>WOXC01012318.1:0-309945 GCA_011680675.1 Gymnobelideus leadbeateri
CCCCGCCCCCTCGGCACCTCCCTCCCGAGCCCCACCCCTCCCATTTCCTTCCCAGGCCCCGCCCCTTCATGCCCATCTTCACTCCTCCCATCAAGGCCCGCCCCTTTCCTTAGAGGAGGTGCGGCACTTTCGCATAGCTTTTCTACTTCCCTGGGAGCCAGGGCAGAAGTCTCTCGCGAGATTTGCGGGTTGGGTTTTTTTTTTTTGTTGTTGTTGTTGTTCTTCTTCTTCTTTTTCTCCACCCCCAACTCCAAGAGGAGGGTGGCAACTGCGGGGAGTGGGCGGGCAGAAGAGAAGGCTGTGAAACAGATGGAAGTACAGCCCAGACGCCTAAAGCTCGCAGGGGCAGAGCAAAACCTTCCACCGCGGGCCCCGCCTCTCTCGACCGCCCTCCCGCGTGACCCTGGTTTTTACATAACCGCGGTTTCGTTGCGTCACCTATGGCGTCTGTCCGGTCGACCCAATCGGAACCTCCCAAGCCTCCGGACTCCGCCTCTCCTCTTGGGATGGACGTCGAGCCCGGCCAATAAGTGAACGGGAAGTGCCACGGCGCCCGCCCCGCCCCTCCCCGCTGGTGCTGCCACCGCCTCTGGTGGCTACAGGTTGGGGTTGAATCTGTCAGGGGGAGAAGCGAAGCCCGAGGCGGGGTGAGCTCGGAGCGCGGTCAGGGACTGAGGCCCGGAGCGGGACATGGCGGCGCTCTACGCCTGCACCAAATGCCACCAGCGCTTCCCTTTCGAGGCGCTGTCCCAGGGGCAGCAGCTGTGCAAGGTGAGCGACGGCGGGCGGCGGGACGTCCGGGTTGGGCCAGGGCGGGGCGGGGCGGCCGCGAGGGGGCGGGGGCCGTTGGCTCCTGCGCAGGTGGTGGCGGCGAGGGTCGGTGGTTCGGCCAATTCGTGCCCCGCGTCTGGGCGAGCGGGGAGAGGGGGCGTAAACAAAGGGTGCGGACACCCCGGCTCGGCTTCCGCTGGGCCGCGCCCCCGCGGGGCTGCCTGGAGGCCCCTGAGGGCCCGCCCGCGCTCGGCTTCCTCCGGTGCTTAGCAACGGCCTGGGGCAGGTTCCACGGCCCGGGCCTGGGGAACTGGGCATCCGCCCACCTCGATCTTTTTGCGGGAGGCCCGCTACTGACGTCAGGGGACCGTCTGCGGGGATAGAGCTGGAAGGGAAGGAAGTCAACTCTTTGATTGTACCCTTGGGGAAACTGAGGGCCAGAGGTGGTCGGGGCTTCCCCAGCTAGGAAGTGACAGGATGCGAGCCCGGGTCTTCCAGATTGCAAGTTCAGCGCGCTTGTCTCTTACCCCGCTGCCTCCTAAGGGAGGGGCGGGAATAGCCCTTTTTTCCGAGGGGAAGGGGTTGGTGGTCTTACGGGAAAAGCTGGAAGATGCCTAAGGAGAGCCCGTGACACTGAGCCTCTCTCCTCTTTATAATTCAGGAATAAAAATTGCTTCTGCCTCATCTCGGCAGGTGAATAAAGAAAGTGCTTTGTAAACCTGGAAGCACTTGTACCGACATCAGCAGTTTATCATTATTGATGCTGTTGTTAATAGGAATTCTAAGACACATCGCCCTGTCTTTCATCCCAGAGCCCCATTCACCCGGGGAGGCAACAGTGAATAGGTTTTTGGTTGTAAGTTACGGAAGATAAGTGGATGAAGTAAAAAAAAGATTTTCAGCCTCAAAATTAGCATTCTGTCGCCATCCATTGCTGCTTTCTGGTACAGTGGTGAAGTGGGGAAAACACTGGATTTGGGAGCCTAGGAATTAGATTTGAATCTGACTTTTACAACTTAATACCTTGGTGAGTTTGGCAAAGTATTAACCCCTTAGGGCCTCGATTTCCTTAACTGTCAAATAAGGGGATTGGTCTGGCCCAAATAATCTATAAAGCCCCTTCCAGCTCTAAATCCTGTAGTGCTTGGTCAGTTGCTTCATCTCTCTGGGTCTTAATTTCCACATCTCTAAAATGAGATCAAAGAAGAGCTTATCTAAATTTCCTTGCCCTTCTGACTTGCTGATTCTCCGTTTTTGACCAGTTGCTGGTAATTGTTTAGACTCGATACACTTTTATACCAAGATATCTGATTTCCCATCAAGTAGCATTGTCCCCAATTTTTAGGTGAATTGAGCATAGAGAAGTGACATCATATTAAGTCACCTAGCCAGCAGGTATCTGAGTGACTATTTCTGGAGCATGACACATTCAGTATTCTAAGGTAAACAATAATCTATCTTTCCTATTTTGGCAGTGGTTTTTTACATATTACTGATGAGGGTAGAGCATCTTCCTTCTTCCACTGTTTATTAGCTATCTGGAGAACTTTGATACTTGAGTGTCTTTTATGGTCTCATAATATCTGTTTGGGTTCCAAGAAATAGGTTATATGTATGCATTTTGGATTGTTATCCTGGGAGATTACCTAGTCCAGTCTTCTCATGGTCTGACCATGTTACCTCCAACCCCAGGATCCTCCAGGACCAATTATAAAATCCTCTGGCTTTTTAAACCCTTCATAACCTGGCTTCTTCCTACCTTTATAGTCTTTTTACACTTCTGCCTTCCACATACTCTTCCATCCAGTTACACTGGCTTACTTGCTGTTCCTTACACAGGACACACAGTTCTCCAGATTTCAGGTCCCCTGGAGAATGTCCCCCATTCCTGAAATGCTCTCCCTCTTCACCTTTTCCTTCTTCATTCCTTCAAGGCTGAGTACCGAAACTGCACTTACTGCAGGATGCCTTTCCTGATTCCCCTTCTGAAATCACTTTCCATTTACCTTGTATATAGGTAGATACAGATATCTATCTGTTTATATCTATATACTCCTCTCTCTCTCTTCATGTATACATATATATGTATACACACATATAAATATTGTGCATAGTTATTCGCATGCTCTCTCCCTCTAAACTGTGAGCTCCTTGAGAACAGGGATCTTGTTTTTGCCTTTCCTCAAATCCCCAATGCTTAGCACAGTGCCTGGCACATAATAGGTGCTTAATAAATGTTTGTTTACTGAGAAACTGATGCCCAGAGAGGTGAGGAACTAGCCCAGGTATATGTGTGTAGCAAGTATTAGAATCAGCATTTAAGCCGAGGTTCCCGGGCTCCAAATTCTGTGCTTTTTCCTCACTATGTGATATGGTGTCTCAGAAGTGGAAAGGGCCCTCAGAAGTCATCCTCCTCCTTTTGCAGGTGTTTAGACTGAGGCGAAGAGTAAATGACTTGCCAGAGATACCCAGATAATTTCTAGGGCTCTTTTCAGCATGCTGGGTGGACTCCATTTGTGGTTTTGTTTATAAGTGTTTTTAACACCCAACTTTAACGATTGTATTTCATTACAGGAGTGCCGTATTGCTCATCCTATGGTTAAATGCACCTACTGTCGAACCGAATTCCAGCAGGAAAGGTAAAGTTTACATTGACAGCAGTTTTTCTCTTGTCTTTTTTACAAACATATTTCCTCCTATAAGAAACGGTTGTACTCTTTTTTAAAAAATGCTTATATTCTTACTCATGCTGCTTACTCTTTTAGTCCCTGGCCATTTCATTATTGTAACTTCTCTTTTTAAAAATACTGTTCCCTTGGGCCCTTTCTCCCTGTATCTCTGTATTACAAAGAGGAAACTAAGGTACTTTGGGTGACATGGAAGTCTTGTTCTAAGTACCAGCTATTATCTCTGACCATGTGTAAAACTTGTATTCCTACTTCACTTTTACCTGGTTAAGACGTGAATATTAGCAACAACTTGACTAGAATTAACAAAGTCAGTATGAGCGCTCCTCTGGGCCTTCTCAGTGAGGCCCAGAACCTCAGCATTCAGACTGTGGGTCAGGGTTCTTGTCACACTTAGCAGAGGTTCCTTTTTTCTTTCCTGTTTTCTGAGTGTTAATATGTGCAGACTTATAATTTTAAATATGATGGGAATAAAGAGTTTTGGTGATAGTTTTATGTATAATTGAGAAGCAGTGTGAATGAACAGAGTCATAACCTGCCAGCAAGAGCTATATCTTTTATACTGGGGTACCTCAAAAGGCAGGCCTCAAGCTGAGCCTCCAGCCTTACTAAATGTGTGACCCTGCGTCTCTTCAGCTCTGTGAGCTTGTTTCCTTATATGTAAACTGAGGATGACCAAATGTTTCCACTACCTACCTGTACGTGATATTGTCAGCAAGACTCCTTATAAACCTCAAAGTGAGGAGGTATTGGCAGTAAAGTGGTGCCAGACCCTCATTTGAATTCTTTTGGGTTGCCTTATACTTCAGAAATAGATGATAATTGCTCTGGAAGATATTTTAGACAAGTAATGTTTTCAGTGTTGTTTAGGTTTCCTTTTCTTCTTTTCTTTCAGAGATCACTCTAAAGCTCTGTGGTGTTTCTCCTTTACAGTTAGCTTGGGAAAATAGTCATAACATTTTAGAATTTATTGGGGTGTTAATATTTTTATATTCTCTTAGAGCCACGGAATTGTTCTAAATATTGTTTCCAACTGAATGCGACATTAGGCAGAAACTTCCCTGAAAGTCAATGGACTTAGGAGGGAATCTGATCATTTTTGCAAACCTGGATCATTAGCTCATAGGCACATTTGGTTTGTATTATGGCCCTTAGAATTTCAAAAAGGAAATGAGGAAACACTTTTTTTTTCATGAGCTTAGATTTTATGGAAAATGAACTATTGCACAAGCTGTAGACAAATATTAAAATCACAGCTTCAGCAATTTTATTCCATGTTTGTGATTTTCTTATGCCTTTGCTTTTGAAGGAAAATATGAAACAGCACTTAGTAAATTTGTCCCACATCCTTCTCCTAATATATCTTAATTTCAAACCTAAAAATTCTTTGTTGTTTATTGAGGATTTTTTCCTACCAATAATTCACTTGTATTTAGACCTTCCAGTTCTGATTTCATATTTTTTTGCTGACCTAGCCTATAAAAGAAGTTACCAATTATACTGTATGGTGGTATTTAGAATGCTAGCAACTACCAAATAATTTTGTCTCCGTATCTGCCAAATTCTTGATTGACGTCCTCCCCCCCTCCAAAAAAAAAATCACCCTTAGTTGCCAGAAATAAAAGGGTAGCCTCTACCTGAAGTAATTTTATTAAATAATTTATTTTCACAGCTCTGTATTCTGTAGATAGCAGAATATTAACAGAGTTACTGACCAGACAGTGATATTTCAGTTGACACAAATATTAACACTAAAATGTTCTTTGAAAGGCACTTTCCCAGTCTTCAGGGATTGATCGTTTTTCTAGGTAAAAGCATCTTTCTTTATGAAAGCCTTTATGTGTTTTTTCTCTTAACAGTAAGACCAATACGATATGCAAGAAATGTGCTCAGAATGTGAAGTTGTATGGAACAGTAAGTGGACTTCCCTCCGAGGTTACTTTTCAGAAGTGCTTTCGTGATCTTTCCTTTCTGTTATCACCTTCATTTCCAAACAGATTCTTCCCCTAAGAGGGTCATCACTTGTAACGAGGAAGAGAAAAGAAAGGGGGGAGGAGGTCATTTCCGCCAGGCTGGCCAGCCTGTCACCATAGTTGGCCAGGGGCCTCTGCCCTTCTTCAGGACCACATGTACTCGTTATCATCATAAAGCATTTGCATGGTTTTTGCTGTTGCTGTTGTTCTTTCCATTTATATCGTGTTAGTCACTGTGCACAGTATTGGTTTTTCCTGACTTTGCTTGACCTCATTTTGCCCCAGTTCTTGGAAGTCTCCGAATGCTTCTCTCTACTCATCTGTGAGCTACCCTAAAATTTGAATGCTACGAGCCTTAAACCTGTCCAGGGCAGCTCTTTGAAGAGTAGGACCCAGGTGAACCCACTGCCTTGTATAGTAAATAGTTAGATTTATTTAATCTTATGAATGATCATTTCAGTTCAGTTTTCAACTAGACACACAGAAGTTTTGGACACCAGGAAACAAAATTTGTTTTTTTTTTTTTTTTTCAGAAATTTGAAAGAATCTGTTGCTTTTTTTTTTTTTTAAAGCAATTGGGGTTAAGTAACTTGCTCAAGGTTACACGGCTAGTCATTTGATTTATGCATGGGTGCTCATTTTCTGAGGCCAGATCTGATCTCGGGTCATCCAAACTCCGAGGCCGGCACTCTTACTCATTGCGCCACCTAGCCGCCCCTTTAGGGCAGTTGGGGTTAAGTAACTTGCCCAAGGTTACACGGCTAGGCTAGGTTTTTGTTTGTATGGATTAAGTGTCGGAGGCCCGAACTCAGGTCCTTCTGATTCCAGGGCCAACGCTCTATTCACTGCGCCACCTAGCCGCCCCGAATCTGTTGCTTTTTATAAAGGACTGGTTCTGTTGATTTCTTTTTAGCACTTTGAAGTACATTGCAAGGAAAAGGAGACATTTTTTCAATTGAACAGATATCTTATAAAGTGCTTATTACATGCTGGTGTTGGTGATATAAAGAAGAAAAATAATAGTCTGTGATTTCCAGGCACTTATGATCTAGTAGGGAAGTGAGACAGTAAGTCAGACGAACATGAGAAAATTTGAAAATGTAGGAGAAGTCAGAATAGCCCAAGAAATTCAAGAAACTGAGGGATTACTTGTAGATAAAGGATCAGGATATGAAAGAGGTGATAAACGAATAGGGCCCTGGAAGAAGAGAAGGACCCTAGGTAGAGAATGGGCCAACATCGATGGGAGCATAGACAGTGGCCTAGAAGTGGGAGAGGGCAGGACAAACTAAAAATTCCACCATTCCTGTGTAAAATGCAACACATTTTTATTATGGTCATGGCTGTTGTACTGAGCTTTTATCTAACCCTCCTCTCTTCTCTTTAAGCCCAAGCCTTGTCAGTATTGCAACATTATTGCAGCGTTTATTGGCAATAAATGTCAGCGCTGTACAAACTCAGAGAAGAAGTATGGACCACCATACTCTTGTGAACAGTGCAAACAACAGTGTGCCTTTGACAGGAAAGATGACAGAAAGAAGGTGAGTCTTTTCTGCCCCGCATGCTTTTGTTAAAGAAAACAACTCAGGAATAATAATTGTTATTCAGAATTATTAAGTTTTGTAGGGTATGTTATTTAACATCTTTGACAACTTTTTGTGACCAAAAGTTAAATTTGATTACGTGTTTTTTTCAAATTCGTGTGTAAATCCTCTACCCAGTTAGTTTTGTCTTGATGGGTACTTGGATATTTACTAGGTATTGCTTCAGAGGATAGTAGGCCCTCTTTTTAAACGAGTTGGAAGGGAAGATCCTTTTTTTTTTTTTAACATTTCATTCTTTCAGTGAATTTTGGATTATAAATTCCATGAATGCAGAAATTTCCATCAGGAAAGAATTAAATGTCTTATTTGTTCTTTACTAATCCTGTAGTAGAGCCTACTCTGCTGCCTCATGATGATATGGATGTGAGTTCTTGAAAGCTCCTCCAGGATGCATCAGTACAAGTTCTGGCAAGGTCTACTAAGCTGGGAAATCTCAGAGTGAGGGGCTAGGGCTGGACACTTTGTCTGTCCCCTGGGGGATCAGCTTCCGTGGAGTATGGGGAAACTCATCACTATTGGCCAATAGGCAATGAGTATTTTTGGTTACAGCAGCTGACAGAGGTGTAGGTGGAAGGAGTGGCCACACCAATGAAAGCATGTATCCCTAAAGTCTACACTTGGATATTTCTCTCCTCTACCCTTCCCACTAGTGTTTAACTTAGTGCCCTGGATTTAAAGTATTTTTCATCTACTTTTTATTGACATCTTTTTTTAACATCTTCATTTCCAAATATATATCTTTCCCTCCTTTACCTGGAGGAGAGTCAGTCTGTTGTAACAAAGATTAGAAAAGAAAGAGGAATAAGGCAGTTCAAAATCAATGAACACATCAGCTATATCTGACCACTCATGAAATAGTCTGTGCACAGAATGGAGGGAAGCACATATTCTCTGCTCTTCTAACGCCCAACCTTGGTCATTATGATTACGTGGTGCTCAGTTTTTTTTGTTCTTTCCATTTCCATTGTTAATGTGTATACTGTTTTCCTGGATCTGCTTGCTTTCCTCTGCATCACTTCACTATATGTTTATTGAATTACATTGTGTACTAGGTTGTTTCCCAGAGAACGCCTTATTTTTTTAATGACACCTTTAGGCTTACATTTTCAGAAATCCAATCTGTTTTCCTTTGCTAAAAAATAAAAAACACAATAGGCATATTGAATGAACTGACAGGAAAATACCAATGACAGCTTAAAATGCCATCTAAATATTAGCTATTGTTTTTATATACAATTTTATTGCATGCAAAGCCCTTTTGCCTTTGTTATCTCATTTGGTTCTCACAAGCCTGTGAGATGGGGCAGATAGTATTTCCCCTTTACAGATGGGAATACTGAGATGAGAAAAGATAGAATATTCACCTACCGTGATGTAGTTAGTAAGTGGCAGAATTCAGGGCCGGGCTCTTTCTAATGGGTCATATAGGTTTTTTGAAAAAGCATAAGAAAAGTTCTTCATGATATCTAGACCAGATATTTAATGAAAAGCTCCATCAGAACTGATTTTGGCTTTCATTTTGGCGCAACTGAATGTATTTCCTACACTTGTGCTGCATGTAGGGGTTCATATTTTTAAGACTTTGTTGAGCAATTTGATGATATTCTGAAGGTAAAACATTGCTTAGGATCATGCCTCCTTTTCCACCTCCTGTAGGGAGGATAGGCATTCAATATCTTAATATGGGATGATTCTGCCACTTACTAACTATAGTCATTGACTGCTGTCTCATGTACCTAATCTGTTCCACTGATCTACTACTGTATTCCTCATCTAGTACCAAGTAGTTTTGATGACTGCTACTTTATAACACAGATTAAAATCTGGTATGGCTGGGCCAGAAAAATGTTTTTAAATGAATGAGGTAAGAAATGTATGATTGTGAAGGAAACTAAAGATTAGTGAAAATAAAGATTTTTGTTTTCCTTCCAAGTTTATTGATCCTCCTTGAACTCTATCCGTGGACCTCCTTATCTAGTCTTAAGCTGTCGCTGAAAAAGAAATACTTGGGGGTGGCTAGGTGGCACAGTAATAGAGCACTGGCCCTGGAGTCAGGAGGACCTGAGTTCAAACATGGCCTCGGACACATAACACTTACTAGCTGTGTGATCTTGGGCAAGTCACTTAACCCCAGTTGCCCTCCAAAAAGCAAAATCAAAACGAAAACAAACCCCTCTACATCATGTTTAACAATTGATTGTAAACCTTGGCTGGAAGACCCTGGGATAGGGAATTCATTCCCTATGAAGGCCACCCATCTCATATTTGGATAGCTTAGAATGTTAAGAAGCTTTTCCTTAAATCAAGAGGAGTTGCCCCTTCACAATTAGACCCATTGCTCCTTGTTCTGTTTGCCTCCTGGGGCTAGGCTGACTCACTCTTGTCCTGTTTCTCCATGATGACCCCTCTGATGGGAAGGCAATGGTTACTACAGTCACACTCTTCTCCATTCCCTAGCCCCCACACCCAGGGTTTTCTCTTTTGGAAAATTTCCACACCAGTCTGTGTTTTCGAGTTGGGGAGAAAGAGAGACATCAGCATCTCCGTTTTAACTTGTCGTGGTCTTTCAGGTGGATGGGAAGTTGCTGTGTTGGCTGTGCACGCTGTCATACAAGCGAGTCCTACAGAAAACCAGAGAGCAGCGGAAGCACCTGAGCAGCTCGTCCCGAGGAGGCCACCAAGAGAAGGAGCAGTACAGCCGGCTGAGTGCCGGAAGCCATCTTAACAGGTCAGACAGAGGCCCATGCCGGCTGGACATTCAGCTGGACATTCTGCATGATTCTTTGTGTTTTTACCTTGGTAGTGTTCTCATAGAAAAAGCTCATTTATAAGATTCCCTAATATAAGTGATACACTTCAGAGGAGCAAGAGTGCATTTCCACAAGATGTCAGCTTCTAGTGGTATCCTTTGTATGCTCTTTGAAGGAAATTTTTATGAAGTTTACATGACCATCACATGTAACATTTTTAAGACCCTTGGAATGAATAGAGTTATCTCCAGGTTGCAGCCAAAGTCAACCACTCTTTTGGGGGGAAGCTTTGTTATTTTTATTTTGTCTTTTGAGGCAAGAGAGCTTTGTTTTACTCTTCATTTAGGTAAATGTCTGAATCATATTCCAGACGCTTTCACTTGGAGGACCAATCAGAAAGAGATCCTGTTGTGACTATGATCACAGACTCCTTTTTAGAATATACAGCACATTCTGGAAAGTGCTAATTAAGGAGTTCCATTAGGCCAGGCCCTCAGATAATAATTAAGAGCATTTCATTAATGAGAAAAGAGACTGAGAGAAGTATATGATGGCTTAGCCAGGGTCATACTACCATCAGTGGAAAAGCTGGGATTGGAACTCACCCTTTATGCCATCTCCAGTATTCTTTCCACTATTCCATATCATTTTGTGGCATCTAAAGTAGTCTAATAAAGTGAAGTTAGAACTTGTTAAAATTAGCTGTGGTTCTTTTTGTGGTGGTAAAGAATTGGAAATCAAGAGGATGCCCATCAATGGCTGAGCAAGTTGTGGTGTATGAATGTAATGGAATACTATTGTGCTATAAGAAATGATGAACAGGCAGACTTCATAATCACCTGGAGAGACTTATATACACTAAAGTTGAGTGAGCAGAGCAGAACCAGGAGAAATTTATATACAGTTACAGACACAGTGTATGTGTGATGACTAACTTTGACAGACTGAGCTCCTCTCAGCAATGCACGGTTAGAAGACAGCTCCAAAAGACTCCTGATGGAAAGGGCTATCCACACCCAGAGAAAGAGCTATAGAGTCTGAATGCAGACTGAAGCAAACTGCTTGCTCTCTTTTTTGTTTTGTTTTGTTTCCTCTTTCTCATACTTCACTCCATTGGTTATAATCCTTCTTTACCACCTGACTAATGTTTAATGTGAAGGCATTTGTAGATCCTATGTTTGATTGCACGCTGCCATGGGGGAAGGGGGTAGGAGAGGGAGGGAGAGAAAATTTGAAAATCAAGGTATTGTAGAACTGAATGTTGTAAACTAAAAGTAACAAATAAATTAATTAAAAAAAAGAAATTAGCTGTAGTAAGTGCATGGGGCACATTGAGGGCATGGGGCACATCAGAGCAACAGTGAAGTTGGGGGCTATTTAAAGTATTTATGCTGCTTTAGTGTTAGGCTAGACTATTTTCTAGCTAGCTTTTAATTCTCAGGGATAAAATGTAGAGCTAGAAATAGGGTTGGGCTTCACTTCTGCTGTCATGTCTAGAGTTGGTCCAAATCTGGCTTCTTTAGACTATGGTATAGCAGCAAGCACCCCAACATCCCCAGGGTGGCTGCCAACACAGGTTCTTAGATCTGCTTTTCAAAAGAAAAGCAACTCAAAATCAGTTAACAGGTTACTTTAATCAAACAAACATATATCATTTACCTAATTCAGGGGAAAAAGGTCAGCACCCCGAACTTGAGAGTATACAGACAGTAGTTTCAAAACAGAAAAACAGACAGATCAAGCAGACAGGTTTCCAAACTACCCAACCATTACATACATCAATATAAAATCACAGTTACCAGAGAGGGAAGCATCAACATCTGGGTTTTCAAAGCCGGGGGTGCGGCTCTCAACGGCTGTCCAGAGTCTTATCTGGTCAAATCACACAACACTTCTCAAAGTGATCCCCAAAGCAAAGCCTCCCATCAGGGTTTATATAGCCTTCTCCTGGCTCAGAGAATGTAACAACCTTCTTGACCCACTGCCCAATCACAAAGTATCAAGGTGTGGGCTTTCCTGAAAAACAAGCCTCCCACCACAGGCTCCAGGTACACTTAACCTACGGTCAGGGAAGATCTTTAAATCTGCATTTCCATTACATATGGCAACTTTGGTTGTCTTAACATATGTATATGATTTAGCTAAGTAGAGGCCAGAGATAGGTTTGAGCTGTATTTCAGCTTTTGATGATTTCAGAAACAGAGTAAGGGTGACCCCCACAGCTCTCTAGAGCAGCAGTTTTTAACATGGTGATGGGCCTCTGGGTCTAGCAGGTTAAGTAAGACTCAAGACTATTGACCTGGGTTTCATGGCCACTAAAGTGACCCAGAAACTTAATGTTGAGGTTGTTTGTGAGGGGCAGCATGATGTGGTATACAAAGTACTGGCCTTGGAGACTGAAAAACCAGGAATGGGTTCTGGCTCTGCTTTTTGCTGGTCAGGATGACTCTGGCCAAGTTACTTGACCCTTTTCAGTCTTTTGTCCTCATCAGCAAAATGGGGATAACAATGCCTACACTACCTACACGAGTCATTTGGGGGAAAGTGCTTTTGTTAGAGCCAAAGTAGAAATGTGGGTTATTGTTATTTTAAACTGCAAAGAACCATTAAATAATATGAAAACAAGTTAGCATGTTACATAGCTATAACCTGGGCCTTTTGTGGTAGTCACATTTGGAAATAAAACTTCATCATTTTGTTTATCTGTTTCTAATGTATTCCTCTTTTTGTTGTTTAAAAGCCAAAAAACACTGTCTACATCTTCAATTCAGAATGAAATTCCAAAGAAGAAACCTAAGTTTGATGCAATTACAGCTAATGGAGACAGGTGAGCTAGCTGGGTGTGTGTGTGGGTGGGTGTGTGGGTGTGGGTGTGGGTGTGTGTGGGTGTGGGGGGTGTGTGTGGGTGTGGGTGTGGGGGTGGGGGTGTGTGTGTGTGTGTGAGAGAGAGAGAGAGAGAGAGAGAGAGAGAGAGAGAGAGAGAGAGAGAGAGAGAGAAAGAGATCTGTGTGTTTTATGAGATGCACATAGAGTTTCTGTAAGAGGGCATGGTTCAGAATGTTTGGCTGCTAGACACAAGTGCTTGTATTGTATCACTTCCTACGTTTATTGATATGTATCTATGTTCTGTTCTCCTCAATGAATTTCTAGAAATGTTAATGATCCTCTAGCCCATAAATCCTGTAGTCCATCAGGCATAACCTTTCACAGTAGTAGTAACAGTTCTAGGCTGAGAACAACTGTAGGGCACTTTGTTGTTGTGGACTATACTGGGAGCACCCCAAGTATGTTATTCTTGTTAGGCTGAAAGGCCAAGCAGGCATGTTAGAGTGAAAACAGATTGTAAAGATGAAGGCTGCCCATGTTCCTTCTGTTCAGAAAGAAAAGGTGAGACCTTTCTGTGATCAGTTCAGAAGCTGTATAAGGAAAGCATGAGAGAAATAGAGATAGATAGCTATATATTTAATTTTAAACTTGTATAAATGCATATTTTTATTCCTCGCTTTCCTCTCTCCTTCTCAGCGTTCCTTCCTCTTACGAGCTGCTTTGTCCTAATATCCAGAGTGCCCCGTCCGTGTTGGTGCAGTGGGCTGCTTCCCAACAGAGTCTTGGTGCCAACCATTATCCTGTTCCTCCAGGCACTGGCATCCTGAAGTGAGATCACCTGACATGCTCTTCCCCTAAATCCTTGGAATTATCTCCGTTCTGGAAAGTGTCCCCCTGAAGGATCTCCCTCCAGAGTAGACTGAAATCGGGAGCAGATCATCGTACAGGCTCTCCAGGGCTGGCTTTTATTGATTTTAGTGGGATAGAAGGTCTCTTAAATTCACTTGTCATTCATTATAGCCATCATTTCAACTTATTTCAAATCCCTCACAGCTGCTCTTCTGATAGCCGGTCCTGTTGATTCTGGACTTCTTGAATCTACTTGTTGAAAAAGCCTAATTTAAATGTGCAAATTGAGTGGGGGGAATAAACTGTAAGGAATTTCTTCTTTCTAGTCAGATTCAGTGTTCTGAAGAAGTCCCAAAGACCCCTTTACTAGTGCAGGTTATTTCCCTATCACCTCCAGATTGCCTGGTCAGGCCTGCAAGGAAACATTTGAAGGCAAGAGCAACAGAATTTAAATTGAAGCTGTTAAAACCAGGCATTGAGGCCAAGGCCAGGGTCTCCTGAAAACTTCCATCTGCCACTTAAGTTAAATCATTACTGACCCTGGGATAAGGTTAAACTATCTGAAAAAAAAGTCCCCTGTACTGTAAAGTTTACTGTCAAGTGACTGATTCTGTTATTTGGGTTTCTTTATTTTGGCCTTAACTTTAAAGTCTGCCCCACAGCTAGTGCTAAACTAATAATATCTTCCCATTTTGACTGCTGTTCAGGTTATAAACCAGTGACGTAGGGTGTCTGCTTTACTCTAGTGGGACACTGTCCTGCCTAGTGGACAGTAAGACTTAATCCTGCATTGTAATAGACATGCTCTGCACCAAGGGATCAGCAGCAGCTGCTCAAGATTTTACAAAGACGCTTTCTTCTGAAGCATTGTTCATGTTTCCTTCTCATAGTTTTTATTAAAAGTAGATTTTGGAAATGTGTATAAATGTACCTTGTCTTTAAAAATATACGAATTCTATTCTGAGACTTCTGTATTACAAATCTTGATGCATTTCTTGTCCAGTTAACTATAATTTTTCTTTTTAGCAGAAAATTTTTAAAGCTTAAATATGAGTGAAAACAAGTCCTCTTCAGTCCCCTTGGACTGCTTCTTTCTGATTCCCATTTTCTCTTTTTGAAAAATACAGTCTCTCTGTTCTTTAATAGTGACAGTCAGATCAGTGCATTTATTGAGCTTTTCTGCTGTACGTGACTAACCATTCTAGTCCCTGTCATTTCTAAACAATCAACTCTTACAACTATCAGTGCATTGATAACACATTCCCTCCTTTGCTCTTCTGACTTTTAAAAAATTCACCCACCCTTTCCTTATGTTTCATCCTTTGATTTTTGGTATTCATTTGTCATCTGCAAGTTCCTGAAACTGCCCATTCTCTGTTTCTTGTCCTTTGCTTTTCATGAATCTCCCAAAACTTTACATTTCCTTTATCTTGAGCTTGTGTAAACCACATTATTTCATTAATTAAATTAACCAGAAATTTCACATTCTTAGGATTTCTTAGTCTTTCATTTCTTTTCCAACTTCCTGTAAAATTTCCTCCTTTACTGTCTCCTTTCATTCCTCTTTGCAGATTTGCCTTGTTGAAATTATATCCAAAAATATGATATTTGGAGGGGAGAAAGCCCTCATACTTCCTCCTGCTCTTTTCTTTAGGAAACAAATACAGCAGTTGCTTTTAATCCCATTTGTCTAACTCTCTTTTAAGTCACAAAGGTCTCAACAGGTAACATTCTGTCAGTCTTTAGTAGCCAGCCTTGGGGCTGACTCTTTCAAAAGAACACTTGTCCCCATTATTTCTTCTCCTCACCTTCCTCTAGTCTCTTTTTCAGTTTTTCCTCTAACACATGGCTGAGGTTCAGCTTTCTTTTCATTTGAGTCTTCTTTCCTCCTTCTGTCTCTCCATTCATCTGGGTTAGTGGAACCAGAAAACCTGGATTCAGTCCCATGCCTGGCACAGTGTTTGGCATAGACTAGGTGTGTAATAAGTGCTTGTTGATTGGTTAGCAGTTGAGGGCAAGTCATTGGACCACTTTTTTATGCCTTATTTCCTCACCCTAAAATGAAGCTGTTAATACTTGAATAGGATGAAAAGCCATGGAGGGCTTATGATCTCTTTATGCAGAGAGCTAGCAGCTTTATGGATTAAATATGTGTAACATACTTGCAAAACCTTAAAATCGCTCTTACGAATGTTGGCTGTTATCATTGTAGAGATTTTGAGTTTCTTGTTCAGGGTTAAATAGTCAGTTTTGGAATCAGGACTGACCTTCAGATCCCTGATCCTCAGCCTTTCTGTGGGATTATGGAGCTTGACTAAACCACAGTAAGAGGCTTCCCTTAATTCTCTTCTGTGCGTGCCACATATGTACATTCTGATATTTTGGGCCCTTCCTGTAAAAGTGTGCTGAGTCTACCTGTGTTCATTCGGGAGGATGGTTGGAGTTTAGTGCTGCCAGAATCGCCATTGATTGAGCCATGATAAAATCAGACTGGCTTGAAGGGCTGGCAGGTATGTCCTGCTAGCAGCAAAGGGGAGAAATACTCTAACCTGAAGATATTCTCTGCAGAAACAGTGTCCTCTTGCTCAATGTCTGGGACAGCCCCTGGGTCTCACAGTTCCCCTAACCTAGGTCACCAACATAGTTTTGAACTATTTCATTGCTTTTACTTGTTTTACCCTCTTCAGCTGTAGATTCTTTTTATAAGTCTCCTTAGAGCGGAAACACTTCTCCCTAAAAAGAAAGAGTACGAGGCCCATTGGCTGGGCCAGTATTTGCTCACGTCGAACCACACTCTCTTAGCTCTGGGTCATCAGGAGGAGGCATTGCAAGTCAGCCACTGTCTGCCAGCCACTACTTCCCCACAAGCATCAGGAGCCACTCTCTGGCCCCATTGATCTTTTCCCTTTGCTTTGCCATGTGATTGTAACAAGGAGTGGAGTTCTGCTTCTGCTCACCCCTTCCTGCATCTTAACTACCTCTGTCTCCAGTTTGGTGGGGTTTTTTGCATGGGCAGAAACCACCTGCTTTTGAGCATGTGCTTTTCTGTCACTGAATTTACTTCACTAAATTCACTAATCCCAGTTTGAGGCTAATTAAGTGAAATTAGAGTTTTACTTGGGAATTGAATAGATGGGAAGAAGTGGGAGATAGAATCCTAGATTCATAGCTATAGAACTGAAAAGGATATTAGGGTCATTTAGTCTAACCCCCTTTGCCCAGAGAGGTTCAGTGCACACAGGTAATTAAGTGGCAAGGATAGAATTCAAATACAGTTAATTCACTACCATTATGGCAAAATTGAATTCTCTAGGCTCTTTTCCTAGTCTGGAATCCCGGAGGAAACAGCAGCATGTGGTCCTAAGGTTTTATTACTGCTCCGCTCTTTTTCCCTTGTATCTGACAATCATGGAAGTTTCTTTACTGAGAGAATAAAACAGTAGCCAGATGGTTAAAGCTCTTTTATGCTAAATTACTTAACTATTTGGGGAAACCTAGCTTCTCTCCTAATCAAGTCTCCCTTCATTTATTACTTTAAGATGGGATTGCCTGTGGGTTGGAATGCAGCTGTTCAACAGTACTACCAAATTATAGCTCTTTCTGTTCTCAAGTGCAGAGAGATTACATCTGAAGGGAGACTCTGAGAAGTTAATGTAAAGTCCTCCACTTTGTAGTTTGTTCAGGAAACTAGTCTGGTATTCCATTCGGAACAAAACAATAACATTTTAATATGTTAAGTCAACAAGATCTTTAAAGTAGCTCAGACACAAGTCTCTTCAGTGCTACTGAGGCATTATGTGAGTACTAAATGTGAATGAAAAGACAAATGGTTCGGATGTAGGTCAGTGACCTTAACCAGAGCCTGGCTCAGGGACCACAAGCAGAGGAGTCCGGAAATGCATCTAATCTCTTGCTCTCCCTCTTTTTTAAAAGCAGCTTTTCACCTGACTTAGCTCTGGACTCTCCAGGCACTGATCACTTTGTCATCATTGCCCAACTAAAGGAAGAAGTGGCCACACTTAAGAAGATGCTTCATCAGAAGGATCAGATGATCTTAGAAAAAGAGAAGAAGGTAGAATTTTTGGTTCAGACATCTGTGTGTGTGTGTGTGTATGCCTGTGTGTGTATGTATATATTATATAGTAGACTTTTGCAGATAGGAAGGTTGCTTTTTAGATTGCTATTGTGTAAAAGGTGTCCAGTTTTTTTTTTCTATTAGCCTTGCAGGATTCTGCGCTCTTTTGCACTATTATTTCTCTTATAGTTCACTCTTGTGTTGATATTTGGAGACAGCTTCCTTTTTAATAGTATTTTTTTTTTCAATTATGTGCATAGATAATTTTAGCATTCATTTTTACAAAATGTTGAGTTCCAAATTTTTCTCCTTCTCTCCCTCCCCTCCCTTCTTCCTAAAACGGTAAGCAATTTTATATAGATTATATATGTGTAATCATGTAAAACATTTCCATATTAGTCATAGTTGTGAAAGAAGAAACAGAATAAAAGAAAAAAACACCAAAAAATGAAAATGAAAATAGTATGCTTCTGTCTGCATTCAGAGACTTGTAATTCTTTCTCTGGATGTGGATAGTATTTTCCATCATGAGTCCTTTGTAATTGTCTTGGATCATTGTATTGCTGAGAAGAGCAAAGTCATTCATAGTAGATCATCGCACAGTGTTGCTGTTACTGTGGACAGTGTTCTTCTGGTTATGCTCATTTCATTTCCTATCATTTCATAAAAGTCTTAGAATTGGCTTCTTAATTTGTAAGGTTATAGTAGAGAGTGGTCCTCACTTCATAAAATTCTTCTTTATGCCTATATATTCACTACTGTTTTAAACCAAAGTATGTATTTTTTGTTATGAATAGAAGTGGGTGGTTTAGCTGTGTTGTCTTTATTAGCTAGAAATTAAACTTGCTGGAGCTGTTGTCAATAACATCAACCTTTCATAGTCTGCTTCTCACATCGCATTTAGAATAGAAACTAGGAATAAAATTTAAAATGACTCATAAATCAGTGAAACAGGCAAAAAGTTGAAAATCAGTAGAGACAAGTATAAGTTAATGTATTTAAAATAGCAAAAGAATACTATTTAAATAGAAGATAAGAAATGTCTGAGCCCAGAAGAAAAAGATGTAGGAGTCTTAGGATCAAAGATTTAAGACCTAAAGGGTGATAGAAGATTTTATTCTAAGAAGGAGGGTTTTTAAATACAAGTAATAGCAAAGTATTCTTCTAGTAATTATGGGAATTATGTCCTTCATCTTGTTTCAGTACCACTCATTGGGAAGGGATTTGGAGCAACTGAGAAGGTTCTATAGAACAGTTCTGAAATGTAGGGTAGGAAAATTACTTCTATGAAGAAAGGTTGAAGTTGGAATTATTTGGTCTAAAGAAAACTAAAGAATGAATTGGATTTTGTATACTAACTATATGGAACAGAAAATTTTCTGATGGTTCTTATATTAGTAACATATTACTTACGGAGCTAATGTAATCTCCTAGAGATCTTTAAGAAGAGGAAAATCAGTTCATTGGTTTTTAGATGATTTAGGTGTGGTCCTTGAGGTGGAAGGAATCCCTGGATTTAAAGATGATTGTTCTGAGAGGTCCTCCAGTCCTTAGTGACCAGGAATTCCCAGCTGATTGCTCTGTCTCCCTTCAGATCACAGAACTGAAAGCTGATCTGCAGTACCAGGAGTCTCAGATGAGAGCCAAAATGAACCAGATGGAGAAGACCCACAAAGAAGTAACTGAGCAGCTACAGGTGATGCAGTTGCTTTTAATGTGGTGAAGTATGTTTCTAGAGCTGGCTATGTTTCACAGGATCAGTGCTTAGAAGACTATTCTCTCATGGTCTTGGTAAATCTATAAGTATCTCTTACTTTTACCCTTAGACGTTTTCAGATTTAACTCATTCAAAAATATAATGATATTCATAATTTTGTACTTTCCTTGACCACATATAAACTGAATAATTTCAGATAATCAGATTATAAAGTATTAACCACAGAAGAATCTCTGTGGTTTGTGGATGTATAGCCCCTTGTGAGCAGGGTGACGGTCTTCCTTATGATCGTGAGTGAGGCTTAAGGGGGCTTCCATTCCCTTCGGGGGCCACACATGCTCATCAGTGGCTTTTTGCCTCCTTTGCTTTCTCTGTCCTTCCCCCCTGCTTCTTACTCTTCCTACACGTGTCTCTGCCTTTGCAGCTCTTCCTGTCCTCTGTAGGTTACGTTTTTCCACCTGTTAAAAGCTCATCCTTGCACTGTATTTCTAGGCCAAAAACCGAGAGCTTCTGAAGCAAGCAGCAGCTTTGTCAAAGGGCAAAAAGTCTGAGAAGTCAGGAGCAATGACTTCTCCGTGAAAAAAGGCCTGGGGACGTCTTGAGCAGCAGCAACATGGAGTCTTGGGCTCACCTGGAGGCATGGCTGTGCTGGGAGTTGCCAGGTTCCCTGAGAATCTCCTTTTTGTGACAGTCATCCCTCTTTATACTCTGGCTGTGGGCAGGGTGGGAGCACTTGGGGTGTTGCATTAGGATTGCATGCTGGAGGGTGTCAGAGTTAAAAGGTGTATCTCTATTTTTTGTACTGCTTTTTGTTTTGTATAGTGGTAACTGCTTGGTGTTTTGTGCAGAAGGAATTATTTTCCCCACCCCTGCATCCTGCAATTCCCATAAGCAAACAGTTTGGCGTTGGGTAGGTATTATCACTGCCACCTTTCGAACTCAGAAGCTGCCACCCTAACAGGACTTAACACAATGGAGGTTTCCACTCTCCATTAAAATTGCTGCTTCAGGGGATACTTTTTTTCCCAGGTATTCTATGAACTTTGTACTATGTATAGACAGAGGTTTATTTATTTAAAAAAACAAAAAAACAAAAACCCTTTTTCTTGAGAAAGGGAAGTACTCAGACCAGCTAGTTCTCTTTGTGACAAAGCTGTGATAACTATTGGAAAAACCACCCCAATCTCCATTCAGGCTATAGAAAAGGATGTCAGTGTCATCTGGTGTAATGCCGAGTTGTTTCATAATGTTGATGGTTAAGGTGAGTGAAACAGTCAGATTAGAAGTGTGGCATTAGGTGCTTTTTTTTTTTAAGGACCCCATGAGAAAAGGGCATGTGAGGAGGCATTTTAGGAGGGAACAGGGATTTCAGAAGTCTGTCTCTTGAGATGATGGCAGAAAGTTTCGTCCAGGTTGTACTGGACATCCTCACTTTCCTAGGAATCATTTTATGTAATTAATTTTAAATTCTTTCACACTGCCATTTATTTGCTTTTTAAATCCCTTTCCTTCCCAACACCAGTTGTCAGATCAAGTCATTGCCAAGGAACATATTGGAAAAGCTGCAAATAATGCATGTCTTCAGATGAGACAAGCATCTCAGGATGGGCCGTTTGAGTCAGAAGGAAGCATTGAGAGTAGTATTGCTGAGTGTGTGTGTGTGTGTGTGTGTGTGTGTGTGTGTGTGTGTGTGTGTGTATGTATGTATGTATGTATGTATGTGTGACACCATCTTCAAGTTTTGATGGAAATAAAATAAAATGGAAAGATGTGTTTCTTAGATATAGTCCATCCTCAGTGTTGTCCAAGAAGACTCACTGACTTGTAATGCACTTTGGGTTATTTGTTCCATTGTGGGGATGGATTTGCAGATCCATTTGCATGCTCTTAATAGGCCCCACCTTTTTAGGGTTTGCTGTCTGGGCCATGAAACATGGTAAGCAATCTCTATAGGTTACCCATTACCTTGGCCTCATTAATCCATCAAGTTATAACCAACAGAACTAATCAGATACCAGGTCAGAATTTGAAGTGAGAACAGTGGAGGGGTGTGTGCGTGCGTGTGTGTGTCTGTCTGTGTGTGTATGTGGTCAGAAGAGATGAATGAGTCTAAGCTACCATGATTATAGGTATGAATTGAGCCTCCCTGCATTTCTTAGAAGCAGAGTATTACAGTTAAGAACAGAGTACACTGGTGGCTTAATATTATAGTTGTTTCCAGGTCTGTTGACATCTCAGAAATCTCACAGATTGATTAACAGAATTGGAAAAAAACAGATCTGAAGGTGGATCTCTTTGCCTTATGTAGAAGGAGTATAAATAAACTATGTGTATTGTCCATGCATTGCTGTCATTTGAAATGGCCAGGTTCCCTTCCAAACAAGGGTGGACCAGCAGTACCAGTTAGTCTTGTATATTTTTGAATCAGAACCTTTAAATAAAGAAGGTCAGACAATACTTTTCAGGTATATTTGCTCAGACTTTAAAGAAAGGTTGAAAAAATGTGATAGATACTGTTTTTTAAACCTTAGAAATTGAGAAATTGTTACATCAAGTGTGATACCATAAAATTACAAGCTTAGTTTTGTACTAAATCTTTTTTAAAAGTCTTGACATTTAATATGAAGCAAATTCACACATTTTCTAACTTTCCTTAGATTTCAAAAGGGAGGGAGGGGGCCCCTGGATTTGAAGTTTTGGTTTTTAAAATCATGATGCTGTTTTATCATGAAATTGAATAGGTGACTTTTAGTAACACCATTGTTTCTTTGTATGTTTGTAATAATGGAAATTTTAAAATGCAGGAATGCTTTGGTTTGTACAGACTTTGACAGATATAAGAGTGTAAAAATTCATATTGACTTAAATACAATTTTTTTTCTATTCATTTCTTGTTTGGTCATTATATGAATATATAGTCCTAAGAAAAAGGGACTTTCCTGAAAAGGTTATTTAGTTTATTCCTTCCATGCATTCATGCAGGAGTGCCTGCAACCATCTCAGAGAATGAGTTTGTTAAACATATTTTGTAAAATACCTACCATGTATACAAAGCTCTGTGCTGGGGATAAATGGATGAAAAATGACGGTGTCCATCCTGTAGTGTACTGGAAGGATTAAAACATTAATAAGTACAAGGTAAGGGGTGGCTAGGTGGTGCAGTGAGTAGAGTGCTGGCCCTGGAGTCAGAAGGACCTGAGTTCCGATCTGGCCTCAGACACTTAACAAACACACAAACAAAAACCTAACCGTGTGACCTTGGGCAAGTTACTTAACCCCAATTGCCCTCCAAAAGGCAAAAAAAAAAAAAAGTACAAGGTAAAGTAGACTGTGGTAAGGGTGGAGTGATGATATTCAGATGAGGGATAAGGAAAGGCTTCATAGAGGCGGAGGCCCCTGAGCTGAGCCTGGAAGGGGCGAGTACTGGGCACAGGGAATCAGTCCTAGTAGGAGTAGCTGTAAACTAGCATGTATATATAGTGCTTTAAGGTTTGTACAACAGCCTTGGAAGATAAGTGCAACTATTATCCCTATTTTACAGGTGAGGAAACTGAAGCAAAGCTTAAGTGACTCGCCCAGGGTCACAGAGCTAGTCAGCATTTGAGGCTGGATTTGAATTCATCTTTCTGTTTCTAAATCTAGTACTCTGTCTACTCTGCCACCAAGGGAGGTAGCAGCTCAGGCCTGAATAAGAATGGGTAGGCCAGTTTGGCTGGAAAATAGCATGAAGTGGAGGTAATATTGAATGAGTAGAAGGTTAAGTTTTGTGACCTTGGCTATGAGGAGGCTAGAATTAGTGGTCTACTTCTAGTTCTAAATCTGTGATCCTATAATGAAGAATTTAGCATTTTATTTTAATAGGAAACTACTGAAGGTTTTTCAGCAAGGAAGAAACACATGATCAGACCTGGACCTTAAGAAGAGGGTTTAGAGCAACTGTGTGAAGGATAGATTGCAAAGGTAGTGGCAGCATGATGGGGGAGAAGACTGAAGAAATGTAGAGTCAGAATCAATAGGACTTCACAGAATCTGAGTTGGAAGGGTTATCAGAGTGTCGTCTCCAGGCCCATCTCATAATGCAGGAGTGGGGAGAGGGGTAAGGGAGAAGGAATAGGTAAAAAACACTTAGTTTTTGAGCCTGGGTGACTGGGAACACTGTAGTTGTAACCATGAGAAATAAGGGATGTGGGAGGGGAGGTAATGGAATTCAGTTTTGGACATATCTCTGAGTTACTGACCGGGTATTCAGCAGATAATTGGAGATGCAGGTTTTATCCTTGATAACAGTCTCTAGCTTTGGGAGTCATCTGCATAGAGGTGATAATTCATCCTCCTGGAATAGATGAAACCACAAAGGGGATTATAAAAAAAGAAGAAAAGCAAATGGGACTGAGCTTTGGGGGATACTCACACTGAGGGGCCAGGGAGGAGGGCAGTGTACTAGTGAAGGGATATAGAGAGGATAGACAAAACAATCCCTATTCTCAAGGAGTTTGCATTCTAGCTGGGGAGACAAGGACAAAAGGAACTAGTCAGAGAACTAGGAAAGAGCAGTGCCATGGAGACCAAGAGAGGGGAGAGTATTTAGGAAGAAGGAGATAGGAGACTTGGCTGCAGAGTGATTTAGGGTGAGAACTGAGAAAAGTTCATTGAAATTAGCACAGTCAGGCATTTATTAAGTACCTACTAGGTGCCAGGTACTTTGGGCTAAACACTGGGGATTCAGAGAGGCATAAAACAGCCCCTGCCCTCAAGAAGCTGTCTAGTGGGGGATAAAACAACCACACAAATATGTACAAACAAGTTATGTCCAATATTAATTTGGAATAATTGAAAGAGGGAGGTCACCCATCTGGAATCCTTTAGATCTTAGAGGGGATGGGAAAGGCTTCCTGTAGAAGATGGGATTTTAGCTGGGACTTAAAGGAAGCCAGGGGACTTCTGAGTCATGTGAAAACAAAATGGCAGGCTAGATATCTTCTCTGATCCCCAATACTTCTTAAGTCTCCAAAACAGAAATTATGTAACCCAGATAAATCAAATTCAGCTGTCTAGGACACCCATTCCCAAAGAAGGCAAAAAATTGAAAAAACCTGAAACCCAGGAACTAAGGCTCACTGACCTTGAGCTCACTCAGCGCCCTCCCCCACCTCCTGTGCTACCAGCAATGAGGCTGAACTAGCAGACCCAAGGACATGGTGCAGGCTTATATCAAAACCCACTCATGCAGCCTCTCTCTCCTTGGCCCCCTTTCCAGTGCTATAAGAAATTTGCTCAGGCCTTAAAAGCCAGCTTAATTACAGCCTTGCAGGAGCAAAAGTCTGTTGGGGGCTGTAACCCACAAGTGCCAGTGCTGCAAAGCTTTGTACTTCCAGTGTCAAGAAAAACAAACTGAAGTACAGGTGGTGGGCCAGAAAACTGAGGAACAGAGGGAATGAGAAAGAGGGTGTACGTGTGTGTGTGTGTGTGTGTGTGTGTGTGTGTGTGTGTGTGTGTGTGTGTGTGTGTGTGTGTGTGTGTGTGTGTGTGTGTGAGATACTGAATATTGAAGAATGCAAGGCTGTTCCTCATCCACTAGGAAAAGAGAAGGGAATGGAATTTCGTATTCTGAAGAGCAAGGGAGCTCAGGAGGCAGCCCAGGGTGACCTATCCTTAATATCTGAGCTTAACTATACAGGACAAAATACGGGCATTCAATAATAAAGAAGAGTTTGAAACATTTTTTAGAAAGAAAACCAGAACTGAAACTATTATTTGCTTCTTGAACACTTGAACAGAATTCAGGAGGAGTTAATAGATGCAGATAGTAACAGCAACAGAGTGAGAACAGAAAAATCAGGAAGTGACCTCTTTCTAGATGGAGATAGGTAAAAATCTAGTAGTGGTAATGGTGAAGAGGCAGACAGGGACACCATGGAAGGTATTGTCCCTGACAACAGGAGAATGCTGCTTTTGTAGGACTACGTTACTATACAGGAGGTTACCTGAGAAGGAGGCAGGGGGAGCAGGAGGATGGAAAGGAGTCAGTGCTGCCAGCATCAAAACAAGGGGAAATAATGACAGAACTGTGACCTTTGTGGTCTCAGAAAGAAAAGAGCTTACAGGACAGTGGGTAAGCAGGAGGGGGGAAAGACTGAAAAGGCAGGGGGGGGGGAAGGAAGGAGGGTTTATTTTAGAGACATGGGGAGTTCCATGATGCTTCTGTAGGTGAAGGGAAATGAAGATCTTGTCCTAGATAAGGACTGGGAGATTTGGTGCCTGGAAAAGTCTACTTGTTCTGAGATTGGGAAAGAGTTGGAATCCCTGGGAGCAGTTGAAATAATGGAAGAGCATGGACATAGGGAGATTTCCAGGCAAATGTAGGGAAGGGGGAAAGGTCAACAAAAGAATAGATCAGTTGGGGGTGTGGAGCACTACCATAAGGCACTGCCTCTCTGACACCTGCAATAACTGCTATCATTCTGAGAGTGAGGTATAGTGAGAAAGGGGAATCCATGAGAAAAGCCCTACAAGGCAGAGGCAGAAAGTACCTAGAGGACAAAGCCTAGAATGGATATCCTGGAAGCTCTGATTGTACAAAAACCATAGAGAAAGGACAGACCAGTTGATTATAGGGGTCATGAATCAGATAATGAAGGTCTAGACAAAACAAAAAGAGAAGATGGATAATGAAGTGAAATAAAACTTTTTTGGAAAAGGGTGCAAAAAATGAAATTAAAAAAATAATGAATTGGACTAGCTGAAGGGGTGATAACTTGATTAACTGAGGAAAAAAGGGGGGAAAGAAATATACAATCATAAGCAGATAAAAGCAGGAGAATGAAACAAAATTCTAAAGAGACCATAGTAAGAAACTTTTAAAAAGAGAACCAAGGGGATAGGGAAGAAAGCCAGTGGGAATAGGGCCACCTTAAAAAAAAAGATGGAAATAATGAAAGGAACATAAAAATCATAATTATTATTAAAGTGAAGTGAGTAGAACCAGGAAAGCATTATATACCATAACAGCAACATTGTAACAATGATCAACCTTGAAAGACTTAGCTACTCTAATAAATACAATGATTGGAGAGAATTCCAAAGGATTCACAATGAAAGATGCTATCCATCTCTAGAGAGAGCAATAATGAATCGAGTCCAGATTGATACATATTTTCTTCACTTACTTTTTCTTGTTTTTTGCAACATGGCAATATAGAAATATGTTTTGCAAGACTTCATATGTATAATTGATATCATATTACTTATCTTCTCAATGGGTGGGGGAGGGCTGGAAGGAGAGAATTTGGAATTCAAAAATTTCTTAAATGGATGTTAAAGTATAAAAAATGCTAGCTATCATTATTATATCAGAGAGTATAATGGGCACTGCAATTTTGGTCTTCTAGTTTAACATGAACTTAATCAACATCCCCAAACCACCCTATGTAAGTTCATTTGCATAGGTAGGGAATATATTTTAAGGCAGGGAGGTCTGTAACATTCATGTTTAACCTGTTCTAATATTGGGCCTTCAAAACACATACTTAGTTTCATCAACATGGCAGTGAATTAATTAGGTGACCTGGGTTTTAGTCCTAGCTTTGGTACTTAGTGACCTCAGTCATGTCATTTTTACTCCTATGAACTAAATATACTCCTTTAAAATATACAAAAAACTCTAAAATTTTTAATAAAATTTCTTAGATGATTTCTAAGTTTCTTTCCAGTACCGAAACCCAAATTTACTAGTGTTATCTGAGACATCTAGAACATAGCAAAGGTGGGAAGCAAACTTTCCTCACAGGAACAAAAGTTTGTAATTCTGTGCAGATTTGGAACTGAAGGAGTCTTAAAGGTTACTTAATCCAACTTCTTCATTTTACAGATGAGAAAATTGTGATTCCAGATCTAGCATTTCCCATTGACCTATGCAGTTTGGTAAAGTGGTGGGGAATGACTTCCTCATTCCCCAAGTTGCACCACTTAGGAACAATTCCATCCCTAATCCACATATAGAATTCGGGTCCTTGGCTACATTAACTACCAAGGTGCCATGCTTTTTTATAATGTGGATGGCTTGGTCTTGGATCTCTTTCTGCTAGCCAAAGTCTGTTGCTTTGGCTGTTTACACCTCTGAGGCCATAATTTAATAGGGAAGTTATGGGGGCATCGAGGTGGCAGAGTGCACAAAGCCCCGGGTCTAAAGTAAGGATTATTCATCTTCTTAAGTTCAAATCCAGCTTCAGACACTTAGCAGCTGTGGGACCCTGGGCAAGTCACTTCACCCTGTTTGCCTCAGTTCCCTCATCTGTAAAACGAGCTGGAGAAGGAAATGGCAAACCACTGCAGGATCTCTGCAAAGTAAACCCCGCCAGTCGGCTATGACTGAACTGATAACTGGGGGTGGGGGAAGCGGGGGTGCCCTGCCCCATGCCACACACAGCAAGCATCCCAGCAGGGATTTCCGCCTGCCTGACTGCAGGCCAGAGGCATGACTGGTCTTCAGTCACTCGGCTCCTTCCCACACACAGTGACACCCGCAGGCACTCTGGCCCCAGGCTTCCTCCCCGCCCGGTCCCCCGGAATGCCGAGCCCCTCCCCGAGGACAATGAGGTCACCATTTCTTGGGCGGAAACGAGGCAACAGATATTTACATCTGGGAGGGGGGCGGGCGGGAGTTGCCCACACGGGGCTCTCAGAGAACAGGGGTGCTTGATCGGAAGTTTACGATGGATCTTCCCTGTGGAGGCCCCAGTTCCGTCTTACGCAAAGTAAAATCGGGGCTCACAACGACCCCCACAGGCCAAGAATCTAAGCCCCTCCCAGCATTCGCCCCCAACGCGCGTTCTTACGTCATGTCACGTGGACCGCCGGGAGGGCGTGGCACGCAGGGCGCGTGCGCGCAGCTCAAGGTTCGGGTGCGCACGCAGCAGTCTCCTCCTTTTCCCCTCCGCTACCCCTCCCACCGCGGCTCTATCCTACTGCTCCTCCTCCCTGTCACTGGTCGGCGGGTCCCCTTCCGGCTGGAGATTGGTCCAGATCGACCCCGGCCACGCCAGGTAGCCCTCACCATGTCGTACGGGCCCCTCGACATGTACCGGGCGGCGGGGCCCTCGGGCCCGCAGGGCCCCCAGCCCCGGGACTTTGACAGCATCTTCAATACTTGCTGCGGCCACATCCAGAGGATCAGCTACGCCAGTGAGTGGGGGCCGAGGGCTGCCAGGCCGGGGGCCCGAGGGCAGCCGGGGAGGGGGGCGGGCCCCCTATCCGCGCCCGTACCTCAATGGGTGTGGCCGTGGGAGAACTGAGGGCCAAACCGGTCCCCCGGCCCAGCTCCAGGCCCTGACTGCCCGCGGGGGGCGCTGCCCCAAGCCCCCTTCCTCTCTGCCTTCTCCGCCCTCTCCCCTTCCCTGGGTACCCCCTAGAGGAAGTCCCGGAGGAGGCCTTCCCTCCGGGCCACACTAAGCACTTTATCTCTAGCTCTAGAGCTGACCTCATCTCATTGATCGGCCGCTCAGATTCCACATTTTACAGGTGGGGAAACTGAGGCCCAGAGAAGGGTAGGGCCGAGGCCAAAGTTATACTGGGAGCAAGTGTCAGAACCAGTCTCCCTCCAAATCCAGGGTTCTGGCCACCGCAGCCTGCTTTCCTGAGCTCATAGATGCTGTGACTTTGAGTCTGGTCTTGGGGGCTGCCTAATGTTTAACCAGTCACCCAGTGTTTCTACCTAGACATTCTCCTTTTCCCTCACAACCTATTCGGTTCAAATTTTGTGTAATCGTTTGTCTTCCAATTCTGTAATTCTCTATGTTACTGAACCAGTTGGAATTCAGCTTAAATGTCAATTAAGGTGAAGTGAAGGTTGTATGACTTAGAACACCCAGTGAATTTCATAGTCGTAGAACTGGTGGAGGAGTACAGAGGCTATGGGTTTCTGAAGGGAACGGAACATGACTTATTAATTTCCCTTGGCAGCCCAAAATTCAAGGAGTACAGCTTGTCTTAATCTCCTTGGAGGCCTAAGATTCAGAGATTTCATAATCTATCTAGCTAGACAGCATCAGCTAGTATTTGGTTTTGATTGGTCTTAATTAGCTGTTTCTTGAAATGAATTTCATATACCGAGAAGTTTAGTGATTGACTCCACATCACAGGAATATATGTCAAGCTACAATTAGAGGTGTAGTGTTGTGACCTATCTTAATTCCTCATTAGGTAATCCATCCCTAATGTGTGTGTGTGTGTGTGTGTGTGTGTGTGTGTGTGTGTGTGTGTGTGTATGTAGGGAATATAACAATTTAAAAGTATATACCTTACTGACACCAGGTCAAGTAGCATCATCTTTGTACATAAAAGTTGGTACATTACTTTTACGTGTTTTAGTGATTGGAACTATATTCCTAGACTACTTATTAGTAGTAATTGATCTTGAGTGATTATATTTACCAATTAATATTAACAGCATATTAGTGCTTTAAGGTTTGCAAAATCCTTTCCTTACAACAATCTTGTGAGGAAACAAAGTATTATCTCCACTTTCTATATGTTGGAACCTGATCTCAAACCTGAGTTTTCTGATCCTGAGATCAGTGCTGTTTCTATGTCATACTGAAGTTTAAAGAACTGTGTCAAACTTTACTTTGTATTTAATTAGTTGTTTAGAAAACAAGAAATGATATGTGGTAGATGGAAATTCTGTGAATCAAATAAGGTTAAATCAGCCTAACTTACTAGTTGATTTTCCCAGTTGTATTTAGAGATGGCTGTAATACAAGTTAACCTCACAGCCCTGTTACAGGGTTCGTATATTTCAACATATGCAAAGTACAGCTCTCTCACAACTTAGTAGATAGTCCTCCAAAGTTACTGTAGCAGAAAAATTCATATTCCTGGGCAGCCTCACCAAACTTACCTGAAGTGGTCCTTGATAAGTAAATAAATGATGTCTAGGTTTGTACTTGAAACTTAATTTTATTTGAGAGATCTCCTTGAGTTTATATTCTACTAGCCTAGCCTTTGAAAACTTGGGATCATCTCCATGCCAGGATGAGACACTGGAAGATGATTTTAGTGACAGGATGCTATGATAAGCTACTAATAACTTTCATTTATATACTGCTTTACTATGATAACCCTGTGAGGTGTATAGTGCAAATATTATTCCTATTTCACTGATGTTGAAATTGAAGCTCAGCTAGGTTAAGGGACTGACCAACCTAATAAGTGAAAGAACTGGAGCTCAGACTTAGGTCTTCTGACATTTAAATCTCTTGCTCATTTTGATACTGTAGATTTCTTGTTCTTGGTTTTGATACCCCATTTTGTTTCTCAGGGGGAAAGTGGCAGGATTTGGTTAAAGGTATTTAGTAAAACAAAGTTGTGCAGATATAATTATTAGACTAAAGTCCATTTTAAACATTACCCAGAATTGGTTTTCATTGGGGAAGATTGACAAGCAAGTAGTAACATTGTTATCATTTCTTAATTAACAGTATTAGAGGCCCATAAGTGTTACTACTTGAGGTGAATAAGTGCAACTTATTTCTCACTTAAGACAAGTTTGAGGATGGGAACTCTTTTCTCCAGCTTCTTCTGGACAACTACCATTCTAGGATCCTTTTACTTTTCTCTCGTTCTTACTTTTAACCCTCATCAGTTCTGGCTGAAGTGTCTGTCCTGCCTTGCAGCTCTTTGTGGAGAATCTAAGATGCCATTCAAAGCCATGAAATAGGAAGAATACCTTACCTGTTTGCTTATTTATCATCTGTTATGTTCACACATCCCAAACCTCTCCAAGTTTCCTAGCCCCACTACACTCACTATATTACACTTCAGTGAACTGAAACTATGATACTCAAAAAATCTTTTCTTGTCCTTTGAATTTGATAATAGGATAAACAGAAGACATTGTGCCTACATTGCCCATTTCTAGTTTTTATTAGAGTCAGACAACATTCACATTTAAGATGTTTGCAGTAACACTGTTACATCTTTTTTCTGGTAATTTTAATTGCAGTTTTTTTAACTGAAAATGCAGTTTTCTTTTCCATGATGGTATATTTGTGAAGTTGCAAGGTCATAATTACTGCATATGTTCTTGTCTCCATATTCTGACTAATGTACTTTAACTTTTTTCTTAAGATACTGAGTCATCTGGTGGTTCAGATGCTGGAGAGCTGTTGTCAGTATCTTTCCTATCAGTGGACTTTATGTTTTGGATGGATCAGAGTTCATTTGGAAGCTGTTATTCTCTGAAGCCCTGATGTTGAGTTATAGGAAATATATTCATTTTAGAACAGATCGATCCTCATTTGAATCATAAGATATTAGAACTGAAAATGTTCTTAGAGATCATCTAATGTCAATTTAAAGATAATTGAAACTGAAACATCAACTGTTGTTAGACTGCCTGGTGATTTTATTCTTAGTCTTTTAAAAAATTTTTAGCCAGCCCTTGCTTTGAATAAGATGTTGGTGATAGAGGAAGTTAAGATGTCCTCATCCCAGAGGCGGCTAGGTGGCACAGTGAGTAGGGCATTGGCCCTGGAGTCAGAAGGACCTGAGTTCAGATCCCTCCTCAGACACCTAGCTGTGTGACCTTGGGCAGGTTACTTAGCCCCAATTGCCCTCCAAAAAAAGCAAAAAAAAAAAAAAAAGGATGTCCTCATCCCTAAAATACACATAAATGGCTTTAAAAGGAAGGCAGCACAACTGAGGAACTTGCCTGTGTGTTGGTTTAGACCATCTGGTTTCTGGTTATCAGGGTTGGTTTTTTTTTTTTTTTAATAGGAAATCCTGTCACAGGATTGTTTGGGATCATCTGATTTCTGATAATCAGAGTTTTTTGTTTTTTCAAACAGGAAGTCCAGACCATTAGCTTGTAATAAGTAAATCCATAATAAAATATATCCTGCAGAATGCCTTCAGTTGGGTGTATAGTTGTAGCTTTGTAAATTTCTGATTTACTGCAGATTAATCAATATGCTAAGCACTGTGTTAAATGCTGGGAATTTTTTTAAAAAAATAGCAAAAACAGCCCTTTCCCTAAAAAAGCTTGTATTCTAATAGGCAAGGCAACCTATACATATGTAGGTGTATACAAGATATACACAAATTAGAAGTGAAGTCACTAGCTGCTGGGGACACGGGAAAGGCCTCTCAAAGGAGAGAGTCCTTGAGCTGAGCCAGGGATTCTGAGAGGCAGAAGGAAGAAGCATTCCTGGCATTGGGAATAGCAGAGCATAGATAGAGTGCCACATGTGAGAAACAGCAGGTAGGCCTAAACCATAGATTTGTAAAGTTGAAAAGATAGAAAGAGGCCAGGGCAACTGAGGGTTCTAAGTAGTTGATTCTGATCAAAACTTTTCCATTCTTTTGATTTAATATGAGCAAGTGTTTACTCTGGATATTTCTCAGAAGTCTGGTCATGTTAACCCTCTACTCAGTAAACTCCCCTGTTGCCTCCAGGAGCAAATACAAAATGCTCTGTTTGGCGTTCAAAGTCCTCCCTCTTCAGTTTTCTGTCACATAGTAGGCACTTGATAAATATTTATTAAATGAATGAATGAAATATGTATGTCAAGGGAGAAAAAGTTCTTTCACCCCAACTAGCAAGTGACCCTATGCATTCTTTTCTATATAAAAAGCCTAGTACTATCCTTTGCACACACTAGGCAATTAAAAATGTTGAATTGGAGAACAACAAAACCATCCAAACCTGCCATAGTTTCAAGAAAAGAATCTAGAAAAGCTCAAGATGAAAAAGAACTTTACAGCCATGTGTGCTTAATGAGAACATGCAGAGTTGCTAAATATTGTTATCTTCTCCCTATTCTGTAGAACCTCCAATCAATAAAGCTGTGCTTAATAGGTGTTACATTATTATAAGTTATGTGAGCTATTCATATGTCTTCTTTGCCTCTGAACAAAGTCTGCTTTCTTTTTTCCATCCTTCTTTCCCTCCTTCCTTCCTTCCTTCCTTCCTTCCTTCCTTCCTTCCTTCCTTCCTTCCTTTCTTCCTTCCTTATTGGGGTTTTAAGCACCTTGCCCAGGGTCACACAATCCTCTTGACTCCAATACCCCTTAGCTGCTGCCAGCCTGTTTTCTTGATAGGAAAATTAAATCATATGAAGTCAGTTGTAAGGCCTCGGAACTGAAATTGTGTACTTCGTAGCTCCTGATCATTATTATTGGTAAGGAGGCTGTAGTTCAGAGAAGTGAAGTGAGTGTGTCAGAGGTGGACTTTGAACTCAGTCTTCCTGATGCCTTCTCTCCACTGCCACACAGTCTTCCCATCTATAAAGTGGGGAAGTCTCACAAACCTCAGAGGGGAACTGCAGCACTTTCTAAATCTCAAGATTGAAATGCAAAGGTCAGCCACTATTTGCTTGGCTGCTGCTGTGGCTCTGAGCTCTTATCTTTTGGGTGGGGTACTTCTCCCTGCATCTGTTCTGGTTGTAACCCTTCTTCACTTTTCCATTTTATATCATGATTGTAACTTTACATCAGTACTCAGTAAAATTTTTTGGGTTTTTTTTGGGGGGGGGAGGGGAGAAGGCAGGGCAGTTGGGGTTAAGTGACTTGCCTAAGGTCACACAGCCAGTAAGTGTTAAGTGTCTGAGGCCAGATTTGAAGTCAGGTCCCCTTGACTTCAGGGCCTGTGCTCTATTCACTGCACCACCTAACTGTCCCAGTACTCAATAAATTTTTGTCCAATGTTTTGGGAGCCTTCTGGTTTTTGTCTTTGTTTTTTAAATATTTTATGGACGTTAGAGCAGCATTCAGGCCGTCTCCTGGAATCTCTTGCCATACTTAGCACATATCTTTTTTTAGAGTTATACATGTTCCTGATGGGGACAGAAAGGTGCACAGTAGATAGAGCATTGGACCTGGAGTCTGGAAGATCTGAGGTCAAATTGGGCCTCAGACACTAGCTGTATGACCCTAGGCAAGTCACCGTTTGCCTCTGTTTCCTCATATATAAAATGAGCTGGAGAAGGAAATGATAAATGTAGAAAACCCCAGAAGGGGTCATGGAGAATTGGGCATGATTGAAAACAACATACCAACAAAACAAAATGTTTTTGATATGTTTTGTGCTCTTCTGGCATATGTCATTGCTGATAATACACCTACCATGAATCTTTCCATTACTTTTTTATGTCACCTATAATTTTTATTCTTCTGAAATCATACTGTGCTCAATTGTTTGCAGTCATATGACATTTCCATTGAAATCACTACACAGTTTCTCATATGGGATCCAGCTGATTCTGTCTCTGCTATTCAATTCTGGGTGCTAATAATTGTCTTTTGGTAGTGCCTACCCATTAGTGTGTACTAATGAACTTCCTGTCCAACTGCATGTCATAATCTGGGCAATTTACATTCATCATTCAGTTGTTTTTTCCTATGTCAATTGCTAGGCTGATCTCTTTAAAGTGACCGTACACATCATTGAAGAAGCCCTACAATATGGAAAAGGGCTTCCTTCAATTAGCCAAATGTTATTCCCAAATAAGAATATCTGGAGAATCTTACTATCTGTAAAAACCCACCCTTTTATTTGGACTCTAACCAGGTTATTCTCTACTGTGCTAGTGAACCCCTTTGATGAGCCTATATGTCCTGTTTGATGCCTCGCTAGATGGTCACATTATTGAGAGCACACCTCTGTACCTTGTTATGGTTGTACCTGTCAAGGTACAGTCTTAACATATGCACAAAGGATGTTTGTTGAAAGAGAACCTTTGAGGCTTCTTTTTGTTTGACTGAGTCCATTGCTTTTTTGTAACCAACAAATAATAAAAACGTCAGATCTTGTGTTCTCGGTACCTACTGATCAAGTCTGAGATTGTGGAGGTGTGTTCTGTTTTTAAAATGGTTTTACCTTTCTTGGGATTTCATCAAGCATACACTTATACTGGTTAGATCATTCTTGTTATTTGTTTTTTGTCATCTGTTAGCAGTCAGTTATTTCTTTTTTTTTTTAACTTTTTTGTTTATCATATTCATTTCCAAATGTACTCCAACCTCTCTGTATCCCTTCCCACTCCCAGTTAGGAGGCTTCCCTTGTAGCAAAGAAAAACAGTTAAGTCAGACCAACTAATAGCAGTGACCAAACCCATAGTCTCTTAGTTCTCCAGTATAGGGAAGAAAATACTCATTTGTTAGGCCCTACTTTGCACCAGGCACTATGCCTAGCACTTTACAAATATCTCATTTGATTCTCCCAACTGCCCTGGAAGGTAAATGCTATTATTATTCTCATTTTATAGTAGATGGACTGTGAGAAATGTCCTTAGTCTAGGAATAAACAATACTCGTTGGAAAGCCAGGAAGGTTTTCATTACCTTTATTTTACATTTATTCTTTCTGAATAATGGGTAGCTCCCTCAGTGGAGAGACTGTGGAGGCTCAGACAAATTCGAGTCCTTTTATGCTGCTTCCATTAGAATTTCCCACCTTGTTCTCCATTGACTAGGTGCAACCTCCTGAACTGTCCATGTCATGTTCCCCTCAAACAAGACGTCCCTCTTCCTGGGCTGCCCTATGCATGTTACTCCTTAATGTCTCCCTCCTCCTGCATCATGTGATGCATGTTTGAAAACGGTGGCTGTCTCCTCCTGTGGAGTGTGTAAGTTAATATGCATGAAGCTAATTAAGCATGTATATTAGTAAAAAGTCAGTGACCATCCCTTGACCCTGGTCAGTTTGAGCAATTTCAGACTGGGACCCCTTCAAGAGGAACTTATAGATTTCTTCCAGCTATATGATTGGATAGGGTTGCTCTGCCTTTCCTTCCCTCATCCTGATTTACACCTTCCTGCATGTCCTGTGTAACATCTGTCTTTGCAACATCCATTGTTCCTATAGAATCTGTGGAAACCAAACTATTAGCATTTCTCACAAAACTGAGGCAGATAGAGGTAAAGTGACTTTCCCAGAATTACATAGTAAGTATTTGAAGTCACATTTGAACCCCAGTCTTACTGACTTCAGGTTAGGTACTCACTGAGCCACCAGCTGCCTCTGGGCAGGGTTGGAAGAGGAAGAATAAGAGGTACATTTCCTTATTCGTTCCCTGGGACTAGTATTAGTCAATAGAATTACTGAGTGTTCAGTTTTGTTTTAGTGTTCATCTCATTTACTATATTGGAGTCATTATGCATATTATTTTCTTTCTTATTTCACTGTTTATCAGTTCATACAAATCTTCTGATCTTTCATCTTCATTGTTTCTTATGATATAGTAATATTTCATTAGATTTTTATACCACATTTGTTCAGCTGTTCCTATGTATTCATTTTCAATACATCTCAAAGGGAAAATTCCCCCAAAATGGGTCATTGGTGATATTATTGGTGAGCATGGGTGATATTGTTACTCAAAAGAAGTCGATTGAGAAAACTATTAGCAGCAACCAATCCATACACAAACTCTATAAAATCTTTTGAGCCATTTCATAATATATATTAGTGAAGGGATATGAACAAATTTCAAAAGAATTGCAATCAACAATAGCAAAAATTGCTCTAAATAATAAATATGAAGAATGCAGAAAGTCCATAGAAGATCTGTGTGACTGATTTTGAAAGAATCAAACAGAATCAGGAATGTAGATGGAAAGAACAAAAAGGAACAAATGAAGTTAGAATAACTAAGTTTGACCCCAGAGTTGAGAAAATGCATCTCTTTCCTTTCATTGCAGAGGTGGGGGACTATGGGTATAGCTTGCATCTAGTGGAAGCTGTGATTGAGGTTGGCTAGTTCTGCTAAGCTGATTTTTGTTCTCTCTTTTAATCTTTATTTCAAGGGATGACTCATTGGGTAAGGAAGGGAAGGGGGTTATATACAGAGTCTTCTGCAAGGATTTGTTTTGCATTTGCATTTTTGTAGCATCATCAGGTACTAAAACGCTTTAATTTCTTAATTTTGAACAGTATTTTTTACTACTTTCTCTCTTCAGTTGAATTTACCAAATAGCAAGGTATATGTTGATTTAATTGAGAGAATCTTGTCTGACTTTTCTTAGTTTCTCTCCTTCATCCTGGGTACTACTTGTGATGAACAAATAACTCATGAAATGCTATTTCTTCATGCCTATGGGAGCACAATGGAAGCAACCTCATTAGCTCCTTGATTTGGCCCCTGGGGGAGAACCTGTGAATTTTCCTTCCTCTTTGCTTCTGTATATCTTCTTATTTCATTTAGAGCAAGAATGACAATATAGTTGTGGGAAATTCCTTCAGTAGAAAAAAATATAAAAATTAAAAAAAAATTCCTCCAGTCTTTGGACAAACATTTCAACATTAAGCATCAGTGAAATATCATGGACTCTTTAAAATAACCGGTTCTTTTCTGTCATCCTGATTGTCAAAATGAAAAAAAAAAAAGCCCCACAGAACTAAGAGTCACTTTCTATCTTTTACTATTTCATGGGTCACAATGGCCAAATAATTTATCGTTTGTGGTCAGCCTATTGATGATCATAATTTTTGTCTTTTGCCTATGTTGGTCTTGGGCCAGCAGACAATTTATGATTTGGGACCATTCTCAGAGCCTTTCTGGCTTACTATAAAAACTATCAGAGTTTGCATGCACTAGCATAACCTCTATACCACAAGAAGCATCAAAGGAGAACTTTTGTAGAGGGAGCTATTGTTACTGTTATAAATGGCATTTTATTGGCTATAGAAAAGTATTGCTTGTCAATATATATGAATTAACCTGTTTTTGGTAGCAGAAGGGGATGTGGGCACTTCAGCTTTAAGATAGTATCAGACATAAAAAAGTGACCTGATGACCCCAAATTCTATAATTTTGAAGGATATTGAACTATAAAATGAATTTGTAACAGCAGAAATTTTAATTTAGTTAATGAATAATAATAATTAGCATTTATATTGCACTTTAAGGTTTGCAAAGCACTTTAAAATATCATCTCTTTGGTCTTTATAAGAACTCTAGAAGGTAGAGGTTATCAATATCCTTGTTTTACAAATGAGGAAATGTTTTACAAATGAGGCTGACAGTATAAATGACTTACCCAGGCTCACAAAGGTAACAAGTATCAGAGGCAGGATTTAAATGTCTTCCTGACTCTAGGTCCAGCACTACCCATTGTCACATAGCTCTGTTTGTAGCATTCAATTCTGCTTTCCTCCAGCCACTCCCACAAGTCGCCCATTAAGCCACCTGGAGTTGAGTCAGATTTTAACAATGATCCAGAAAGGATGGGAGAGAGACTGTTTTAGAGTTGTGTTGTAACATGAAGATAAAATATGGCTTATCTGTGCAGAAATTTTTCCTTCCAAGTCTTCTTATATCATGGCCAGCTGTCACCACATTATACTTTAAGATGCTACCATTTTTCAAAATCCGTGCTTTTGTTGGTATGGATACTCCCATACCATCTGTCAGATTACAACCTCTCTACAACTCAGGAGATTGTCTTTGAAAGTTACTGCGGCCAAAAATTTCATTATCCTGTTGCCAACTGAGTGATGAGTTCCTTTTAAAATTAGCTAGACTGGTCCTTGGGTGACAGACAAATAGTCTGTCAAATGGGCCTATAGTGAAAAGCCATTTCAGCTTGAGTAGGACCTGCCAAAGTTTATGCTTCACATACAAAACCTTGGAGAATCCAAAATCACCATGATATCATGATGAAGCATTGAAGGATTCCACCAGTTTTGTGCAGTTGGACTCTACCAAAAAAAAATATAGTCTGAAAATACCTACTGTTTTGGGGGGAAAAAATCAAGCTCTAGAGCCTAGAAATCTAGAGACGTGGGGAGGATAAAATTTAACCAGGAAAGGTAAGTGTAGAAAGAAGGACATTTAAAAAATAAGTACTGCATCTAGTTCAGCACTTCTTAAATTGAGGGTCATGACCACATATGGGATCATGAAAAAATTTGGCATCAATAAAAGATTTGTTAACACACCGTGACCAAAAAATTAATTCAGAATCAAATGCATAATGAATCCAAGGTGTTTCTGAACACAGAGCATTCGTACTTTGAACTGTGCATGCCCTTAGACCATGCATTGGCCAACAAATGCTGCCTAAACTAAAAGGGGTCATGAGTGGAAAAAGTTTAAGAAGCCCCAAGTCACAACTTGATGAGGAAGGCGACCTGGTGATTTTTTTATTGGTCCTCATTGAAATTTGGAATTATAAGGTCCCTGGAAAAGTTTAATCCTCAGCCCATGGTAAAATGAAGCGCAGTGGGTCTGGGAGAGTATTGGTGAAATCTTACTTCCCATCAGTGGAACAGTGTCATTCTCGTCTGTGGGACACAATTCATGTCTAGGGAGGATATAGTTATACTGTGAGAGAAAAAGATACCTCATCATTAGTTTGGGATAGACTAGATTTTCCCAGGTTTTGATGCCAGCGTGCTTTCTCATAAATAGGTGTTTGGGAAGGTATGGAGAGATAAATAAGAGAAGTATAGGGCATTTGTGATGCATTTTCTTCCTTTACACATTACCTCATTAAAAATATTCCTCTTTTTCTTTTTTTTCCAGCTGCTCAGATCAAGAATTTGATGAGCCAACTGGGGACGAAGCAAGATTCTAGCAAACTACAGGAAAACCTGTGAGTAATTCTGTAAGAAAACAAAGACTCTTGAGACACCTTGGTTCTTCAGCGCTTATTGAAGCTCAAGGCTCTTGAGGTCAGGAGTAGAGCTTGTGGAATGTTAAGGTCATAGCTGGATCTGGTATAGAAAGCAGCAAAACTTAATGCTAGGAGCTTTATACTTCAAGCATCTGTGATTTTCACTGTAGTGAGTACTTCTGTTGACAGAGACCAAGAAATCTCCAGTGCTATAAGACACTGTCTTTGTGAGTTACCCCTGCTAAATCACCTGATAGCCAAGTTTCTTTGTACCTACACATACATCTCTAAGCTCCAAACTGAAGTCTTTCTAACTTGATAGCACCTACTACAGCTTCTCTCCTCTCCCCATCTCCCAACAGCCTTCAGAAATCCTGAGTCACTTCCATGGCATCAGAGTAGAACTTTAGGGAAAGGTCATAAACTTCCCTAACCTAAAATCTTAAATATCTGACTTATCTTCTTCTTGAGGCAGTTTAGCATAGCTTTTAGGGGAAGTTGGAAAGGGACCTCCTACATTTGCAAATTGCAGTTAGGCACAGTGGACAGAACACTGGTCCTAGATTGAGGAGGACCTGAGTTCAAATTCAGCCTCAGACACTTACTAGCTATGTGACTTTGGGCAAGTCACTTAACCCTAATTGCCTCGCCCTCCCACCCAAAAAAAATTGTAATTAGGTTAGAATCTTTATTGAAATTAATCTTATTGGTAGTTAGTATTCATGAAAGTCTATAATGGGAAAACAATTCCAAACAACCTGTTTCATAATATTAACAGTATGTTTATTTTTAATAGAAATATTTTAAAAATATATGTATTTATTTTTTAAAAAGGGCCACATTTTCTAGCCCATCTGTAAACTTTAATTTAGCTACCAGATCTTTAAATGTGAAGGAGAGTAATGTGAAATCATCCTGGAAAGGTAGACTGGGACCAAATTGTGAAGGATTATAAAGGCTAAGCTGACAATTTTCCAAGTTAGTCTCGAGCCACAGAAGGTTTTTGCAAAGATAATGGATAGGATCCCTCATCACTATGTTTTAGGACTATCATTTTGGTAAATGTGTGGAGGACAGATCAGAGAAGGGTGAAACTGGAATCCAGGAGACAAAGTAGTACATGGTTGTAACAACCTATGTAAGAGCTGTTGAGGGGAAGACTAGGTGACTATTCTAAGAGATAATGTCACTGCAGAAATACTTCATGGGACAGTCATGAGACATGTATAGAATTTGCAAAAGGACCATCACCAAAGGGTCAGCTAGGTGATACAGTAATAGATAAGAGTGTTGGGCCTGAACTCAGGAAGACTCATCCTCCTGAGTTCAAATTCAGCCTCAGATACTTATTAGCTGTGTGACTCTGGACAAGTCACTTCACCCTGTTGCCTCAGTTTCCTCATCTGTAAAATGAGCTGGACAAGAATTTGCTAAACCACTCCAGTATCTTTGCCGAGAAAACCCTAAATGGGTTCATAAAAAGTAGGATGTGACTGAAAACAACTGAACAACAACAGTACTTCAACGTCATATTCAGAGGACACAAAAATAGAAAATTTTCTATGAAGAACTTAATAAGAGCCTCTCAATTAAATCATCATAAACTTTAAAACTTGATGCCTTCATTGTGGAGGTGAACATAAGGGAGGATAATGAAATATATTTTGGAAAACATGGTACAAGTTAGAAATGAGAGAGGCTACAGGCTTGTAGATGATATATAGAGTGTCCCAAAAGTCTTAGGAGCTTAAAACTGCATTAAGACTTTGGAACTGCCTTGTAGAAGCCTCTCACCTCTATACCACGAATACTTTCTTCTAGAAGAGTCAGGATGCAATTCAATTCAATTTTTGATTCAGTAAACATTTAGTAAGCACCCACTTTGTGCCAAGCACTGTGCTGAGCCTTGGAGATACTAATAAGACAGTCCCTGCCCTCAAGGGATTTTACAGTCTAACAGGGGAAGATAATGCACAAAAGGAAGCTGGAAAGAGTAGAGTGGCGCAGAACGCCCAAGATTACCTGGGGGAAAGCAAGGTTTGGGAGGAGTGGAATGGTACTGGTATCAGGCTCTTATTCCATGGAATTGAAACCAGGCATAGCTGCAGATAGCAAGCGGAGGGAGTTGGAAGTCCAGTTTATGCCCTCTATAAAGCAAAACTTTGAGAGGAGGCTAGTACTCTACCCTTGAAACTATCAGAAGGGAGAACAAACTAAGGGATATTCAAGGCTTAAAATTAGTAGCCTGGTGATGAAATTAGAAGTGATGGACTTGGGGCACCTAGGTGGTGCAGTGAATAGAGCACCAGCCTTGAAGTCAGAAGGACCTGAGTTCAAATCCAGCCTCAGACACTTGACACTTAGCTAGCTGTGTGACCTTGGGCAGATCACTTAACCACAATTGCCTTGCCTTCCCCCTTCAAAAAAAAAAGTGATGGGCTTTATCTGAGAGGGGCATCTTTGTTCTTTGGAGTTGAAACCAGGCAAAGCTGCAAATGAGAAGAGGAATGAGTAGTGGATATGATGAACACCAGATAACATCCCAAAGAATGAAATAGCTTATATTTTAGTAGGTGAGAAATTAGCAGTTTACCTTTGGAGGAGTCATCTATGAATCAATTGTGTACAGTTAGGCCATCAGCTCATTAGAGGAAAGATTAAAATCAATCCCTTAGATTAGGAAAAAGAACAAAGTTAGTTATGGTACACAATTGAGACCATTCCATCTTATCTAAACAGCCTGTCAACTCTGAAAATGAGCAATGGATAGACTCACTGGCTAGTATAGTTTAACCATTGGAAATCTGCCACAACAGAAAAACCAAGAGCTTAGAAACAGCTTCAGCCAGCAAACATTTGATCTCCTTACCAAAAGAAGAGATATGGCAGTCGAGGGCAAAACCGGTTGAGAATGTGAACTCATTTGAGGAGGATGGAAGATCACGAGCAGTCTTTCCTTGTGAAGCAGTGGGGGGACAAACAAGTCTGCAGGAAGCTTGGTAAGGAACCCAGCCAAACCATATCAGTCCAAGAGCATTGAAGGATGGAACTGGAGGAAAACAGTGAGCAGCTGAAAAAATGGAGGGAAAAAAGTGTCAGCAGTTCTTGAACAGATCCTTCTTTTCCATCAGTGGTAACAGAACCACCGCATTTGGACTTGAACATCGTACTTCTTGATGTGCCCCCTGAGGACTCCTTTTTCTTCTCTTTCTTTTTTTTTTTTTTTTTGGCATCCCCCAGCGTTTAGTACAGTGCTGGATTATTCTGGTTGATTGATTGAAGTAAAAATGTCACCAAGAGAGAAAGGACCAAGCATCTGGCCAAGATCATGTATGTGCAGGGAGGCAGAAGTGTGAGAAGGGATGGAAGTTGGAAGGGTTAGTCCTTGGGATTGCTGAAAGGATTAGAAAAAATATCTGACAGTGCTGAGAAAGAAGAAAAGGCAGCCAAGAATTGTTTACTGACTGCTGGTCATGCTCCTACTCTCCAATCTCTACAAAATCTTTTGAGTAATATACATATATATGTGTATGTGTGTATATTTTATATAATGTTATATATACCCACACATATTTATATGTATGTATGTGTATAGATATATGTATATAAAGGGTTTGTTTTTTAAAGGGAACAGGAAGGCTTTCACAAGTGATACTCTACAGTAGACCACATCTTTACTGTCATATAGTTAGTTGACTGAAAGCTGAATAGAATAGAAAATCCTTCTATATGCTACATAGGAGGATGAGGATATGAGTTGCTCAGGGTGACAAAGTAGGATGGATGATGGATCTTGTAGTAAAAATCCACATCAGTGAGATCACAGATCCATCAAAATATTTTAAATAACCCAAAGGTACTAGGGTAGAAGTAATGGGAAAGAAAAGTGGGATGACCACAGTATAATATAGATTACAACATCACTAAAAGACAGTTGACCACAGATTAATTTCAGTAAATGAACTTGATTCCAGAGAACAGAGTATAAAATGCCCATCCCCCTCTTCTTGGTAGTGAGGCAAAGCATTCCCAACACAGAACACTGTACAGCGTATGTTGTCCAATTTATTTGCTTTGTTTGTTGAATATTGGGTTATGCCTAACTATTTCTTTGAGGGAAAGATCAATGGGGATGGAGTGAGGAATTAATATTGGGAAATACCTGTGATGCAAAACAAAAACAAAAGGCATCAATTTCTAAAAGAAAAAACAATGGGCTGGCATAATGAATTCCTGGGTTCTTTTAATCACTTTGTTTCGACTCTGTTTTTGCTTTTGGAACTGCAGTTTCCCCATCTCTAAAATATTTTTAATATTTCCTCCCCCATTTTATTCAGAGGATGAGAAAATGCTTTTCATGTATTTGAACTTCTTTGCAGAAGCCATTAAATAGCTACGTGGTATACCACTTTTAGGAAAATGGGACTTGTCAAATCCCTCTTTCAGTTACTTCCTCTGGTCTAGAAGCCTCTTTTCAGTGACAAGATTTAATAAATTGGAAGCACATGGACCAGTATGGAAATTTGCTTTACTTAATGCTGCATATTTGTTACAAGGATTTTCTTTTTCTTTTCTTTTCTTTCTTTCTTTTTTTTTTTTTTTTTGTTCAGTTATGGTGGACAGGGGAGGGAGAAAAATAAATGCTTGCTAATTTTAAAAAAATGATTAAGTTAAACTAAAAAATAATAGGAAGTACATGGCCCTACCATTCCTGCAGAAATATATTTTTTAAAGGGGGCAGAAAGAAGGAAACCATGAAGAAAAGGAATTTGTCTCCTATTTCCACTGCCTCCCTTACCATAGCTTCTCCAATCTCACCTCACAGATCACATTTCCTTTACTCTTTCATTCAGTCCATTCCCTACCACGTGTAAATTTTTTCACCCTAACTACATGGGGCATCTTGTATTAGTTAGGAGGGGAGAAGACCCAGGCAAGATCAGAAGTAGAATGGAGATAAAGCCTTGGACTGAACCATCCCAGGACCAGAAGCAAGTATGGAGCCAAGGCTAAAGCCAAAAATATGGCAGGTATAAGGCATGAGTCTAGAAATAGGTCTTTAAGGGCAAGAGAAACTGTACTTTCTGTTGCACGTTTTATTAAAATGTCTTTGCCTGAGATTCTGCCCATAGTCAGTGGACTGTGACCAATGCATATGTGCAGGACTTTGAATATATCCAACTCAAAAACTTTGATAATAGCTCAACTAATCAGATTTTACAAGAAGCATAAATTGCTCTTCTCCTGCACCTGTCAAAACTAGCAGCCACATTTTAGAATTGACAAAGGACAGCTGTTCTTTATTCACTCTTCACTCATGTTTTTGTTTATCTTTCTGCTGAAATAGTTAACATTTTAGTTTGTAGTCCCTTCAGAAAGCCTTATGAGATAGGTCCCTAGTACTCTTCAGATGCCTCTTTGCTGTGTACTTGGAAAGAGAATTACCACGGCAACATTGCTTCCATTCTGTTGAGCACCAGAAACTTATTCCCACCTTCACCCTTCAGGTGTCCTTCCCCTCAATTGTGGAATAAAATGATCCATTCTATAAAAGCCCTCTGGGAAATGATGACATTCTTAAAACAGTCCTTTCTCTCTCAGACAACAACTGCAACATTCTACAAATCAGCTTGCTAAGGATACAAATGAATGCCTGAAAGAGCTGGGATCATTGCCACTCCCGCTGTCTGCTTCAGAACAGGTTGGTGTTTTCCCCATTTGGAGGAAAGATTATTCTAAAGATTATTTAGTTGAAGGAAAATCTTGATACTTCTCTCTGGTGAATGTTTAATGGTTGTATATTTGCAAAGCAAGGTTAGATTCATTCCCCAAGATAACATTCTTTACATAGTATCCCCTTCTCTTTCCCTATCCAAAATGAGTCATTCACAGGTTGCACCCTTCTCTGAATAGCCCAGTGGACAGCAGTAATAAGGAAAAGGGATTATTCTCTTTAAAATATACCTTTTCTATTTTTTTGTCTTTTAAGACTATTCAAAAAACAGCTTGAGGCTTATTGCCTGACATATGGATTGTGTGCTTTGCTGCTTTTGTGCCTTTGTTCACAATATTCATCTGTCCTGGATACCTATTTTACCATCCATCCCACTTAAAATCCTGCCTGCTTTTCAAGGCCCAGCTCAATCCCTACCTTTTCCACAAAGTCTTCTCTAATTACCACAACCCACAGTGAGTCCTTGTGGGTACCACTCATATGACATTTAACCATATCTTCCACTGTGTTTGTCAACCAATGGAACTGGCCTCTAACCTGTAGAGTTGAACATAGCAGGTAGAAACAGAAGAGTCAGGGATCAAATAAAAGTTTAATTTCAAAGTGAGGAAAATGCTTGCAAGCAGGAGTCCTGAGAAAGGGGGGTTTGCTTACTTGTGGCAGGGGTAAGGTTTTTAAGCATGAAAACCACAAAAAAGCAGGACCCAACACAGTCATTCTTAGGTCTTGAGTAAATGGTTCCCACAGCAGGCCAACTCATGCACAGATTTTTGGGACAATATAGGTGTTCTTGGGTCCTGTGGGAACAGTCTCCAAATTTTAAGAATCATTGAGCTTTGTGATTGTCTCAGGTCTTAAGGGTAGTTGAGCCTTGTGATTGTTTAGCAGGGTATAGAACCAGAGTTACTGTGGTGGGATCAGGAGTGTATTGCCTGGGTTGGTTCATTTAGCAATTACAAGTACAAGGATTGTTCAAAGTGTCAGGAAATGTGATTGATCACTTTCTGTTGCAGTTTGTTGGCTGCAATTCCAGCTCTCAAGTCAAGATCCCCTGGGAAGTAGGGAAATCAAAAGTCCCAATTCTGGGGTTTTGCTATGACTGAAATCATCCAGTGAGTGAGTGCAAAGGATTGTTGTCATGTCAAGCTCAGGGCATAGCCTGCTTGCTGGACCTTAGCTCTGGAAAACAGGGTGTCTCCAAATATCTTGACATGTTATTCTTATTATTTTAGAACATGTATATATATATTTTAAAAGACAGAGTGTAAGCTCCTCAGGATCAGGAAGTTATATGTGTTCAATAAATGTTTGTTGATACTGTGGTTAAGTAGGAGTTACTTTCCATCTATCTCAAATAGAAAAATTCAGTCCAATAAGTATTGTATATACATAATATAAAGACTCTGTGATTGGTACTTTGCAGGATACAAAAGTGAATAAAATAGCAAATGATTCTCAGTTCTACCATTCACTTCTTGCAGCACTCACATACTTCCTCAATAAAATGAGAGGGTTGGATTAGGTGGGCTCTAAGACCCTTTCCAGCTCCAAGACTTATCATTCAATGATTAAACACCTACTATGTCTAAAACATGGTGCTAGATTCTAGAAATCCAACGATCAGATTACACACCATCTCCTGCTGTCAAGTGGTTTACTTTCAAGTAGTGGAGATGAGAAGTGTGCAAATATAATTATATAATGCTCTACAGAATGTAACAAGTACAAGAGAAAGGTCTGGACAAAGTGTTTTGAGAAGTTTTTGGTCAGAAGGTTTGCTTTCTGTTGACGATAAAGGGGAAGGCTTCATGGAGAAGATGGCATTTAAATTGGGGCTTGAAGGGAAAATATTTCAACAGAATAGATGAGGAAGGTAAATCCAAACCAAGGAATAGGTGAGAGTGTAAGCAATAGCACAGAGATGGGACAGGGAAGGACTAGAAGGGAGACAGTCAATAGTATAGTTTGGTTAATCCAAGAGTGTACACATAAAGAATGTGATAAGAAAGGTCAAGGGGAGCCAGACTGTGGAGCCATTTCAGTGCTAGTCCCTGCCCTTGTGAGCCTTACACAGAGTGTGAGATAAACGTGAATGTGATTATGAGAGAATGTCCTTGGAGAGCAAGAGAGCGATTACATCTCCTTTGGAGGACTGCTTAGGGAAGGCTTCCTAGAAAAGCTGAGCCACAGAGAAATCTGGTGACATTAGTTATCTTGTCTTAACATTTTTTTTAAAAACAAAATTTAATTAAGTTTTTTTTTTTCCCATGCAAAATATCCTATAGGCTGCAGCCAGACACTGAAAGATATCTTTTTTTTTTTTGAGTCCCAAATTCTTTCCTTCCCTCTAACATCTCCCCCACCCATTGAGAAGGTAAGCAATATAAGATCAGTTATACATGTGGAATCATGCAAAGCGCATTTCCATATTAAGCTATGTCTGTCTTTCTTTCTTTCTTTCTTTCTTTCTTTCTTTCTTTCTTTCTTTCTTTCTTTCTTTCTTTCTTTTTTTCTTTCTTTCTTTCTTTCTTTCTTTCTTTTTCTTTTTGGAGGGGGTAAGGTAGGGCAGTTAAGGTTAAGTGACTTGCCCAACATCACACAGCTAGTTTTTTGTGTTAATTGTCTGAGGCTGGATTTGAACTTAGGTCCTCCTGACTCCAGGGCCAGTGCTCTATTCACTGAGCCACCTAGCTGCCCGGTAAAGATATCTTTTAATTTAACTAATGTCAGTTTATTTGTCAAAATATCTGGGTAGTAAAGATTGCAGCTGGCAGCAAAGAGTTGAAAGCAATTGTCTCAAAAGACTAATTTTAATTTAATTTTTTTTCAACTAAAATCTTTTCTTTCCCTCCTACCTTCACTACACTCCCCCACTGAAAAAGGAAAACAAAACTTTTGCAATGTATTCAAGCATAATCAAACAAAACAAATTCCTTTGTCAGCCAGATGATATATATGTATATATTGTTCATGGGTAAAGAAGTGCTTTCGAATTGGAGGCAGCCACCTTTTCTCAGGGTTGTTTCATCTATTGCCAAAGTCCAAAGTGAAGAAGCACATTTTCACTAACTTTAACAGCTAAATTCTGGGAGTAACGAAGAGCCTAACAGTCAGGGGTGTTCATCTTCCTCCATGGTAGTAACATACAGATTATTGGCTTTGGGGGTTTCTCATGACAGGTTTATAATCCTGGGCCAACTTCTTCTCACCACACAAACACCTTTTCTAGTTTCTCTACACTCTTTGCCCAATTAGCAAGTTGTCAGGGACTACAAAGTAAGTTAAGTGGCCTCAAGCAAAATAGAATTTGTTACCCACAAAAATGATGTAATATATTCCTAAACCAAATAAAAATCATTTTTGGATTATCTGTGCCAACATTTTCCTCTCATGGACTCACAGATTTAGAGCTGAAAAGGATCACCAAGCCCAGCCCCCTCATTTTACAGCTAACTTTAATAAAGCATTTTAAGGTTTACAGAGCGCTTTACATTTATTATCTCATTTGATTCTCACAGAAACCTTGGGAGGTAGGTTCTGTTATTATCCTTTGAGGTGAGGAAACTGTGGCAGACAGGTTAAGTGATTTACTCAGTGACACAGACAGTAAGTGAGAGTGGTGGGAGGCAAACTCAGGTGTTCTTACTCCATATCCCATGTCCTTTCCATTATACCTTGCTGCCCCTGTTAGCTGGAATGATTACACAACAACAAAAAGTTGAGGTCTGTCATCACAGAAGTACCTCCTTTGTTCAGTTTTTAAATCCCTTCCCATTGTGGTACCAACCTGCCTTTCCAACCTTATTACTCCCTTTTCTCCCCCTCTCTGGTACAGCCACAATGGCCTTCCTTCTTCCTCACACAAGACATTCCATTTCCCTACTCCAAACTTTTGCCTGGGCTTCCCTTATATCTGGAATGTACTTCTACCTCACTGTTATCTCCTAGAATCCTGTTTCCTTTGGAACTCTGCTCAAGGGACAACCCGTAGCCTGTCCCCATCCCCCAGCTGCTGGTATCTTCCCTGTAAAAAAAATATATGGGGTGTGTGTGTGTATTGTATAGATCTCTTTTGATTGATCAAATGTGACCCAGTTCATCTCAATTATCACAACCCCAGCTCTGTTATCTTTTTCCACACTCAGGGATTCTGAAACCCCAAGCAGTTCTTTTTGTACTTTCTCTGCACTATCCTGCACTTTCTCATGGTCATTTGGTATTTAGGTATTAAATCTTTTTTAACACATATATCCCATGTCCCTTCAAGGCTATCCATCCTAGATGCAGTTTGTGTCCTTTCTATTATCTCCAATACCTGTTTTTTCCCATTCCCTCCACATTTTGTATGATATTTTAGATATGCTAGGCACACAATGCATGGCCCAGAAAATGAGCAGATTTGGGTTCCCAAGGATTAGTTCTGTGAAATGAGACTACTTTCTTGTCACTTTCTCATTTCCAGCAACCCAAGAGTGTAGTTTTGCTTAGAGTGGGAATTGCCTATATTTAAACAAGGTCAAATTCGAATTTAGTAAGAAATAAATGGTTGTTAATGAGGGCAGGAGCATCCTCTTCTGTAGCATCCCAAGACTCAGCCCCTGAACATTACAATGAAGGTGCCTCAGACACCTGTGGCAGCTGCAGGTGTGGCCTAGATGAAAGCTTTCTCATCCTGGCAGGAGTCTTTTTGAAGGATAAAATCTATTCTGTGTTCAGAAGTATTTTTTCCTCCACATCACATTCTTTTGTGAGGAATAAAGATTTGGAATTCACTTTTGAATTTCTGAGGCTGGTGAAATGATAAGGTTGGTTAGCTTTAAAGAGGGAACCACGAGCTTGGCCTAGAAAGTGAACAGATTGGGCTTCCCAAGGACTCAGGCCTTTTGAAGGAAAAGGAGACAACTTTATAGTTACTTTCTTGTTTTCAGCAGCCAAAGGGTGTATGTAGTTTTGGCCTCAGTTGGAACTGAATACCTAAACAAGTTCAAATTCTAATTGAATATTCCATTTCGCCTCCTTAGCGTCTACAGAAACTTCAGAAGGAGCGTTTGATGAATGATTTCTCTGTAGCCTTAAACAACTTTCAGGCTGTTCAGAGAAAAGTGTCTGAGAAGGAGAAGGAGACTGTTGCCCGAGCCAGAGCAGGATCCCGCCTCTCTGTAAGTTTGTTTCCAAGAGGAAAGTTTTGCAATTTTCCTACTTTTTCCCCCAGGCTTTACTCTTTGGCTTTTGTTTTCCTGCTGTTAAGCACAAACAGAGTCCCCTGCAAATGTCAGGCTGGTTTTGAAGTTGCTCTGTCTCGTGCAAACCCAATTCCTAATGTAATATTGATGTCCATCCTTCTAAAACCTGTCTCGATGACATTCTGTATTCCTCTAAGTTTCCAGCCTTTTCCCTCTAACCTGGCAGAGTAGTTCTTCATAGTCAGTTTCTCCAATCACATCCCTTTTCTCTGTGGTTCCATTCAATCACTCTTCCTTCCAAAGCTTGACCTGAGTAGGATTTCTTTTTAACCACTTTACACCTAGTCATTCACTCTTGCCAGTGTACTCTTTTTCAGTCCATGTCACAGCTGAGAAATGTCTCTTCCTTTCTTATTTAAGCAAAAACTATCAAGTGTGCTGTGTGTCTCTGGTGTGTTTCTGGATACCAGCAGCAATAATCCCTCCTCTTTCATAGGCGGAGGAGAGGCAGAGAGAGGAGCAGCTTGTCTCATTTGACAGGTAAGGTATGATTATCTCTCCATTTTGTTAGATGTTGAGAAATGGAGTTTAACTGTGTTTTAATTTTTAAAAAATACAGAGCTATGTAAAATACAGCAGCTAAGGGCAGATTTAAGATTCTTGCTTTGTGGTGGAACCAAGTTCAAGGAAGAGAAATTTCCAAAAGGAAGATCCATCTTTGCTGTTGGTCATCCTGGTGCACTGGACTCAACAACAGTCATCAGATTTAGAGACCAGGAATCTGTATGTGCTTGTTTCTGTACCAGGCCACGGCCCTTTACCCTTTTTTTTTAACCAATGTCATCTCATTTGTGAAATGGACACAATTCTTATGCCAAGGAATATTTGGAATGATATGAAATAGATTAGCAACAAGTGCTGAACACACAGAAAATGTGCAGTGCTAGATTTTTTTTTTTAAAGCAATTGGGGTTAAGTAACTTGCTCAAGGTTACACGGCTAGTCATTATTTATGTGTGGGTGTTCATTTTCTGAGGCCGGATTTGATCTTGGGTCATCCCAACTCCGAGGCCGGCGCTCTTACTCACTGCGCCACCTAGCCGCCCCTTTAGGGCAATTGGGGTTAAGTAACTTGCCCAAGGTCACACGGCTAGGTTTTTTTGTTTGTGTGGGTTAAGTGTCTGAGGCTGGATCCGAACTCAGGTCCTTCTGACTCGAGGGCTGGCGCTCTACTCACTGCGCCACCTAGCTGCCCCCAGTGCTAGATTTTTAATGTAGCCTATCTAGTGAAAAATAGAATATGCCTCTTCCTTTATCACTTTTGACATATGAAAATAAACCTGTCTTGTTGTCCTTTGATTTTGCACCAACTTTCCTCCATTGGTGTTAGGTTAAAAAGAATGTCCATTGAAAATTGATTTAGATAGGTCCTTCATTATATACTGGGTGTCCCAAAAGTCTGAGTACAATTTTAAGCTATTAAAAGTTTAAACTTACATTAAGCTATTAAAGCTTAAAACTGCACTCCAACTTTTGTAACCCTCTGTATTTGAAGAGACAAAGGAAGAGCAAGCCCAGACTCTAGTCTAGGCACCTCATAGATTTAGAGCCAAGAGGAATCTTAGAGATGATCTCTGGTCTTGTCTAGACCTTTCATTTGCACTTAAATTGAGGTTTGGGGCAGCTAGCTGGCACAGTGAATAGAGTACCGGCCCTGGAGTCAGGAAGACCCAAGTTCAAATCCAGCCTTAGACATTTAACACACACACACACACAGAACTAGCCATGTGACCTTGGGCAAGTCACTTAACCCCTATTGCCCTCCAAAAAGCAAAAAAAAAAAAGAAAGCAATTGAGGTTAGACAATGTCATACAGATAACATGGAGCAGAACCAGGACTCTAGCTTTTTTGTGGTCCTCCAACCACAAATCCAGCACTCTTTATACTGTGCCATTATTTTTAATAGAAGAATTTGAGACTGTCACTTTCTCAAGTAAATTCCTACCTATTCCTCTCTGATTCTTCATTTCCTACTCCATTCTCAATTTTGCAATCCTATTTAAATGCTCTTGATAATAATAATTCCCCAGAGAAAACCTGGTAATCAGCTTTGGAGAGGCTTCTCTGGCAAGCCGGATGCCCATACGTATTATATGTTGTATGCAACTCCTGCTTAGAAGCTTTGGAGTCTCAGCGGCCATATCTGTCACTCCCTTAGCAATGAAGAGTGGAATCAGATGCAGTCACAGGAAGATGAGCTGGCCATTACAGAGCAAGACCTCGAACTTATCAAAGAGCGAGAAACTGCAATCAGGCAGTTGGAGGTAAGAGGAGGATCCATGAAGCTATTGGAGTCCTTTTGTTGTCCTCATGAATTTCTATCAAAACTCATGAGTTTATGAAATAGAGCCATAAGTCCTCAGCCTACCAGCCAGTTCCCATGGGACTTAGGCTGGCAAAGTCAGTGGATACAGGGGAGAGGGTAGCCTGAAAGGGCCACTTCTGAGCCTTATTCAGCTTAAGCTGCAAAAGAGTGGCAAAACAGAGTCTTAGACAGTAACGCACATGTGCACTGAGGTAGCTGGCACGTGCCTGAAGTGTATACATCTTGTGTAGTCTTCAGTGACTCGTTCAGCTACAGTTGCGTTGCTACGGTCTCTGTTTCTCAAAGATGAAATTGCACATCCTAATACATCAGTCATGTTGGAACAAACCCACTTTTTCACAAGTAGATTTTTAGCAGAAGTGACTAGACTCCACAAGTGTTTGTGGAAATCATGGCAAGGACAGCTGTCCTTGACAAGAACAAAATCCTCTAGAGTAGAGCAAATGGCCATCGGGCAGTATGTTATACAGGCCTGCTCTACAGGTACCATTGCACCCTATCTTCTCCAGCATATCCCCACTCTCTTGCTAATCTTCAGTCCCTCCCTGGCTGCTGGCTGCCGCCCTGATGCCTACAAACATACATCTCCTCCTTCCTTTAAAAAAAATCTTCAGTTGACCTCACCAGCCATCCTTGTTATCATTCCACATCTCTCCTCTCTTTCATAACTAAACTCCTTGAGAAAGCCATCTACAGTGCCCTCCATATCCTGGCCTCTTGCTATTTTCTGAACCCTCTGCTCGTGACTTCAGACATTATTGTTCAACTGTTTGACCATCACTAATTACTTCATTATCTTTACTCACAGTTTGTGGGGAAATAGTCCTGAGCATCTAAGGCTAAGTTTGTAAACACTTGCAAACATAAACGTTCTTCCCATGTTAACCACTGAAGCACAGAGCAAGCCTGAGGAAAGAATAGAGAAAATGAATCAAAACATTGCTTAAGATTGTTATGTTCTACAGGCCGACATTTTGGACGTCAATCAGATATTTAAAGATTTGGCTATGATGATCCATGATCAGGGAGATTTGATTGGTATGTACTATTGTTGATTTAGCAAAAATCAAAAAGGGGGGAAGGAGAAGGGGCCCTGAAAATGCCTCACTTTGTTTGCATACATGTTGAAAAAGAATAGTTACACCATGTGCAAGAGCCTTGCGTGTGTTGCTGGACATATTGAAAAATAATTCCCATAACCAATGCCCTCTCTTTTTAAAGGTAAGAATCATGGTGGACTTTCTTATATTCTAAGCTCCATTAGCCTATTTCTGTCTTAACTCTATCACCTAAGTGTGTGCTAGGCTGTTTTTTTGCCATGGTTGTTTTGCCTAACCTTCAGCTCCCCAAACCACACAAATATAACATCAGTGTGTCCTAACTCCTCTGCACTGTCAGTATATACAAGCCACTAAGATGCTGACAGCGGCCTCAGACAGAGAGAGGAGCACCAGAGGGACAGCAGGGAGGGTGCTCAGTTCATTCCCTTCGGAGTTGGAGTCTGCATGTGAGTGTGCATGTGTGTATGCGTGCGTGTGTGTGTGTATCTGTGTGTGTATCTGTGTGTGTTAACAGACAGTGTCCCTTACTTTTCCAGATAGCATAGAAGCCAATGTGGAGAGCTCTGAGGTACACGTTGAAAGAGCCACAGAGCAGCTGCAGCGAGCCGCCTACTATCAGGTGAATGTTGGGGGCAGACTGTCCCAGAGGAGGGCCCCAGCTGCCTCTTGGAGTTTATACTGGAAACAAGCAGCTGTGATCAGCCCTCGCTCCTGCTCACTCACTTCTTCTGTAGGCAATGTTAGAAATTTGGTTGAATAATAATAGTCTCTATTTATATCATAGTTTATAGTTAGAAACAAGAGGACTCTCCAGTAGGCGGTGAAGCATGCTCCCTACTCATGAGCTCCATCTTACAGAAGAGAGAGGAAGGCTCAGGAAAGGGAAGGGGCAAAGCCATGGCTTGGGATTCAAAGCTTAGGCCTCTTGCTCTTCTGTCACTTTGTGTCCTGGACTCCAGTGTGACTCTGAAAAGTGAATGGCTGAGCTTTCAGGTCTGTATTGACTAAAGTAAGAGCATGTTGGATTGAGGGGTCTGTGCAGAATCAGTCTTTGATTTACTCAAGCTCTACAAATAAGAGCTGGAGGTCTGTGTGAAAAGGTTTCCTCAGGGCTGGGGGAGTGGGCCAGCCCATCCTAGCTCTCCTCTGCAGATCTAATAGAGGTTGACACCAGGCCTTGGTCAGTCCGAGTTTCTCAAGGTTGAGCTGTGCTTTGTTAGTGCCTGCTGGGTGAGGTCACTGGAGGCAGTACAAAGTGTAGGTGGGACATTGTGCTGTGGAGTTGTCCTCAAGCACATAAAGGGTTTTAATGTGTGCACTTGCGTTTGGATGTTCACAACATATCTGTCAGGTAGATGATATGAGTAAGATTCTCCCCATTTTAGGTGAGAAAAGGAAGCCGAGGCCAGAGACCCTGAGAGTAGTAGCGCTTCATCTTTGTGAGGGGCATGAGACATAACATAGACAACTTTTTTCCCTGGATCTCTGATGTCATTGGTGTAGGGAGCTCCCAGGAATAAACTCTCTATCCTGTAAGCTAACACCTCTGCAGTTTAGGGTCGTACCAAGAGCTGACTCACTCAGGAGGATACAACTAGGACATAGCAGAGGCAAGACTTGAACTCAGATCTTTCTGCCTTGGAGACCAGCTCTCTATCTCTTACTTCACCCAGCCTCCTATGGGAAACTTGAAAAGTTTGTTACTGGCTAGGGGCAGAGATGAGTGGAAACTATGGAAAGGAAGGTAGTATTGAGTAATCAACTATGGGTAGGAGTTCCATGTGCAAAGAAGGAAAAGGACTTTCTAGGGAGAAGAAAAGGCTTGAACAAAAGCATGGGAGCTGGAAAGGCTCTTGGGGGGTGTTGCATCTCTTTTTACAGCACGTTTGGAACATAGAATTCTAATTCTCTCTTGCAGTGTAAGTAGGATGAGATATGGCTGGAAAGGTAAGATGGTCCCAGCTCATGCTGGGCCTCGAATGTCCACAAAGCCATTTGTTAGGCTAGCTTGTTGTTTAATTGGTTCAGTATTGTTTGACTCTCTGTGACCCTATCTGGGGTTTTCTTGGAAAAGAATTTTTGACATTTCCTTCTCCAGCCCATTTTATAGATGAGGAAATTGAGGCACAAAAGGTTAAGTGACTTGCCCAAGGTCACACAGCTAGTGAGTGTCTGAGGCCAGATGAGTCTTCCTGAGTCCAGGCCCAGCACTTAACTGCCTTAATTTAAAAGCTTGAAGGGGCCTTAAAACATAAAGTGGCAAAGCGGGAAGGAACCTTAATAATAGACTGCTGCTTGTTAGGCTGGCACAGGCTCTAACAGTTTTGGGGCAGAGCAGTGAAATGACCAAAACCCTAAATAAGGAAAATTAGTCTGGTAAGATTGTGGAGCCACTATAGAGAACAGCCATTGAGAGGCCAGTTGTCTTTTGCTCTTGAAGAGGACTGAAATGACATGGCTGTGTTGGAATCCAGAGATAGTGTGTCCTACTGTGGCCGATCAGACCGGTAGGAGCTCAAAGGCTCTACCACAGATCGGGCACAATTCATAGACTGTATGAACATTTGGAGTGGAGATGCCTCCAAATCTGCACATCTCACATTTCTTTTGAGCTAATGCAATTCTTCTTTGTTCGCAGAGCACAGCCCCTTCTTTGATGTGGGCATGCCATGCTGGCGGTCCTTTGCCAACATCTCCCAAGTTGCACAGTCAATTCAGAGTTATTCAGAGAGACCTTAAGTCCAAGTGCAATTGTCTCCATAGATATTAGTGAGTCCCTGGTTTCATGTGGTAATATGGGAACAGAAAGCAGGGCACAAAGGTGGGAAGTGCTGCCCAGGGGAAACTGGTGCACCTGACAATTCTCTGGCTATGAGCAGGGAAGGAGAAAAGAGTCTACTGTCACAAGCAGGATTCAAGCTTCTGTTGGCAAGCTTGAATGGAGGCAGCGCTGACGGGGAGAGCACATGGGAAAGATGCAGGAAGATCCTCCTGTTAAACTTCTTGACTGTGCTTAAGGCACAGCATTGGGAGCCTTGACCAGTTTCAGGGCTCCTATCACCCACCACCTCTAAATACTCTTTCTTCACATCATTAGGCTTGAGGGCCTGCAACTGAATTTCATATAAATTTCATTCCCCAGTACTTGAACTAGGCTAGTTGGATTCAGGGGTCCTCAGTTTCATGCCCTCTGTTCCAACAGTCTGGAAAGTCTTGCTCCTCTGCCACTTTGAGCAGGTCACCATGAATCCCTTTGTATAGCAGTGTTCATTATTCAGAACTACTAGGAGAGGGCAGAGGTTTAAAGCCTTTTGAACGTGGGTTTGGACATCCTGGATATAAAGCCCAGTAAGCTGTTTTCTTATTAGGCTTTTAACTGTTCTTCTCCTTAGAAAAAATCCCGGAAGAAGATCTGCATCCTGGTGCTTGTGCTAGCAGTGGCTATAGGAATCTTGATATTCGTTATCGTGTGGTTATCCAAATGAAGTGACTCTTCCCTCAGAGTCCACTCCTGCTGAACGGCTTCCAAGCAAGAGTGTGTCGGCATCTCCAGAGCAAACCGACCCCCTCACGAGAGCATCCCTGAGCTCCCTGTTAGTAATCTAGGTAGAAACTAATCGCTGGTGACTAGGCCTGGGGATTGTCGAACTGTGGAGATGGTGTTTATCAGTTTATGTACAAATTGTATCAGTTTTGCAAATTAGGAATTAACTTATATGGGTTTTTGCTTTCTCTCGTATTCTGATTGCTCTCTATCCCAAATGTCTGCTGATGAGTGAGTTCTCAGAGACTCTGTTCTTGAAGTTCTTGTTTGACAGGTAACAAACACACTACATTCTCGTGCTATTGTCTTTTTATGTGTGTGTGCCAGAACAGCCTTTTTACCAGCAACCGGAACAGAAGGATTTTCTGGCATCCAGTGTAATGGAGGCCGTCAGGAACCTTTTATAAGCCAGCAATGTTTCTTACTTGCCATTTTGATTTGGAATTTCCAAGAAAAATATTCTCCATCTGCTTTGGAAGATTTCAGCTGGAAGTTTGAACTGGTCAGTCTTAATTAAGGGCACACCTCCCATTTGACTTCGAATTTCATCCTTCAGTTTTCTGCTGAGGTCAGTTCATTGTCGCCCCATTTGGATTGTGTTCAGAAAGCACTTTTTGGTTTTCAGAGGAGCTCATTAACCAATATATTTATTAGCACTCCCTGGGGCCCTTTTCTAGTATATCTGTAGAAAGAGGATGACTGTTTAAAAGTGGCTTTCTTCTAACAGGCTAAATGGGAGCAAAGAGTTTGTAGTGACTTAGATTTACTTTCATTTAGTTGGTGACTCTGTGTTTCTGGCGAATGGTGATTGTTGCTGTCACAAAGCTGAACGCTCCCCAGCCCCTGCCCCTCAAAACTCGCTGGGTATTGAATGAAAGAGATTTTTAAAACTAGCCAGAAGTTTTCTTTAATAACTTGTCCTGTGAACCTGAGGCTAGAGCAGGTCAAAGGTTCCTTTTGTAAATAATGCTGGTTTGGAATAGTAATGCTAACCCTTGAAACTAATTTATGAACAGGAGACTCAGCTCTCTGCATATAGTTTAGACTGACTGAAAGTGTTTGAAATGAACCCACCCGCATGCCACACAGATGGGGCCTGCTTCCCCCAGGTGTTGGCTTGGAGTGAATGGAGGGAGCATGACCAAGCCACCTGACAAGGAGCTAGCTAGCGTGCTGCCAGCCCTCCCACAGCCTCCCTCGGTGTTTGTTTGATTCTCTTGACTCGTCCAGCTGTGAAAATTAGGAAAAATAAGGCCCCAGAATTGCACACATTTCTTTGCACTATCGCACCACCATTCCATCCAATTAACATAAATAAACATTTTTAAAAGCTTTTCGAGTACATTTATGTGGATAAATGTTCTGATAGAATGAGTGGTGAATCTATACTGCCCCCTAGAAGCAAGGGTGGTGGTACCAGGTGAGTTCTGGGGTCCCTTTTCTCTTTAATACTTCTAGGGAGGGGCGGCTAGGTGGCACAGTGAGTAAGAGCGCCGGCCTCGGAGTTGGGATGACCCGAGATCAGATCCGGCCTCAGAAAATGAGCACCCACGCACAAATAATGACTAGCCGTGTAACCTTGAGCAAGTTACTTAACCCCAATTGCTTAAAAAAAAAAATACTTCTAGGGATAGTGTGGGTACTTGCTCCCTCTACCAGTACAGATCATAGCCAACCCTCTGACTTGGGAGATGGTCTGTCCCCTAGGATTGGTATGACTGAGAAAATGAGAGCTACAGTAATGAGCCCCTCTGAGCTCAGCCACACTGATCCCCAGACAGCATTCATATTGGGTTAGTCTGCTGCCATGTCTGAACTTGGAGCCTTTCCAGCTTTGGAGGCCCTGCCAGTTTGTGATCCACCAAGACTGCCTCTGAAATCACTGGTGTGCCTCAGCAAGCCCCTGGAGGGTGATTCTAGAAGAGGTTTCTGCAGAATGCTAGGCTTCTCTGTCTATCCTGATGTTCCAGAGGATGTGGGGTGTCTACCCAGAGGAACACCAGATGGACACTTCATGAGCCTGTTCTTCATCAGTATCTGCCTCCCTCTCTTCTAAAGACGTGGGGACCCCTCAAGAGTTTGAACAAAACCAGGAACCCCTCTTCTCAGGCAAATCAGATTGTAGGGTGAGATGAAGTTAGAACCTACCTGCCCATTGGGAGGATATTAAAAATAGGGTTCTGCTAGGTCCTAAAATGATCTCAGATTAAGCATGGGAGGAAGGGTAGAGAGAAGAGCATGTCATGGCCCACTGGTATCCTGGGCTCTCAAGCAAAAATTGTGAAATGACTGGATTGGATTACAGCAGAAAGAACTGCCTCTCCCATGCCTCCTTCTTTCACGATTGTTTCAGTTCCTCAGAGGCTGTTGAGGACAGTATTTGTACTTAGGACCTTCATGGTTCCTTCCTCAAGATGGAAGGGGCATTGGCCACAATGGGATTTAGTCTCAGCTCCTATAGAATGTACCTTCCCGCTGAGGCGTTTGAAATAGAAGATAGTCTGTGCCTCTCAAGGTTCCAATAAATACTTTTCTGTTCAACCTCTCCAACTTAACAAAGCATGGCACCTTTGAAATCTCCACAGCCATATATATGAGCTAAGGAACAATAGCTCTCCCATACGGCACTTCAAGGTTTGTAAAGCAATTTACACCCATGAAGTAGGTGCTAGATTGTTGTAGCAGCAGGCACCCCCAACATCCCCACGGTGGCTGCCCACACAGGTTCTTAGATCTGCTTTTGTAAAGGAAAGCAACTCAAATCGGTTAACAAGCTCACTTTAATCAATAGTTCAGGGGGAAAAGGTCAGCACCCTGAACTTCAGAATATACAGACAGATCAAACAGACAGGCTTCCAAACTGTCCAACCATTATCAATACCAAAATCATACTTATATTCCCATACTGCCTTTAACTACTATAATCCATTTGATGTCGGATAATCCAAGCAAGTTTAAAGATTCCAAAATCGCCTCCGGTATCTTCTAATTTCTCATCCAGAAATTCATTTCCAAGTTTTAGATCAGTTCTTTTTTCTATCTGTCCCATTGTGGATATATCAGAATGCAAAGGCTCTACAGATCACAATGTTGAGGACTTGTATGCCTTCATCCCAGTCTGTAAGCCTGTTCTGACATCACTGATGATGCGAGTACCCAAACAAAGAGGGGTGTTTTTTTTGCATTATAAGAGGGCTAGGTAGTGCAAGCTGCCCCTTGGTACCAAAAGGGCTGTGTTCACATCCACTGTGCTGGAAACAGGGAACATGGCTAGAACAGAATGGATTATAGGGGTAAGAACAGCATTTGAGACTTCTTGGGCTATAGGTACTACCAGATTTGGGGGGAAAGTATATCTGAGAATATTGAGTGCTAAGAAATGGAGAGACCAAAGAGGCTTCATTTTGGGTAATGATTAAGAGTAGCCAACAGAGCTTAGAGGCCATCTTGTTTAACCCTTTCTTTTTATAGATAAGGAAACTGAGGCCCAGAAAGATTCATTCATTTGCTCGTGGTCACTCAGGGAGTAAGGAATAGAGTTAGGTTTTCAGCCCAGGTTCTCTACCCCTAAATGCAGAGCTCTTTCCACTATACCACACCTACTGTTGACTGAAAGTTACCACCAAAGTAGGGGTTGAAAGGACAAAGCTTTAAAGGTCAAGGTCCTCCTGGAAATTAGCAAGTGAGCCTTGGTCTCCTTTGTTGCTTTAAGTATTTTGAAGACATAATTATTTCTCAGAGATCACTGTGAAAATAAGGTATATAAATTATTCCCATCTTCCTGAAGTCATGAGTCACATAGTTGACTGGAGAGAAAGAACTGAGGGTGGGATTCAGCATTCTAGTCTCGAACCTATTTTATAGGCTTTCACAAGGTTGAGGTGATAGATGAAAAGCAGTATTCTGAAAAGCCCACTCCTATCTACATAGTAGGATGCCCTTTGAGCTAGCCAAAAACATGTTCTGTTTCTGGATAGGAAATATGCCTAGGAAGAGGTGACCCTACAAATGTCCTTAGCTAACCTATTCCCCAAAAGTCCAGAATTTCTTAAATTCAAACTAAATTTCTAATGTTACACCATGAGCCTCACCAGGTGTTCGGCTCAGCTGGTTTGAGATGTCAGATCTCACTGAAATACACAAAGGGGACTAGCTCTTTGCTGAGATCTAAGTGTTGTGGGCTGGCTGAGGTATTTCTGGTAGAATATAAGATCTACCCAGAAGAATGGGAACTGTCCAAAATTTGAATGGACTGGTTTGGGGAGGCAGTGGTTCCCATTACTCTTGAGTCTTCATGTGTCAGCTGAATGGCTACTTGTACAAGGATGCTGCTGTAGAAGGGGATCATTGGGATATAAAATTTGAACTTACAGACCTCTGAGGTTCCTTCCTTCTGGTAGGTATGCATCTTGTGAAGATGATCAATTACCTTGATTTGATTGGAGTATGTTCTTTTGCCAAGGTCATTTAAGCTTTGCCTAGGGGAAGCTAAGTGGCTCTGGAGGTCTGGGCTTGGAATCAGGAAGACCTCAGTTCAAATTCTGGCCTCAGACACTTAGTATGTGTGAACTTGGCAAGTACCTTAACCTCTATCTCAGTTTCCTCAACTGTACAATGGGGATGATGAGAATAATAGTACCTACATCCCAAAGTTATCATGAGAATCAAATGAGAGGAAATTTGTAAATTGCTTAACACTGCTTGGCACATAGTAGGCACTTAATATTTATTTCCTTCCCTCTTTCTGGATCCAAGAATTTGTTTTCTTTGGGGAAAAGACTTAGGAGATTTCACTTCCCATCCAATAAAAAGAAAAGGAAGGGCTGGACATACCATAAGAGTAAAGATAGCCAGCACAACCTGGCTAATGGGGGCTTGTCTTTGGCCTTCGACCAATGGTCAAACTAGGGAGAAGGGACCACCTCTTTTGCTACCAATTTCAACTTTGTATTCCAGGCTGCTGTGTAAGTGTATCAGGTTCTCAGAAATAACATTTATTGATTAGGAGCCCTGGATTTCCATTTTAGTTGTCTGTGTAAGGCTGGGTAGCTGCTGCCTTTCTCCAGAACTGATCAGGAATATGTCTATTGAATCCAGCACCTAGCATGGCATAGCTTTAGGAAAGTAGGACAGACAGAGCATGTGTTCCTGAATCATCAGTATTGGAAAAAAGAATAGACTTCCAGTCTCCTTTCCTCCATCCTTCCATCATTCTGCCCCAGGAAAGGCTTTTTTCTGTTTTCCATTTCAGGCATACAACCGATGCTTCAGTGGTTTTGGGATCTCACTGACATGTGAACATCAGAGAAGATGCATCCTAGGAATCCTTGCTTTCTTATCCTATATACATCTTATCTGTGTCTTTCCATAACTCTTATTTAGCTGAAGTACTGGAAGCCTTTTAAATAGTTCGTAGACATTGGTCTCAAATTTGTACTGACTATATGTCATCACTTGTATTTTTATGTGATCAGTCTACCTCTTTTCCTGAATAATATATGGCCTTGATATAATCATTCATCACAGGTCATGGCTGATAATATGCTACAACCCTCTTAAACCTCTACCAAGTCCTTTTCTTCAGTTGGTTTAAACAGCAAAATACTACAATACTGTTGAAGTTCATTGCAGAAATATCAGTGGGAGCTGAGGTCTCTTGAGTGAAGGTTTATGTGAAAGTTCTGTGAGCCCTGGGTGAGGGAGAAATTTCTGGTCATTTTTTATCACAAAAGAGACAAAGCTAATGGAATGGAGTGAGGTAGAAATCAGTCATGGGACTATCCTACATGTTTTTCAGTTACAAAGCAGGATTCTGAGCTTGGGGAAAGGCAGTGAATGAACATGGATGAGTACATGAATGATAGGTTCTAGAGCAAGAGGAGAACCCTGGGACATCGTAATCCCTTTGCATCTTAAGTCACAGAATATCACTTCTGGGAGGGCCCTTAGAATACAGAATGTTGAAGGTAGATGGGAACTTAGAACACAGAATGTCAGAGCGGGAAGCAACTGTGAAATATAGAATGTCAACAACCAAGCTAGACCATAGAAGATAGAATGCCAGACTGGGAAAGAATCTTAATCCACAGAATGCTAGAACATGGAATATAATGTTAGAGCTGGGAGGTACACTATCAAAGGTTTGTTGTTCAGTCACATCCACTCTAGAGAGGTTTGCCATTTCCTTCTCCAGCTCATTTTACAGATGAGGTAACTGAAGCAATTAAGTGACTTGTCTAGGGTCACACAACTAGGAAGTATCTGAGCCCAAATTTGAACTCCGATCTTCTTGACTTCAGACCCAATACTCTATGCACTGCACCACCTTGCTGCCCTAATATCAAAGCTAGAAGGGGCCTTAAAATAGAAAATGGCAAAGCTGGAAGCAGGCTTAATAACAGAATGCTTGAATACAGAAATGGTGTGTAGGACAACACACAGAATGTTAGATCTTATGAGGGCCTCAGAGCTGGAAGGGGCTTTAGAACATAAAATGTGAAGATTGGAAAGAGCCATAGAACACAGAAGGGCAGACTTAGGAGGAACCTTACAATACAGTGTCATCTGGAAGCTGCTGTAGGGTATGAAGTGAAAATGCTGTGAAGGGCTTTAGAACACAGAATATCAGAACTAGAAGGAAGGAGGGAAACAAGTATTTATTAAGGATCATCTGTGTGCATCAGGCACTGATACATGCTTTAAAAATATTATCTCATTTGACCACAACAACCCTACAAGGTGGGTGCTGTTATACTCATTTTATAGTAAGGCAACTGAGGCAGACTGAACTTAAGTGACTTCCCCAGGATTGCACAGTTTCTAAGTGTCTGAGGCCAGATTTGAATTCAGGTCTTCCTGACTGCAGACCCAGTACTCTATCCACAGCAGAATGTCAAAATGATGGAGGGATGGAATATGGACCCCTAAAAGGAAAAGCCCCTGAACTTTCCCACAAATCTCAGAAGCCCAGTTGCTGGTGTTTGCAGAGGCATCTGGCCCACCCCTACCCACCTTGATTACTTGATCAGTTTACTTAACACTCCTTAATCCCATCCAGGTAACCCCTTTCTTGGTTACCTCTGGACCACACCAGGCTACTTGTCACTCCTTGATTCCATCCAAATTTTCTCAGTCTTTTTCTGTATAAAAGTACCAATCTTACACTTATATAAATTGTTCAGATTCTTAGAATCTCACCTGCCCAGCTGGTGTTATATAATAAAACCTCACTACTCTGACTGAAAGAAGGCTTGAGTGGTCAAATTCTTTGGAGGCAGAGCCCCTGTACCCTTGCATTTTGGGGGGTCCTAGAACCTCTAGGTGGCATCAAAAGTTGGAAGGACCGAAGAACATGGAATGTCAGGACTAGGAAGGGCCTTGGAACACAAAGTCAGAGTTGGTAGGGACCTTAGAACACAAGTTGGGAGGACTCATAGAACACAGAGCTAGGAAGGGTCTTAGAACATGAAGATGTCAGAGCTGGGAAAGTCCTTAGAACTGGGAATGGTGGAGCTGGTAGGGCCCTTGGAATAGTAAAAGATCAAGGCAGGGAGGTGCCTTAAAACACAGAGCTGGGCTGGCCCTCAGAACCCAGCATGTCAGAGCTGGGAGGATGCTTAGAACCCAGAATGTCTGAGCTCGGAGGTCGCTTAGAACCCACAATGTCATAGCTGGGAGGACGCTTAGAACCCAGGATGGCCGAGCTTAGGAGGACGCTTAGAACCCAGAATTGCTGGGCTAGGAAGACGCTTAGAACCCACGATGTCAGAGCTGGGAGGACGCTTAGAACCCAGCATGTCCGAGCTGGGAAGGTACTTAGAACCCAGCATGTCAGAGCTGGGAGGGGCCTTAGAATACAGGATATCAGAGACCATCTAATTAGTCTTAACTAGAAATCGAGGCACTAAGAAGGGAAGTTCTATACCTGCCCAAACGTCAGGGCCAAGGCTCCATCCTCCCAGACTCCAGGCAGGTGCGCTGGGCGGGGCAGAACGGTGCACGCGCGCTCGGAGACCTCGCTGTTAAGTCTTCGAGCTGGGAGGGGGTCTGTTTCGGACTGAGGGGGTGGAGGGGCGCGCATGGACTGCTGGGATCTCTCTCCTCGCCTCCCCTCCCCAGTTGAGTCCTCCCACTTCCCGGCATGCTTTGGGCTCTCCAAATGGGAGGGGGAGAAGCAAGATGGCGGCAGCCGCGAACTCAGGCTCTAGTCTCCCGCTGTTCGACTGCCCGACTTGGTGAGCTCCGGGGTCCGAGGTGGGCCGGGCTGGGGGGTCGGGAGTGTCTCCGGGACGCGGCGGTCAGGCCTCAGGGACGGGGGCGGGCGGGCGGGTGAGGGACGGGGAGAGGAGGCGGCCTCCATCCTCCATCCTTGCTTCCGTCTCGCCTCCTCTCCCCTCACCGGGCCGGCCCGGGCCCCGGGGGTCGGGCTTGAGGCCTCTGGGGGAGGGGGGAGGGGCTCCCTTCCTTCCCCCACTCCGCCTCCTCACTTAGGTCCCTGGAGACCAAGACGCCGGAGACAGGCAGAGAGGGAACAGCCCAGGATCTAGAGAGAGGCAGACAGACCGACGGACGGACTGATGGATTGGGGGGAGAGAGAAACCGCAGACATCCTCCCCTTTCCTGCCCGAGGGCTGTTGCCCTGGTGGACGGGAAGCCTGGAAAGGGGTCTGGTCTCCTCTCATCTCCAAGGGGTCCCTGGGTCTGAGTCTTTAATTATCTCCCCTCCCCCTTCAGCCTGCCCCTCCCCCCCCAAGCTGGGCCCCCAAAGCTTCCCTAGGCAGCCAAGCCCTGTGCCCCGCCGGCCCCTGGGCTCCTTCCCATGACAGAGGGGGAAGGAAGCAAGACCCCTGACTCCTAGTGACCACGAAATGTCAGAACTGGTTGTAGAATTTGGAGAAACTTTAGAGATCAAGCTTCGAGTCCAGCCCCTGCCTTTAACGAGTGAGAAAAATGGAAACCCAGAGACCCAGAGCCATTTTCCCGAGGCTGCACAGTTCGAAGTAGCTGAGTTGTGATCGGGATCCGGAGTTCAAGACTCCAAATCCAGGGATTCCTCTAGAGGAGAGCAGGGGCTGGTGGCACCTCCATTAATTCAGTCTGAAGGTTATGGCACAAAATGGGTTGAGCTCGTTGAGCACATATTATCCATTCCCTCCTTCTTCTGGACAGGGATGCCTCTTTCATTGGTGGTTCAGGCCACCAGATGACTGTGTTGGTATTTCACTTTGTGAGACAGTGGGTTAGATAGACGTTGAGAAGGTTGTATTTTTTCACTGAGGTCTAGCCCCAGTGCTTAGGGGCAGGGTCTTATTTGACCCCAGGCTATCATAGGAAATGAAATAAAAGAGAAGGGTTTGGGTGCTGTGGGATATCCCTTCTCTGGTTCTTATTCTTAAATTCATCCTTGGGCTCTCTCATGGGCAGCATATTCGGGATTGAGATGACCATCGTAGCTATTGTGGATATAGAGAAAGTACTACCTGACAAGAGCAACCAGCAGATGCTTCCAGTACTTCTATGTATTTGTCCTTAGAGAATGTCAAGGCAGGAAACGGGGTTCCTATGCCAAGGTCACCTATGACTCCGAACTGGGTAGCATTTGTTTTCATCTCAGAACTCAAGGTCCAAGTCACTGGTCTCTAGAAGTCCTGTGCTGTGACCAACTTTGAGCTTTCCTGACATGTTATTTCATACCTTCAGCCCCAGATACCTCTTAGTTTATTCTGCCTTTTCAGAATATAATTGGCAGACCTTAGAATCAAGCCCAGATTCCCTGATTACCGTGCCAGAAGCATTCTATCTTTATAGGCCTGCCCTGCAAGGTAGACATATGGTTTTAAAATATAGGTTTCTTTCCTGCTGTTCTAAATATTGCTTAACTGAAGTCTGTTTTGGAGCAGTTGAATCATTGGAGAAGTACAGCATCGAAAGTGGAAAGGAGCTGTAATAACAGCAAAGGAGATGGCATTTCTACTTGAACGTGAACTAATTATAGGCTGGTTTGGAGAGCTACAACACTCAATGGGAACAGAAACTGTAAATAGCATTCATTGTACTCATCCTGAAGGTGTTTTTTTCTTTATTTTCTAGGGCAGGTAAACCCCCACCTGGTTTACATCTGGATGTAGTCAAAGGAGACAAGTTAATTGAGGTATGAAAATACATATCATGTGTTTTTTCCAGCATGGGAAAACATGAGTCATTTCCCACCCCCATTCCTGTGCTTTGTTTTCCAGTAATGCTATTTTCAATTCCCGTTTTTTTCCATTTAAAGTACTTAATGATATAACACATTGAACCATATGTATCTCTTGCAGACACTGAGTTGTATATTAGCTCCTCCAGCTTCCCAAGTGAGGAGTTTTTAATAGGTCATGGATCTTTGAACTCTTAAGGAAAAGACATATAGGGAAAGGACCTATAAGAAGTTTCTCTCTTTCTGAGAAGCAGCATGGGGTGTGTAGAATGTACTGGGAATTAATTAGCTGAATAAATCACATAGATTACAGAGCATGAGAAAGAGGCATCTGTAAGGATTGCCCCTGAGTTTTGCTCAAAGGATTGGACAGAACTAATAAGGAGCCATGTTTTTGAAAGAGGAATGGGGGTAATGACTTTTTCTGAAGGAGCCCATAATTGGAGGCTGAGGATCCCTAACCAGAGTCCAGATGGAACATTTAAAAAGAACTTTCGGGGGTTAGAATTGTTCCTAGGTTGCAACGTGTTTGTCACCAGGAGACAGGATTCGAGGTGCTAAAGTAGTGTAAGAAGATGAACCAAAGAACTTGTGTGACTTAGATCAGTTTCAGCACTTACTTAATATCTTTAGTCCAAGCAATATTGTTGAATTATGATTTCTCTTTATTGCACATTATTCATTGTACTTTCCTACTGTCTGCTTGACATACAGTAGCCTGCTATATCAGCTCCTTGTAGGAAGTATCCTCCTGACAGAGTTTGTTGTTATTGGTCACTGTTGGAATACTTTGTATTAGAGTGTGAGTTGAAATGAGGAGCTGGCTCTGTTCTGCACATACATTCAGTATCTCAGGCCAGTCACTTCTAGTTGTTTTGTTATAAGTTCTACTTTTGAAAGTAGAACTTTTAAGACCCCCTGTTGAGATGACTTGCAAGAAGTACTTCAGAAGATCTGTGAATCTGTGGTTTCAGCAGCACACCAGTACAGATCACGGCCCTTCCACACTTCAGTAGACAACCTATTCATAAAGCATTGTGCCCAGAAGCCCCCAAAATCATCACCTGCGAGTCAGCCTCCTCTTGCTGAACTTTCCAGACTTAGCTAGGCTGGGCTCTAGTGACAGAGAGATGAATCCATCACAGTTCTGTAACCAAAGGTTTTCGGACTTGGCATAATTTGCCAGACCTTGCATTTCAGTGGTACGGCCTTCCAAGAGCCCAGGACACCTCTGAGATATGATAAACGACACCTGGGAAGTTTAGTGGACGATTAACCTGGAATACTGGGTTGAAATGTATATGAAGCACTTTATAATAGACCATTCTGGGGGCAGCTAGGTGGCGCAGTGAGTGAACATTGGCCCTGGAGTCAGGAAGACCTGGTTTCAAATCCGGCCTCAGACACTTAACACTTACTAGCTGTGTGACCTTGGGCAAGTCACTTACCCCCAGTTGCCCTCCAAAAAGCTCAAAAAAAAAAGAAAAAGAAAATATAATAGACCATTCCAGAAATCCCTAGCAGTCTTTGCTAAAGGATCCTTAGGAAAGAAATTTGGTTACTCTTGCAATGGCCTTCTGGTTGATCTCCCTGCCTTAAGGTGGTAACAGCTCTAATCCATCTTCCCCTCAGCTATCCATTAGATTTTCCTAAAACTGGGATTAAATAGAACATCCTCTGTCTGGTGTTTAAAGCCCTTCATAAGCTGCAGCTCCCCCCCCCCCACTATACCCATGCACACATACACCCCCATGTACTCTGCAATTCCATGACCCTGCCTTCCTTACTGTTCCTCAAGTAATGCACCCCTGGTTGTCCCCAGTGCCTGGACTCTCCTCTTCTTCCCCTTCCTGGCTTCCCTGGCTAAAATCCCACCTTCTCCAGGAACCCTTTCCTAACTCCTCTTAATTATTGTGCCTTCCCTCTGAGATTATCTCCAGTTGATTCTGTCTGTATCTTGTCTGTTGTCTTTCCCATTAGACTGTGAGCTCCTTGAGGGCCAGAACTGTCTTTTTCTATCTCTAATGCTTAGCACACTGCCTAGCACATAGTAGGAGCTTAGTAAATGTCTATTCAGTGAATGTTCCTCACAGACTACACTCCATCTCCTGATTTCAAGTGTTGTCACTGGCTGTCCCCATGCCTGTAACTCTCCCTCCTCATCTCCACCTCTGACTTCTCTGGCCACCTGCAAGTCTCAGCTAAAGTCCCACCGTCTGTGAGAAGCCTTTTCCAGGCTTCATTCATCTTGGTGCCCTCTTTCTGAGACTACTTACTCCTTGTTGTACATAGTTGTTTGCATTTTGTTTTTCCTATTAGGCAGGGACAGGGTTTTGTCCTGTTTTAAAAAATCTCTTAGCACAGTGCCCGGTACATATTAGACTTTTAATAAATTCTTGGTTTAACTAGAATTTAACCAACATCTTTATTGTCAATATAGGGGAGAAGAAGATAATTAAACATAATTTGTAAGATTGGCCATTGGTTCCTGGAATGAAATCTCTCCTCTTTAAATGCTCTCAGATGACAGGGTGAAACCTATCTGGCAAGTCACGCTCATAAGAGTCTTTTTGTCATTTTTATTAGCAGTAGACAAGGACAGGTCTCTTATCTCTATGGAATTATCAAGCACTTGATACTAACCAAGCTATCTGTGTCCTGAGCTGCTCCAGAAGGTTGGGATGTGTTTTGTGATAGCTGGGTTTTATAAGTGCAATATTAAAGTAAACCATGAGTCTTTTAAGCCCAGCATGTTGAGGTGAGCACTCTGGGTTATAACTCAAAGGTACAGTCCCGATGACAGCCAGATTGGAATAATGGCTAGAGTGAAAAGCAGAAGACCAGCCTGCTTGGAATTAATTCAGATTGAGATAGTCCCATAGTCTGAGAAGTGGTTGTAACATTGTGAAGCAGGGACATTGAGAGCAGTGGAGTAGTTCCTGTTAGACTTTTTATAGGCCTCACCTTATTTGATGCCATTCTTAGGACCTGTAAAGAATCAATTTGCCATGACAAATCACAATCTATATTTATAAAACATGGGTGGAGAGTGCTATGAGAAATTTGGCCTGGATAGCTGTTATTTGTTATATTTTTAACAATTTGTGACCTGTCTCAGAATTTCAGCAAGCTCAAAAGAACAGACGTCTGTGAAGCACTTTACTTTGTCCAGGTTGGTGAGAATAGACAAGAGGATGGGATACATGGAGCCTGATAATTCAGATACAGGCAAAGGGAGACACATTCAAGGAAGAGCTTCAGACAAAGTGCTGCGAGTATTTTGAGAAGGAAAAGCACTTCCACCTGAGGCATGAGGACTAGAGGGCTCGGGAAGAACTTCATGCTGGACATTGGGTGGGATCACAACAGAGAAGGAAAGAGAAGCTAAGTTAGGCGTGGGGCACAGAGACAGAGTGCAGGAGAGAGTGGAAGACAGACAGAGGCCAGTCTGACTGGGCTGAGAATCCGTGAAGAAGACTAGAATGAGATGAGGCCAGAAAGGCAGGTTGGAATCAGAATGTAGGGGACCTTGAGTGCCAGCATCTAGAGCTGTTATTCTCTATGGCAGTGCCTAGGGTGTTGCTGAAGGTTTCTGAGTGAGTGACTTGGGAAGATTTCTTGGGAAGCAGTGTGAAGGTTGGACTGGAGAAGGGATAGGATGAAGGTCGGATGGATAGGTAAAAGATTGTTATGGCCTACATGAAAAGAGAATAAGAATGGAATGCAGGTATTTCTAGGGATGGTGTGGCTAGGAGAAAGGGTTCAGAATCAAACTGAGGGCAATTAAGTGGCATTGTGGATAGAGTCAGGAAGACCAGAGTTTGAATCTCACCTCAGACTCGTTAGATATGTGGCCCTGGGCGAGTCACAAAACCTCTCTGCCTCAGTTTCCTCATCTTTAAAATGAGGATAATAACAACATCTACCTCCAAGTTGTTGTGAGAATCAAATGAGATAATATTTATGAAGCACTGAGTGCTTTGCCAGCTTTACACATAGTAGGCAGGCATTTAATAAATGGCATGTTTATTTACTGTGTTCAAACTCTGTCTTAAAGGTACAAGTGCTTGGCAGCTGGTAGGATGTGTGGGGTAAGGGAGAAAGAAAAGTGAAAATTCACCTCATTGGGATACTGGGAGAGTAGTGGTACCGTTAACCAGGATGGAGAAGGTAAGGGGTTAAAGGGAGAATGAGTTCCTTCCTAGACATGTTTGAATTTAAGGTTTCATTGGTAGATCCAGATGACAGGATCCAGCCAGAAGTTGGAACTCCAGCCCAAGAGCCCTAGGGAAAGGGTGACATGCAAGATAGGAATTTGGGAGTCATTTGCATAGTGCTGTTCATTGAAGCCATGGGAGTAGATAAAGTCACCAAGGAGAAGAGAAGCAAAGAGCAGAAGTGAGGGGTGCCAGCCTTACAGGGCAAGTTGGGTTTGGAGCCAGAGGTCTCGGGTTCATAGCTTTGCTTGGTTACTTTATGATCTTTGTGACCTTGGCCAAGTCATTGCAGCCCTCTTAGACTCCATTTTCTCAACTGTAAAATGAGAGCATGACCGTTTTAGATGCACAATACATAAGCCAAAGGCAAAGAGGTATCAGGAAGGAGGGTGTGTGCTACAGAGAGCTCAGGTGTCTGCTAGGCCTGCAGGCGACAGGCCTCGATTGGAGCCAGCCCGAGAGCGATGACTGCTGAACGTCGAGTTTGCTAAGAGCAGAGCCACATATCCAGGTGAATGTGAGCTAATTTAAGCCAAGCCCACAGTAAATTAGGTTAGGGCCAATGAGTTTGAATGATAAAAAGACCATGGCCCGTGACAGAGGCATCAGACATGCAGAAACAAATTAAGATGTACTTGGGAAATATTTAATGAAATAAAATATAGTAAAGCATAGAGAATAGTGGGGACTGATTTTCTAAGTCACTGTGCTGCTTCAGGGATCCTCAGACGTTTTAGCGGCCCTGTTTCTTTTTGAGTTTGCTGGCACTGACCTTGGTGTCTGCTACCGATACAGCTTCTTGGAAACACCTCTATTTTGGCGTAAATGCATTAATGAAAATGTGGTCTCAGTGTGGTTGATTGTACCTTCAAAGTCATTTATCTCTCCATTGTAATAGAAAAACTGAGGCAGTCAAGGAAGCAGTAGCCTTCTGGGGATCCAGTAACAGAATTTCCTGATTCCCACTTGTGCCATTCCCTGGGCTGCCCTTCCTCGTTACTCGATGTTATCTGGGAAAGAATTTATTTTTTTTTAAATGAAGTCAGGTTTGATAAAGAAGCCCAGCTCTGTCCTGCAGGTGTGAGGCTTGTCCTCCATAGTGCCTTAGGAGAGACCTCCTTTCCTTCTCTGTGGAGCTGCCTTTACTTTGGGGAGCTGTCTTCAAAACCTGTGGTGTGTTCTTTTGTGCATCCTCAGGTTTGGCAAATATTTGTCCTCTGAAGATGAATATTGTCAAAAGTCACATTAGAGCTTTATCCAGTGAATAAGATGAGCAGTCATGTTGGAGGCTAGTGGTTTTGGTCAAAGTCAAAGCCATGAGCCTGTAGGACTGAGCCTGTGCCAGCATTCCTAAGTAGGATTTGTTCCCTGAAAGCTCTGAAAAAAGTGGCCTGGTGCAGAAGAAGCGTGTGGCTTCCCAGGGTGGCTATTGTGAGGAATAGCACTGGTTTGGATAGGCAAATCAGAAATAGGGGTGTTCAGGTTAGTCTCATTGCTTTAGTCATGCCTTCTATTTTTCCTTTTCAGTTTCAGCTTGAAATTAGGCAATATGAAAATTTTAATTTTTAGAAAGCATTGTTTTGTGGTGGTTGTAGTGAGAGAGGGTAGAAGAGGAATTAACTTAAGAGAATGAGGGGAGCTGAGGGTCTTGTCCCCTGCCCTCATCACAGAGTCACAATTCAGCAGCGAGCATTTATTAAAAGAGTAGCTGCTGTGCAACTGGGGCCTGCTGATACAAAGACAAAACTAAGTTGTCCTCAGGCTTAAGGATGAGATAACATGTATTTAGATCAGTGTATACAAAATAAAGATGGATTTGGAAAGGGAAAGCATTAGCTGCTTGGGAGGACACGTGATAGAATTACATGTATCCAGAAAAAGACCACCAGAGTGGGAGAAGCGTGGAGATGAGGATTGATTGAAGAAGCTGTGAAAAATAGGAGACCTACATAGGAGCGCCATGATTCCTCTTTTAAGACATTTGAAGGGCCATCATGTAGAAGAGGGATGACTTTTTTTTTTTGCTTGACTCCAAAATACAGAAGTAGGCCCAGTGAGTTTAGAAGTTCTAAAGATGCAAGTTTCCATTCAGTGTAGGGGAAAACGTTGTAGTAATTAACTGCTCAAAAGTGGAATGGGCAGTGGAAGCAAATTAATTTCTAGCTGCTGGGAGTCTTCACACAAAAGCTGGACTACTATCTATCTGGGATATTGTTAAAGACAAGATTCCCACGCACATGGCAGGTTGGATTAGCTGTCCTCTGGAATCCCTTCCAAATGTGAGATTCTGTGAGTGGGGAAAAAAATTGAACTTTATTCCTGAATTTGACATGTGATCTCTATTTAGGAGAAATGTTCCGAAATACAATGAATTCATGTTATCAAAAGTTTCTGAAATCTTCATCCCTCATAGTCTCAAAAAAATAATTTTGTCTTTGGTGAAGAATTATCAGTCTGCAAAAGACTATTTAACTAAACATCTTTAATTGATTGGAAAGCTTTGGGGGAAAGCTGTCAATATAAGATTAAGTAATATTGTTTATTTGGTACTCAACCTTAGAAACTGATCATTGATGAAAAGAAGTATTACCTGTTTGGGAGAAACCCTGATCTGTGTGATTTTACCATTGATCACCAATCTTGCTCTCGAGTCCATGCTGCCTTGGTCTACCACAAGCATCTGAAGAGAGTTTTCCTAATAGATCTCAACAGTAGTAAGTAACTTTGCTTCATGTAAAACTTCTTTGGACTAATCCGTTTTAAAATAATGCTTCGCTGTTGATTAAATGAGAAATTAAGAGTTTTCGTTCAGTTTTGAGAATTTAACATAACTCTTGCCTGCTCTTTTCCCTCCAGCCATTATAACCATCTTCTTCCCCTGAAATAACTGATGATGGAGACTGAATGATAGATGGGGAGAAGGCATATGGGAAAGGCTCCCCTTCCTGTCCTTCAGAGAACAGAGGGAGAGGCAGCCTCCCCAAGACCAGGGGTTGGGGAGAGACTGCCTTCTGGAACCTAAGAATTTGTAGAGAAACTAGTAAGTTATAGATCCTCACCTGGACAAAGTCTTTAGTCATAGACCCATCCTACCCATCATCAGTGACTGCTCCTCTGAAAATATAGCGTTACACAAACCAGTATAATGGAGAGCAGTTCGTTCTGGGGAAGTAGGGTTCAAAAATGGGCCTAAAATCCAGAGGATTTAAGGCCAAGGAGGGCTTGGGCTCTAACTCATTTTGTCACTGCTCTCAGCAGTAGGATCTGGTTGTAGCATAGTAATGCTATTATTGTAAAATAATAGTGGGCAGGTCACAGGATTGACTGTACTGGTGGAGAGAGGAAACAGTTTTGGAGGGTAATGTAGGATTATTTGACTTTGCAAAGTAATTCAAATTTTTTATTGCAGAAAGTTCATTTTTCTGATTGTTTTATTTTGGCTGATATTAAAATTGCTTTGTGACTAGTCTGAACAAGCACTACACTTTTATCCCAGAATCTGGCTTGTGTGAAACTTGAATATAATCAATTGTGGTGTTAATTTTCAACATCACCCCCCCCCCCACCTTCGTGTGTATTTGCATACTGTGTATGTACACATTTCTCCCCCTTCAGACTATCCTTTTGAAGAGATCTCATTTTAGGAATGTTGGCCTACTTGTACCAATGAGAGCTGACATTGATATAGGGCCTGTGCCGAGCACTGTGCTAAGTGCCTTGCAATTGTTATTTCATCTTATCTTCACCACAACCTTTTTGGGGGTGGGATAGTAAACATTAAAATAATCTCCATTTTACAAATGAAGAGACTGAAGCAAACAGAGGTTAAGTGACTTGCCTGGGGTCACACAGCTACACATGCCTGAGGCCGGGTTTGAACTCAAGTCTTTTTGACTCCATACCTGGCATTCTATCCATTCAGCCATTTAGCTGCCTCAGTGAATAGCTGACAATTTTCATTTGTGCCCAGAGTACATGACAACTAATAGCACAGTCTTAACATATGCTATGTGACTGTTAGGAACCAAAATTGGGTTAAAAACTTGAGCACAAATAACTTGAGAGTCATTTCAATGAATCTGAAGCTTGTTCATTTCTCACATGTAGTGTCCATGTCTTGTTTCATGTTCACCATGAGATAAATTATGGCACTGGCATTGCCTGAGGAGAGCCTGATCTCCCACATCCTCTGTTCACTCATATGGATGTCAGTCTCTGATCCTCATTTTGGTGGAGCCCAAGAGGAAAAATCGTGGGAGGGAATCAGGGTGGCCCTGGAACACTCATTCTTTTAGCCAGGTCTTATTCTGTTTTAGGGAAACTCAATTTACAAGCCTTGGCTGTCCACTTTGTAACCATTGCATTGTTACACATTGTGGTAGTTGATAAGAGCTAAGACATTTCTGCTTCACTTTAGACCGGACAGGAAAGCCTGGCAAAAGACTAACATTCAGAATGTTGGGGCAGTTCAATTTGAATCTTTGTAGGGAATGAGCTGGAAACGTTCAAAGTTCGAGAAAGGAAACTGGGGTTTTTAAAAGGTCAGAGAAGGGGTATTTGGACAGGGGATTGTATGAGTCTTAGCCTAGAGAAGCATGAATTTTCTGGCCAGAGAAATCTGATTGCAACCCTTCTGTTACAAGAAATCCTCCATACATAGTCTCTCAAGCTGATTGCTTGATGTGATGAGTAGGGGACAGGAGACCTAGGATCTTGAAATCCCAGCTCTGATAGTTGTGACCAGTCTCTCTGACCTCAATTTAATTATCTGTAATGTGAGAATAAGAATACTTCTATTGCTCACCTCATAACCTGTTGGGAGCCTCAAATGGGAGAATGTATGTAAAGGTATTCTGTGACTGTCAAACTACATTTGGATAAACTGCAGGGTGTTAGTAAGCTGGGAGGTCATTGCGATTTGTTATTGGAAGTTTATGGAAAATCTTCTTCCCCTCCAAACTCAGGGAAGCCATAGAGCGTCTCATTTCTCACTCCTACCTTCCTGATCTTTCCCAGCACACGGCACATTCTTGGGTCACATTCGATTGGAGCCTCACAAGCCACAGCAGATCCCGATCGACTCCACAGTCTCATTTGGTGCATCTACCCGGGCATACACTCTACGTGAGAAGCCTCAGACATTGCCATCAGCGGTGAAAGGAGATGAGAAAATGGGTGGAGAGGATGATGAACTCAAGGGCCTGCTGGGCCTCCCAGAAGAGGAGACTGAGCTTGATGTAATTCTGTGGTATTGTTTTGATATTTTGGACTTGTATGTGGAATGTAAATGATGCAGAGACATCCTCCATTCTTGTCAATTGTAGTTCTCCACGTGGGAGAACAAAAGAATCAGCAGCAAACCGAGCCTCAGAGTCCCTGATGTATGTACATCAGCATTGTTGCTGGGTGGGCATTGTGATGCAGACTTACTTCATCACACCTGGAAATGGGGAGATCATTTGGTGAGGGGGGCCACCTTCATGGGCTCATAGACCACATTGTAGGCTGTGAATTACAGGTGTTCGTCCCTGTCCTTTAGCTGACTGCTTACAGAACAGAAGCTTTAGCCTATTTATTAAGCTGATCCTTTGTGTAGACCACAAAGTTTAGGAACTCAGGATGTTAACACAGGACTTAACTCTGGTTTTCTGGGCCTTGCTGCCCACAGGAGGAAGCCATTTCTAGAGTGGTACAGTCTGCCTTTCCTGGAAGCTGCTTCCCGTGGGTCTGCTGCTGATGTACCTTAATATGAACTGACATTTTATAGAACACTTTAAAGTTTGCAAAGAACGTTTACATGGTTTTTTTGTATGGACCTCACAGCAGCCCTGTGAGGTAGGTACTTTAGGTATAGTTTTTCACATTTTACAGTTGGGGAAACTGAAGGCTACAAGTAGTTCAATGATTTGCCTGAGTATCCGAGGAGAGAATGGAACCTAGGTCTTCATGAGTTCAAGTTTAGCACTCTCTTTATGGCACTGTATTGCTCACCACCTTGGGTTACTTTTTTTAAATGGAAGCAGGTCAACTTTCTGCTTTAGACAGTCACATAATTGTCACCCTAATATGTGCACAGATGTGTTTGATCCTTTGCTTTTTAAAACCCAGACTTATAATTTCTCATTTTCAGGATTGATTTGATTAGAGCTAACAAATGAAAAGTCATCTTGTTCATAAAACTTGTAATTCAGTGAGAGTTTTACATTTTTGATTTAACTGTTGTATTCCGCTGATAATTGGCTGGATCTGTGATCTTACTTGTGTGGGTGCTCCTTATGTGTACTCCTTATGCTACAGTAAACGTAGCCCCCCGTAGGACTTCCTGTCTTATGTGTTTTGAAATTGTAGTGCTCCAGGAATCCCTGGGGAGAATCCACCCCAACACTGGAGTCCTTCCTCACACAAGTACCAATGTGGCACTCTGGACTCTCCCTTCGTTTAGGCTTTATTTTCAGTCCGTGACTGACCTGCTGCTTTTCCAGCTGTCCATATCCTCCATATGATGTACCTTGATTTTTTTTTTTTAAACGGCTGAGTCAGCCCACAGTGACCCCTGAAATGAATTGGTAGGATAGCTTTTTAAAACCCATTTATATGTTTTTGAACTCAAAGATTTTTTCTTTTTCTACAATAAATTTTGTTGTTTTCAAAGCTCTGAGTCTATACAAGGGCTAATAGTGCAGGTAGTGTCATGTATGTCATGTATACACATATTTGTACACATTCACAGACAGAGATAATTGCCCAGAGCCATAACTGCATAGATCTATAAAACTTAAGCCAGGTCTCCTGACTCCCAGAGTTCTTTTCATACCACCAGTTTTTTCTTTCCCTGGCACAGACTCACAAGATTAAAATTAAACTCTTTCCTCTTATTAGCTTTGTAGGATATGGTGGCTTATATGCATATGTGCATGTGATTTTAAACAGTGTCTGTGTGCTATGGGTGTATGTATATGTGATTAATTGTTTTAAACACATGTATACTTATACATGTGTGTTGTAGATATGGCAAATGAGAGAAAATAAATACTTTCACTGTTGCCAGAATGAGAAATCAGGGTGGTGGAAAGAACCCCAGAGCCAGGAAACATGAATTATTAGTCCAGCTTTGGCACTGTGACTTTGGACAAGTCCCTTTGGCACTCTGAGTCTGTTTTCTCCTCTGTAGAATGAGGGGTTTGGGCTTGCTACTTCTACAGCCTGGCATTCCTTTGGCTGTACTGTCTCGTGTTTGCCCTCCTGTCTTTTCCCCAGGTATACCATCCTCCTCTCCAACTCTTAGTGAAATGCTAGGGAAACACTGTGCAGCCAAGCAGCCTCCAAAGATGGGGCTCCAGAAATTGGAGCACCCAGGGCTGCATTGCAGATTGGAGTAAGTCCAGCAGAAGATAAAGCAAGTAGAAGACGAAGTCAGTTATTGAGATAGATGGATCCATAAGTATGAATAGAATGGGGAATAGACCAGGAGAACAAAATCTTAATGCCAAAAGTTAAGTGGTCACAGGGGAAAGGGCTTCATGTTCTTTGCAGTTTTTCCTTTTTGCTTAAAACCGAGTTCTTTGGGGCTCCCCCAGTCTCACTGCTCCCTTTGCCTGTCATCATGATACACATAAAAGACTAAACTTAATCACCTTTCTTCAGGCAAATAATTCTTCAGCCCAAGTAATATTTGCCCTTGCTTTCTCACTTTACTTTTTTGATCTCTGTTCTAAGAGTCACAGAGGAGTTCTGAAATCCTGATAAATAAGAATCATTAGGTATGTGAACATATGATCAAAGAAAGTTGACTTTTAACAACATAGATCCCCACCTATCTAGAAAGGACAAGATGAATTTTCAAAGGCTCTTCTAGTCCTGATACTCTTATCTTGTTGCCCTGCCCTGAAACCTTTATCTGTAGGTGCACTGACTCCCTGTCTCCTCTGTGAACCCATCCTTAGAACTTGACAGAGTTCAACACAGCCCATAACAAACGGATTTCCACTCTCACCATTGAGGAAGGGAATTTGGACATCCAGAGACCAAAGCGGAAACGGAAGAACTCTAGGGTAACATTCAGTGAAGATGATGAGATCATCAATCCAGGTGAGTGTGTGTTCTTGCTGGTTCCCTGAGGAGAAGCTTGTCCTTTGTCTGGGATTGGAGTTAGGGACCTGGTTCAAATCCTCTGAACTTTTTTTTTTTTTAAAGCAATGGGGGTTAAGTAACTTGCTCAAGGTTACCCGGCCAGTCATTATTTGTGTGTGGGTGCTCATTTTCTGAGGTCGGATTCGATCTCGGGTCATCCCAACTCCGAGGCTGGTGCTCTTCCTCACTGCGCCACCTAGCTGCCCCGAAATCCTCTGAACTTCTGTTTCCTTATCTGTAAAATGGGAATGATAATATTTGCACTCCCTGCTGCCAAGTGCTTTTTGAGAGGGTCAGATGAGATGGAGTGTATCTAAAGTACTCCAAGTTGATAGTTAACAAGTACCATAACTGGGATCCCAAGTCTAGCACTCTATTTACGTAACAGAAGGATTCTTTATATCACAAAAGGGTTCAATGCAGGGTTGTTTTGAAATAGGATTTTGGTTTTAGAAACTCGTTGTATGGACCATTTTTCTCCAGGATGCATCTGTTTGTATAGGCAAGGCCTTGCTTGTGCTGCCCTTCTTCACACTGTTGGTATTCCTAGTCTTTTTAGCTGATCTGTCCCCTGCTGAGTATGAGGCCAGAAGCAGGATCATGACTTAGTAAAATGTGCTTCACAGGCTGTGGAGCTAGAGCTGGTTATCCCTGTCTGCTGCACAGCATAGTTAATTGAGCCCTTAGAAATTTCAGGTCTCTTGGCAAAGTATGGCCTCTGGATTATTAGTGAAGCAGTTCAAGTCAAAATGCTAAGCACTGCTCTCCAGTCTTACATTGATGGTGGGGGGGGGGGGGGGGCAGATGCTGGGGTAGGCTTCAGGTAGGCTTGTTCTTGTGGACATATACCTCCAGTATCACAGATTAGTCGTACAAAAATACAATGTTACAGAAGGACTGTCGGTGCCACAGGAAGAACTTTTGCGGAAGGTTTATCTGCATTCTTCCCACTTAAGCATCAGACTCACCTTGTTCAAATTTCCCTTTGCAGAGGATGTGGATCCTTCTGTTGGCAGATTTAGAAACATGGTACAGACTGCAGTGGTCCCAGTTAAGGTATGTGCTAGCAGTTGATGTGTACTATCAACTGTGGGTGTGGTCTTCTTTTTAAATGCTCTCTCCTCCTGTGAGTGGGGTTTGAATGCAGTTAATTACTACTTTGGGCTCTTGGGCTTCTTTGTGTTGGTCTCCTAGGAATTCCTTGGTTTATATCTGGCTGGGCTACATGATGCTTGTGAGGCATCATCTAAGCAGCCAGCTTGGTGTTTTGTCCATTGTGGATGTGGGTACAAAAAAGGTGTTTCAGTGATGGGCCTCTTTTACATTTTCTTTCCAAGAGGGTTCAAGGTTGCCTTTTATTTCTTGGCCTCTTGGGTGGTTAGACTGATTGCCCTTTAAGGCTCTTCTGAGTCTGTGAGTCCAACACAACAGTACAGGTAGAAGAAGGAAGCTGGGAAATTGTTCTGTGCCTTTACCTTGGGGGTTATCATAGAATTTGATTTAAGCAAAGGTGTCTGTCCATTATTTTGCTTCACTTTTCTCTTTTCTTTCTTTATTTGCAAATCCCAGAAGAAACGTGTCGAGGGCCCTGGCTCGCTCAGTTTGGAGGAGTCAGTGAGCAGGCGCATGCAGAACTTTCCATTCAGCGGAGGATTGTATGGGGGTCTACCCCCTACCCACAGTGAGGCGGGCTCTCAGTCACATGGCATCCATGGGACTGCACTCATTGGTGGCCTGCCCATGCCCTACCCAAACCTCGCTCCTGAGGTAGACTTGACCCCTGTTGTGCCATCAGCAGTGAATATGAACCCTGCACCAAACCCTGCGGTCTACAATCCTGAAGCTGTAAACGAGCCCAAGAAGAAGAAATATGCCAAGGAGGCTTGGCCTGGCAAGAAGCCCACACCCTCCTTATTGATTTGATATTTTTGGTCCTGGGGTGGGGTGGGAATTGGGTGGAAGGGTGGTTTGGGGGGCTAATGAACTGAGGGAAAAAAACTTTACATGTGTGCAGTATCGTCTTTCAGAATGTCTCTTGGTGTCCTAACCATGTAATTTTAAGACTGGGGCTGGGGCTGGGGTTGAAATATCCCGTTAAAGATCTGTTTTCAGAACGCTTTCTATGTATAGAAACTTATTTCATGCATCCTTTGAGCTAAACTGCCCAGCCACCTTTTCTCCAGGCCCTTTGACCTCCCTTTTAGGATCATTTTTTTATTTGAAGTTTTATAGATATATATAGATGTATATATATATATCGTTTGTAATGAACAACCAGGCCCTCCTCTCCAAAAATTCAAGATGAGTTAGATGGCCGTATAGCAGGAAAGCTGTGAGTGTTACTGATGATGTAGGTCATGTGACCTGATTTATATTTGCTGCACTTGAAATTCCCAGATAGTTTTGATTTTAATGAATTTTCCCTGTGACAGTAGGGGGTCTCATGGATTATAGACTGGTCAGAAGAGGGCTCTAGAGTTCTTTGTGGGAACCTTATCTAGATTTAAACTTAAAGCTTTTCCCCAAGTCAACAAGTTAAGGCCTTATAGTTAGACCTCTTCTCTTCTGTCCTTGCTGTTGGAATGAGAATGGTTAGATACAGGTCTGTAGTTTGGGGTTACGGTGTGGTTTTAATTTTACCTGTGTTTTTTTATAAAACATCAGCACTCCATTTGCAAATGTTTCTCATTTGATTCTACGGTACTGTTTTCTCAAGGCTTTATTCTCCCAAAATGTGTTACGAAGATGGTTTTTTTTTTTTTAAAGGCTATGCCTATTTGAGGGTAGTTTAAATTGAACATTAAATGGTTTTATTTGGCAAGTGCCTGACCATCTCTTGAGGAGGATGACTTTGTGGCTAGATTCAGCAGCTTTTCCCCTCCCAGTCCTTGTTAGCTCAGAGCTCTAAGACTAGTCTTGACCTACACACACAGGAAGCAAAGGTAGGAACATCGACGTGAGCTTTCCACAGAGGTTTGTACATTTGTGAAATAGACTTTTTTTCCCACACTTTCTGTGTAGCTTTTTACCTGTAACCTTGACTACATTGTAAATTAAATGCTACTTTTTGCCATTTGGGCTGGGTTAATGTTTCAGTCCCCATCACCTACTCCCCCATGGTTAGGAAGTGTTCTTCATCCCAGGATGCACTAATCTGTTCCCATTTTGGTGCTGCAAATGAAGATTCCTGATGAAGGTAGAAATTCTAATTAGCTATGTAGGTCCCCCAGCTGGAGCTGAAGGATATAAAATAGGTTTACATGTACTGACCTTCATCATGGAAAGAAAGCTACTGCAACCCTGCCTACCAAAAGTGTATGCTTGGTGTGGGAATGGCTCGTGCAGAGTTGCCCCCCACCTCTCGAGCAGCACCCCCACCTCTGGGGACCAATTACACGTTTTTGAGGCAGTGTGGTGGTGGAGCCAGACTGAAGCCAAAGGTTAAGATAGGGGAGTTTTGCCGTTAAATAAAGGTAATAAATAGCCTTTTAATTAAACTTGTATCTCTTGATATTCTGGGATCTAATTTTAATATGGAATAAATTGGATAGGATAGAGAGGAATGAAACAGGTGGGAGTGGGGAAAGTCTTGTCACTTGCCACCTTTGTAGTAAATTGATCCTAGAAGATGGACTTTTTTTCCCCCTCTAAAGAGACATTGGTAAGAGCCTCCTGCTGGACAATGAGGAGAATGGTCTTTAGGCCCACCTCAGTCCAAAGAACTGAACAGACTAGATTTACTGGACCCCATCCTCAGTTTGCTGATGGAAAAGTGTCTTCAACTCGGGTCATTTGGGGTCAGGAGCAGACCCTGGTGTAAACACTGCCTGAGTGCTGTGACTCCTATGGCTTTGGGCTCCCATAGTTGGCAGGGATAATATTTTCTTTTAATTACAAGGGATTCTGTTGTTAACAGCAACCCAGAATATACTGCATATACTGCACTCTGCACATGGCCATTAACCACAGGAGTGGGGGGTTGGGTTGGGTTTTTTGTTTCCATCTTACTTCTTAACTTCAGAAATTGGATCAGGGGCCAGGGGCACCTTGACTGCCCCTAGCACTCCTTCTCCAGCTTCCTCAGTGCTTCTGTAGGATTCTCCAGCCTGAAATGAAAAGCAGTTTCTGATAGATGATTGAAGTCCTCTGAAGATCTGATTTCCTCCAAGCTTCCCTGCTGACCAGCTCTCATAGTCTCAGATAGCTTGCTTTTCCCTTGAATTAAAGGGAAAGCAACTAGAAGAACCCAAAGTTCACCATTTGGGTGTCCAAAACACTTCCCCCCCCCCCCCCCCCCGAGAAGTGCCTCTAATTTGTCAGTAGCAAGTCAGTCTCCTCATTTCACAGTCACAGGACAAAATCACATCAGGACGATATTTTTGCCACGTGTGGGTGTGAGTGTGTATTTGTGTGGTATATACACATTGATCTGTACCGATTTTTTTAAATCAATGGGATGTATGTGTGCAGAGCCTCAAAAATGTATTTGGGTGATAACGGATTTTCTTGTCCAGGTAATTATTAAAAGAATTTTGAGGACTGGGCAAGTGGGATTTTTTGTTTAAGCTGCATGTGTGTTGTATTCAAAGCAGAATTTGGGGGCTTTTTGTATTCTGTTCCTCCTTGATGAGGCCGGCACTGTCCAGTAAGCCTTCTGGTCTATGCCTTGATGTGAGAGATGCACATGTGGTGTTCCCTTCTACGTGAGGGACAAACCTAATGTTTTCCTTTCTGCTCTCATTCTATCCATTTCAGGAGCCCAGCTGAAGGAGGAGGTGCCTCATTATATATCACAGCACCCTGGGGCCCATGATGGCATCTCCACTGCTCAGCCCTCAGCACAGGCTGGGCACGTTGCTGCAGGATAATGGAACCGTGCTCTTAGCTCTTCAGATTCAGACTACTTTGTGCCAAATTCCCTTGTTCATCATGGAGCAGAGATACATGGTCACTCATAGACCTACTACTGCCTTTTTAAAGGTAAAAATCCCCACTTAATTTTTAAATAAGCTCGGCCACATCACAGGGATCACTGGATTAGGAAGGGACCTCCTACGTTGCAAGAGGACTCCTTTTGAGGTGCAGCTCAAGGTGGGCAGGAATCACTTTGGCCTCTTAGGGTGCTGAGGAGTTTGAAAGATGGAATAAGCGATTCAGGGCTCAGGAGAAATGCCATGTAGGTCAGACCTTCAATTTAGTGAACATTTATTTAAGGCCCTGTTGTGTTCAGGGCACTGGAAGAAATACAGAGAGAACTTGCTTTGACATCAAGGAGCCTACAAAGAGACAAGTATTTTAAGTGTATATTAGAGGGCTGAACGCTTGAGAAGAGAGTCTTCAGGGTGGGGAGATAACAGACCCAGGAAATCAATGAAGCCTTCCTGGAGGAGGGAGGGGTGGGTGGGATACCTGAGCAGTATGAAAGTGATCTTGGGGTTTTGGTGAACTGCAGGCTAACTTGGAATGGATGTGATAGGGCAACCAGAGAGACTCAGTGGGGCTTAGGCTTCCTTAAGGAAGCCTGGTGTCTGGAATAATGGAAGTATTGTATGACTTGTTTGACTTCCCAGTTAGGCATCATCTTCACCACTGTGTTTTTTGGTGCCATCTTTCAGGAGGGACGTGGATAAACTGGAGGGTGACCAACAAAGGGTGGGCAGTCAAGTTGATGAAAGATACAGAGATCACACTATATCACAGTCAGTTGGAGGAACAAATGATTTTTGGCCTGGAAGGCAGAAGACTTTGGGGAGGTGATAACTATCATCATGTCAAGTATCTGAAGAAAAGTTTCATGGAAAAGGAATTAAATGTGTTGTTGTCATACATGAAATTTAACAAATAGGTAAATGGAGGCAATTCTTTGAGCAAGATATCATTTAGTATCAGGGGCGTGCAGTCTGATAATAAAAGGGTCAATGACTAGCCTCTCTTTGTGCTAGAGATCCAGAGAAGCCTTCGAGGGCTTTATAAACCCAGGGGTAGCTTCCTTCTGATTGGCCTGATGGACCTCCCCTGGAAAAGGCAAGGCAGTCCTGATTGGTGGAAGTGGCCACATCACAGTGTGTTCTCAGCTCCTCCCTATTCATACTGGGATGGTGATGGGGACACAGCAAGACCAATTCCTGGCAAGAAAAACATAAACTATCTCAATTAGGTTCTTTCTGGTTTGGTTTCCCCACATAGACCAGGTCACCCCTAATTTTCATTAGGAAAAGTAAAAGACATGATTCATCCAGTGGGGAGAGCCTAGATCAAGCTGGTTAATGAGAAGATGTACTGGGGGGCCGAGAGTGATAACTGCTCAGTCACAATCACACCCTTCAGAAACTGCCTGACCTTCAGAAGTGAGGTCTGTCACAGAGTGCAGAGCAGAAAGCACCCAGGGGGAAGGGCCAAAGAGGAGGGAGAGTCTGATCTGACAAAGACCTACAAGTAGGATTACCCAGAAGTGGGACCCTCACCAAGGGTCTTCTACTGAAGCCTGGAGACCATTTATTGGAGAAACTGAAGATGGGATTCTTAGGGAGGTGTGAGAACCTTTCCAGCTCTGAGTCTGTGGGCTCAGAAAGTAACATGCACAAGTTCAAAGGCAGGGCAATCAGAATAAAATCAGGAAGCAATAAGTGTCTGATTGGTCTGGGACGTTGACTAGAGGAAACTGAATGATAAGGAGACTGTGATGCTTCGTCTCCCATCTCTGTGCCTTTTCCCAGGCTGTGACCAGGCTTAGGATGCACTCCTCACCTCTGCTTCTTAAAATCCCTGGTTTCTTTTAAGACTTAGCTCAGATGGCAACTTCTACATGAAATTTTTCCTGATCCCCCAGCTTGCTAGTACCTCCCCCTCACAACTTGACCTTCAATTTATTTTGCATATATTTTATATGAAGTATTTGGTGCCTCCCCAATAGAATCCAAGTCCCTTGGGGGCAGGAAAGGTTTCATTTTTTTTGTATCAGGATTTAGCACGGTAGCTGGCACATACTAGACTTTTGATAAATTACTGATTATTTGAATAAGACTGGAGGGACAGGTTTGAGCTAAGTTTTAGAAGGCCTTGAATGCCAAGATTTGTTTAAAAAAATTTTTTTTTTTTTTGGTATTTTATTCATTGAGTCCAGGGGCACCCACAGAAGGCTTTAAAGTAGGAAAGTAATGTGATCAAATTTGTGCCTTAGGAAGCCTTCTCTGGCAGGATGTGCGAGATATTCCAGAGGCAGAGAAAACAGTTAGGAAATCATGACCCCGTTGCAGATGGCAGGTCACTGGGGACTATTGCTCTAATGGCAGCAAGAGGAATGGAGGGGAATGAGGTGGGCAAGGAGGCATCAGCTGTGAACCCTGTGTGGGAGATGAAAGGGAGAAGAGTCTAAAATAAAAAAGATGGGGCTTTAAGGCTTATTAAGTGCTTTTCTCACCACATATGTGATTCTCTCCATTTCATAGAAACCTCAAGAGGGTTTAAGTGACTTCTCCAGGGTCCCCAGAGCTCTTTCCACCACCCTGCAATGAATGATTATGAAGTTTGGGGCCTGGGTGACTGGCAGTGACGATGATGGTGTAGGCAGAAATGGGAGGAAGAGCAAATTCTGGGTAAAGAGAATGTGCAGTTTGAGGCAACACCAAAGCCGCCTGGAGAATAGAAGGCTCCCCAGAGCTAGAGAGAGTCCAAGCAGCTGCCTTCCTGGCCTGCTGGGGGTGGGGGGTCCACAGTTGCAGTGTGAGTCAGTGACCGCACCAGATCTGTGTCCAAGTCTTCCGGCACAGTCTAGTGCCCTTTCCCTCCCTTAATGCAGGGATTGTTGCAGCTCATCATTTCGTCCAACCCTCCCACTTTATTGTAGAGAAAATGAGGACATGGGACAGAATGAAAAGAAAAATAATATATGCTGAAGTGGAAATTATAACAGGCCACGGTAGTAGAGGATTGCCCTCGAATACGTATGAGTTTAGCATGATCCAGAGGACCAAATAACCTCTGGGGTCCCTTACTGCTCTGCCTCGCCAGGAGCCAGAGATCTTGATAGAAGTTACCTTTGCACAGGGCTCCCATAAGCTCAGGACAGACATGTATATGGACCCCCCACAGACAGGCAACAAGCCCAGAGCAGGTAGTGAGTTGCCCAAGGGCACAGAGGTAATAAGTGATGGATTTCAAAACAAGCCTGAGCTCAGACTGTAAATCCAACCCTCTTAAGCATTGCAGCAGGCTCCTTTGCTCAGGTGTAGATGAGTGAAGAAGTGATTCCATTCAGCCAGTATGCACAGCCCACCTATGTGGAGCACCACAAAAAGGGTTCCCAAAAGGGCACATGCAAGAAGTAATGGGGGTAGAGAGAGGAGAAGGAGCATCTCTCCTTCGGCTCAGCTCGTCCTGACCTCCACTGTCCTCAGCATCCTTGGGAAAGAGCACGTCACTTGTCCCCTCAGGGTCTGGTTGGTGCTCCATGAATTCAGCAAGCATGTCTTAGGCGTTAGCTGTGTACCCAGGCACTTACCTTCTGTAATAAGGAGTGGGACTGGGATGGGGAGGGCATGGATGCAGGTAAGTATAATACAAAGAGGGAAGTCAGGATGAAGAAAAGCTCCAGTCAGTGAATACTCTAGGAACATCTGAGGAAGGAGAAAAACCCCAGGATAATACCAGAAGGGGGCCCTGACTGGCTGCTGATATCCTGGCCAAATGCAGAATAGAAGCTGTTGGAAGTCAGCGACTTTGGCAGTTTTTTCTTTGTATCCTCTGTACCTGACATGCCTGGCATAGAGTGGGCACTTGGTATCTGCTTGTTGAATTTATTGATTCAAATATTCTGAATGTCAAGAAAGAAAATGTACAGTTTTGCACTCCTTGCAGGCTCATCCCAGTGCCTATGTGGGTGTAGGGGAGTACCCTCTGGCATGTCATGCCAGTGGCTACCAGGAGATGGCATCCTTTTCTGGGAAGGGTTTGGTGGCAGAGATTGGGCAGCCTAAGCTACTATTAGAAAGGGAAATGGATTGTGCCAAGTGAGAATTCCCCCACTGCTTGCATGTCTCAGGCATTGCCAGTGGCAGCTCGAGAAGCCCCCAAATGCAGTCAGCTTGCCCAGCCTTTGTCTTCCCCACTGTCTCTCCTTTCTGTCTCTTCATCTGTTGCTCACCTTTGCTTCCTTCCCTGTACCTCTGTGCAGAGCCATCTCTAAGACATGCAGTCAGGACCCAGGGCATTGTGGAGCAGGAGGGTGAGGCTGAGAGCCAGACAAGGCTTCTTCTGACCCCTTAGCAGGCTTCTGCCTCTGGGCCTGCTTAACATTTTCTGCTTTTATGTTACTGGTCCTTCTCCGTGCCTTACTAGACATATAGCCATACCTCTTCTCTTCCACATCATCCTCATCATCCTCCTAACTCAGCTTTATAAATGACAGAGAATTTTCCTCATAACAGTCCTGGGGAGCTGTGGTTCAAATATTATCCCTGTTTTGAAGATAAGGAAACGAATTCTGAGAGGGTTATGATTTACCCAGGGTCACATAACTAATGTCCGAACTAGCATTCCCACCCAGCTCTTTGATTTAATGACCAGGTCCTCATTTACTGCAACCTTGCTCCCACTCTGTTCTCTTTCCCCAGTTCCTGGTCTCTAGGGTCCTGATTCCATACATCTCAATCAATAAACAGTTATTAAGCCCCTCCCAGTGTGCTGGGTGTACAAGTACAAAGAATGAACTCCCTAATCTCGAGTATCTGATCTCGTGGAGTGGGAGACAAGTATATATAAAAATATATACAGCATAAATATAAAGGGAATGTATAGTACAAAGCTTGGGAGGGGATACAGCTGAGGGAATTAGGAATAAATTCAGTCAGAAGTTGGTGCTTGAGCTGCTTCTTAAAGGAAGAGAGAGATTATAAAGTTGGAGGTAAGGAGGGGGTGAGTGCTTTCTAGATATCTGGGATGGCAAGTGCCGAGGCATAGAATGGACATGGAGGAGAAAGGACCAGTTTGCTGGGATTACAGAATGTGTGTGTCCTGGGCTGGCAGTGGTAAAGTTCAGTGGAGCCTAAAAGAAAGATTGGGGTTGTGAAGACCTTTAAGGCCAAATGAAAGCCCACTAAGGGGTGCTGGAAGTAGCATTGCATTTGTCATTAGAGGACCTGAGTTTGAATCCTGGCCCTGCCACTTACTACCCATGTGATCTCAGGCAAATAAATCACTGAACTTCTCACTTTCCTCATCTGTAAAAGACAAAGGTCGGGTGTCTTCCAGCTCCTACATCTAGGATTCTGTGGCCTGGCCTTGGCAGAAACGGGACATTTGAATGAAGTATCTCCTCACTGTCAGTCCAGTTTTCTTTCCACAGCAGTGTATTGTCAGAAGAAAAGGGAAATGTCTCAACAAGGGCCTTTGGGGATGATCATGTTGTGAGAGGGCCAAAATTCTGTAGTCCAGTGTCAAAATCCCGGGTCTCTGGATATAGTGCTGTTCTCTGCTATGCCATAGTCTGAGAATGGAGGCAGAGCAGCAGGAAGAAGACGTAAGCTCCCTCCCCACCCATTGATACAGCCAAACAGATCTGGAAAATGAGCCAAACCGAGTCCTAATTAGAAAATCCAGGAAAAATCTGCCTTTTATTTATTTTTTTTTTTAATGCAGCTCAACCTATAGAGAGATAAGACAGGTCTTCCAACTCTGGGAATGGGGCTCTAGCCAGGAAAGACCCCACTAGGGACATTACAGCCCAAGGAGAGGCTGTGTACAAGGGCAAGAAGGGGCTCCAAATCCAGCAAAGAAAAAAAAAAATACACCAACCTTATGTAGGATATAGGAACAGATACCAGCTGGCAGCTCTGTTGCTCAGTACCTAATTCCAGGGCTGAGAAGGCAACCTGTGCTTGGGGGTTCCATGGTGAGAAGCCATAGCTTCTAACCCCAGGAGAGGAGCAGTGGGGTTTTAGTTCCACCCTCCAGCTCAGTCTGAAGCTTGAACTAACCATGGCAGGAATGCCAGACTGAAGAAAAGCTTTCAGCTCTTTTAGCACCAATATAGCTTTCTAGCTGGCTGACAGGGACTGAGGTTAACAGCAGTCTACTGGAACTCCAAATGGAACAAGCCTACAGGTGTACCCTTCAGACCCAGACCCAGGTCAGGAACTTGCAGAGCTCAGACTAGGAGGACAGGAAATTAGACTTTGCCCTGTGTCAGACTACCTTGGAAGCACTGAAAGCTTGCAGGCATCCAGCTTGAGCTGTCCCTGAGATCCTGGAATGACCCAAATATCCCCAAGAAAGTAGCAGAAGGACCAATCCGAAATGTACTCCCTGGAAATGTGCAAGTCTGGCCCTACAATATTAAGTCTGAAGCCTGGAAGTATGAGCAAATTATGGTAACAGGGATGCTCAGAGGAGAATGACTCCAAAACATCTACAAGCAAAGCCTCAAAGCAAAACAACTTGGGTACAAATTCAATTGCATTCTTGAAAGAGATAAAGCAAAAACTTAAAAAGCTTATGTAAATGAAGTCAGAGCTATGCAAGAAAGCTTTGGGAATTAATAGCTTGATACAAGATAGGTAAAGTACAAAACTATGCAGGGAAAAAACTCACTAAATATTAGAAAGGACCAAATAGAAATATTTAATGACTCCATGAGACAAGAAAATTAGAAGACTGGGAAAAAGAAAATTTAAGGTATCTCATAGCAAAAACAACTGACCTGGAAAACAAACTAAAGAGATATACTTTAAAAATCATTGGACTAATTGAAAGCCATGACCAAAAAAGAGGTTAGATATCATATTTCAAGAAATTTTAGAGGAAAACTGGCCAGATCTCTTAGAACAAGAGGACAAAGCAGAAATAGAATACGCTGGTCCCCTCCTGAAAGAAACCTCAAAATGAAAACTAGGAGCATTATAGCCAAAATCCAGAGCTTCTAGGTCAAAGAAAAAATACTGCAAACGGTCAGAAAGAAAATACCAAGGAGCCATACATAGGCTCATGCACAATTTTGTAGTCACCACTATAAAAGAGTGGAGAGCTTGGAATACAACGTTCCAGATGTAGGTTTATAACCAAGTATAACTCACCCATCAAAATGGGTATAATCCTAAAGGATAAAAAACAGGTTATTAATGAAATAGAGGACTAATAACTATTCCAGATGAAGAGACGAAAGGTGCCTAGAAACACTGCGAATCAAACACAAGAATCAAGAGAAACAAAAGGGTTATGAGCTAGCAGTCGTCAGAGGTTAAACAAGGATAAGTTGTTTGCTTTCTCCACAGAACCCTGGCGTTCTCAAGGGTCACAGGAGTCTAGTTTGGAAAGCCGGGGGTAGTTCTGTTATGTTTTGATTGTCAAGAATGGAAGGGGAAGAAAAGAGGAATGCATGGGCTGGGGAAAGGAATGGATGGGAGAAATTATCCCACAATCTGGGTAAACAAATAGAAGGCTATACAAACAAGGGAGAAGAGGGGGGAGATTGACACTTAAATCTTACTCTCATTTGACCTGGTAATATTTTCCAGCCATTCCCCAACTGGTAGAAACTCCTTCAGTTTCTAATTTTTTGCTACCACACAAAAGAGGTGCTTCTGGCCTCAGACACTAGCTGTGTGACCTTGGGCAAGTCATTTAACCCTGTTTGCCTCAGTTTCTTCATCTGTAAAATGAGCTAGAGAAGGAAATGGCAAGCTGCTCCAGCATCTCTGCCAAGAAAACCCCAAATGGGGTCGCAAAAAGTCGGATATGACTGAGATTTAACATTTTCAGGTTTTTGAAGCATGTTATGTGTTTCATCTCATTTGATCTTCACAACCTAGGGAGGTAGGTGCTCCTATTCTCTCCATTTTACAGATGAGAAAACTGAGTTAGAGGTTAAGTGACTTGCCCAGGGTCACACAGGAAGTGTTAAAATTCACATTCAAGTTTTACAGACTCCCAGGTTCATCACTATCCACTGTGTCACTTGTGTAGTATGAGTTAGAATGGGGACATTGGACTTGGGGTCAGAAGACTAGGGATCTCAGCTCTGATCCCTAGCTAGCTGTGTGACTGGGTAAATCATTCCATGTCTTTAAACCTCAGTGTTTTCATCTGAAAAATGGGGGAAAAATACTTTCTGCCCCTCAGGTTTATGAGGAAGGTGCCTTTGTGGGCATCAAAATCCTATAGAACTGTCAGGTGCTAATATTCATCATCATAATGGTCATGCTGTAAGGGGCTTCAGAAGTCCTCTGAGCTCCCCTCTTCAGGGGAGAGGTGACTTGTTCAAGGCTACAGGCTAATTCTGGAAGAACTGAGACTAGGACTCAGGCCATGGCTTTAAAGTATTTTTTGAATGAAATTAATAAATAATAACAAATGTGAACATTTCCATAAATTTTTAGAAGAATTATGCAAGGAATATGGTAATATCAACACTGTCCTGCTAGTCCATGTTCCCATTTGAACTTCCTTCTGTTTTATCTTTTCATCTTCTCTTAGAAGCTCTTTGCTTTCTTCTCTCTTCTTTGGCTTTGCTATCAGTACCCACTCACTCTACCCTGTACCTCTCCCCAGCCACAATTAAAAGCTCTCCTTTGTAACATGTATAGTCAAGCAAAACAGAGTCACACATGAACATGTCTGAAAAAGCTCAGCTTGCTCTGCTTCCCCTACTGCAATATCTTTGCTAAGAGATGGAAAACAGGCTTCATCATCAGGTTTCTAGAGTCATGATTGGTAGTACCTTTTCTGTTGAGGATCAGCTTGCCTCTCTTCTTAAAGAGGCAGGAAAAAATGAAGAGGAAAAAACCCATTCGTTTCCATATCCTTAATTCTAGGGAATCTGCCAGTGCTGCTGTTGCCCTTTCCTGTTATAGTGGCAGAGTCAGCCTCAGAAAGATGCTGGAGCCAGGCCTTCATTATAGCCTGAGACTCTGGTGGTCTGTCTAATTCACTTTGATTTAGGAAACATTTGCCTACCATGTGCGGATATCTATGCTAGGTGCTGGGGAAAGGAGAAAAATTTTGTTCCTTCAGGTTGCTTGCAACAGGTACAAAGATGAGTATGAGGGATAATTTGAGAAGGAAGAAGACACCAACGTTTGCCAGGGGAGGATCGATAAGTGCTTCATTGAGTAGGTGGCACCAAACAGCCATGAAAGACAGAGTTTCTGAGGTGGATTGGAGGGAGTGCATCCCAGACATGGATTAATGTAAGGAGGTAGGAGGTGGAGTAGCAAGGGATATTTATTCAGGGACTGACTATTAAACCAATTGGGCTAGAAAATTAGTCTGAAGGAGGGCTGGAGATGTAGGGGGGAGTCAGATTGTAGAGGTCCTTGAATGTCGGGGGCTGTGTAGGCTGGTTTGCCACTCTGAATAGTTTAGACAATGCACCAATCATAACAAACTTTTCTCCATCAAGGACAGTGCACCCATCACACTTGGACTCTAACATTACAGAGATGTGATTATGGAGGAGGTAGACATGGTACTCAAGAGAAAGATGGAAAAATAAACAAAATGGACAAAGCATATGTATATGATCCATGCTGGAGATGACATAATTGGGAAGGTATTAAAGGATCAACATACAGAGTATCTGAAGAAAGAGAAGATACCAAAGGCATGGGAAAAAAATCTCATTAATAATGAAAAAAGGTAACTGAGAAAACTATGAACAAATGAATGAATAAAACATTTATTAAGTGCATCAGTCAGAGTCAGTAAACATTTATTAAACCTTTGCTATGCACCAGCACTGTACTAAGCACTAAGGGGAGGAGGGTACAAAGAAAGGCATAAAAGCACCCCTGCCTTCAAAGAGCTCACAATCTAATGGGGAAAGAACACATAGGAAACTGAAAAAGGGAGTGGGGGAGGAGGATGAAGATCTGAAGCTGGGGTGGAAAATGATTGGAGGAACTGTGAATAACAGAGTTGATTTCATCTTATAGAATAATGTTTCTGGAGATCATGAAACTTTGAAGAGCATTCCCTGCTCAAATGGAGAGTCTGGGAGGGGCCCACTTCCTACCATCTCCAGCCAGAGGGAGGGAGGAACCCCATGGGTAGGGGGTACTGAGTAGGTCAGGTCCTCCCCTCAAGGAGCTCTCATTCTAATGGAGGTGATAACATAGAAGGTCCCAGTGAAATCTGATGGAAAAATCCCTGGTCCTCTACACAAATTAAGGACGTTAGTAGGTCACCATCAGGCTTTCACAAGTGATACTTAATCACTGCATCTTTACTGTTATGATGGAGAAAGTGTTAATAATGTAACTTAAAAATGTATTATGTATTTTGGGCTAGTTGTTGAACATTTACCAGCACATCCTTGTGCTTATACATCAAAATTATTTAAAATTCCTTGGAAGGTATAACAAATGACCCTATTCAATGATAATAAACATCAAATGAAGCATGAAACAGGGAGATGTATATTTGGCAAAGGTATTCACCACTGTGAAGGAGGAGGTACAGTGCAGAGTCCAGGTCAGAGAGGAATTCTTTTTGGTGAGGCCCTCTAAATGCTCCTGATGGTTTACAACATAGCATCAAATACCAGATCTGTATTATAGTGCCTCCTGGAAGAGACCCATAAGAGTTCAGCCTATCCAGGTACATAGGAAGGACCAAGGAAGTTATAAATGCCTATTGCCCAGATTTCAACATGCATTGGAGAGAACACCCTATTGAGCTTGTCCTTCAGTATGTATATTTGGAACAAACAAGTCAGGCTCAGAGTTGAATGAGGATCAAAATGGGTTGGATTGCTTTTGATAAATTGCAAAGGGGTGGCTAGGTGGCGCAGTGAGTAGAGCGTCGGCCCTGGGGTCAGAAGGACCTGAGTTCAGATCCAGCCTCAGACGCTTAACACACACAAACAAAGACCTAGCTGTGTGACCTTGGGCAAGTTACTTAACCCCAATTGCCCTCCAAAAAAAAAAAGAAAAAAATTTCAAAGCTCCCCAATATTCCCATTAAAGCAAAGGTCTATTTGTAATATTTTTTAATTATGAAGCATTTTCTTTTTCTCTCCCACCCACTGAAACATCTACAACAAAAAAATATAAGAGGTATAGTTGAGCAAAACAAGTTTCCATTTTAATGATGTCCAAAAGTATATTTCTTATTCTGTATCTTTAGTCAATTGTTTTTCTGTCAAAAGGTAAATGACATTGTCCTCTGTAATTGTGTTGATCAAAATTCTTAAGTCTTTCAAAAACGTTTATTTTTACAATACTGTTAGGATAGAAATTGTTCTCCTGGTTCTACTCCCTTCCATTTTGCATCAGTTCATATAAGTCTTCCCAAGTTTCTCTGAAATCTCTTTCATCATTTCCTATAACACAATAGTATTCTATTACATTCATATACCATGATTTGTTCAGCAATTTTCCACATGATTGACATCCCCTTAGTTTCCTTTGTCACTACAAAAAAAAAAAAGGTATTGTAAATAATTTTGTATATGTAGGACCTTGTCCTCTTTCTCTGATCTTTTTTGGCATGTAGGCCCAGTAGTGGTTGAAGGGTATGCTTGGTTTAGTATCATAGTTCTAAAATTTTTTCCACAACATCTGAACCAATTCACAGCTTCACAACATCTGGACCAATTCACAGCTCTGCATCAGAGCTGCTTAAATTTATATTTCCCTAAATGTTAGTGAATTGAAGCATTTTTTTTTCATAGGGTTGTAGATAGTTCTAGAAATGGCAAAACATTCCTAGAATATTTACCTAGAAAACCCCAAATGGGGTCACAAAGAGTCAGGCATGACTGAAATGTCAGTGAGACATGAACACACCTGCTTCTGAAGAATTAAATGGGAAACACAAGAGGGCAATGGAGAGACATATGGTATGGATGAACAGTCAGTAGTGAAATACGTTTAGTGAGAAACTTGGATGAACAGGATTAAAGAATCATCATAAGACTGTATGATAGGAAAAGTTAGGCTGGTCACTGGTCACTAGCAATGAGGAGGGATGACAGGTGAATAGAGTACTCCACCAGTCTCACAGTGTTGGGAGAAATTGAGGCAGGCCCCCAATACATTGGGTAGACCCCAGTGATGAGTTTATGGGAGGACATGAATAAAAGACAGGACAGGATACATGGATTATAATCATTGGGGAGAACTCTCAAATCAATGAGACCCCTTTGAGTATGAGAAATGGAAACCACTGAAGCTTTTTTTGTGAATGGGGATGACACGGTCAGATTCTTTGCAATCTGTGTGCTGGGTAGGCTGGGTTAAAGAAAAGGGAGAGATTGAGATCAAGTTGACCAATGAGGAGTCTATTGTATTGATCCAGATCCTAAATTAGGATAGTGTCTGTATGAGTGAAGAGAAGTAAAGGGGACAGATCTGAGAGCTGTAGAGCATAGGGCTTGGCACATTAAGGACTTAATACATGTTTGGTGATTGGCTACTTAAACAGGATTTGGTGACAGGTTAAGGGGTGAGGGAGGGCAAAGAGTCAAGGCTGGTGCTGAGGCTTGGAACCTAGGGGTCTGGGAGGATGCTGGTGGTGCCTTCTGCAGAAATTCGGAAGGAGATGTGGGATTGTGGGAGGGGGTGGAGGTGGGGAAAAGAATAAGTTCTGTTTTGGGATATGTTGAAATTCCTGCTCGACATGATTTTATAGACTCTGTAAGCTGGAAGAGACCTCAGAGGCCTTTTTTTCTGACTCCTTATCCATTTCAGAAATCCCCTCCATAGCATCTCTGACAAGGGTGTTAAGGGAGGTGAAAGCAGCAGGTGCCAAGGCACCCAGTCTAGTTCCCACACAGTGTCCTCTGTCTACTTTCTATCAGACTCTCCCAAAGACTGTTGCTTCAACAAAAACAGAGGTACCTGGTTCTTGCAACCATGTGAGAAGAGGAAGGAAGGCTAATTCTGAGTGGTGTCAAGGGCAGGCTATCAGGGTGGGAATTGATGAGGGGAAGTGACTTCTACTCTGGACAGTGTTTATGAGTGCAGGATTTTGTGAGAACTCAGAGCCCACAAACATTACCTTAGTTCCTTCAAGGGTCTGTGGTTTGGGTTCTGGTGCGTTCTCTGAGTCAAAATAATCACAGGATTATTTTTGAGCTGATGATCCTATGGCCCAGCCATCCCCACCCCAGTCTTGAGGGCTAAGGACATTTGAAACTGCTTTAAGTTGTCAAAGGCTCAGTGGGAGTCTTGACTCTGATGGTCAAAGCAGGAGCAGTGCTTCACTCAATTCCCTGCTTAATCTCTATCTATGATGTCTGTGCCCTCCTTATCTGGGCTCTAGAAGATTTAAGGGTCAAAGCATCAGAGCCTTAGATCTGGAATCCTCTTGATACCTAGAAATCCCTGGGATTTGGGAAAGCTTCCTCAGTCAAATGTCCCAATGAGAAGAGGAGGAGGGAGCATGTTACAAATTCACATTATTCAACCTCTACTAGACTACCTCAAGGCAATCATTTCATTTTACCCACAGAAGTTATTCTAAACCTTCTCTTCCCACATCTCCTTTTCCCCCATCTTAATGGAAGATTTTGCCTCTTATTTTACTAAAAAAAATTTGTGGGGAACAGTTAGGTGGTGCAGTGAATAGAGCACCAGCCCTGGAGTAAGGAGGACCTGAGTTCAAATCCAGACTCAGACATTTAACGCTTGCTAGCCATGTGACCTTGGGAAAGTCACTTAACTCTAATTGCCCTGCCTTCCCCCCTCCAAAAGAAAAAAGAAAAAAAAAGTTGAGGTCATTTACTATGACCTCCCTCTTCTTCCATTCTCTTCATATCAAGACCCCTTGACATCACCCCCTGACTCTTTCCTTCTTTCTACCAGTCCATGATGAAGAGATGATCCTTCTTGGCAAGGCCAACCCCTTTCCCGTGCACCTGATCCTCAGTCTATTGCATCCCCAATTCAGTCATCCCTGCTCATCTCACATCTTATCCTCCCATCTGCTTCCTTCCCTACAGCCTTCAAAAATGCCCAAGTCTCACCCATCCTAAAAACAAAACAAAACAAAAAACCCTTCACTACATCCTACTACCACCCCTGCAAGTTCTATCTTTCTCTTTTCTCTTCCTTGAAAAAGTTTATACACTCACTGCTTTCACTTCCTAGTTTCTCATTCCGCAGCCTTTTACAACCTTCCTTCCAACCTCATCACTCAGCTGAAACTACTCTCTCCAAAGTTACCGATTATTTCTCCTTTTGTTTTAAGTGAGTTTTTGTTTATTAATTTTTGTTTTTTCTTCACTGTAATGCCCCCCTCATATTCCTTTTTTCCTCCATACTAGATAGCCACACTATATAAATCTTTTAAAAGATAAAAGACAGAAAAAGAAGAAAAATCTAGTATAATTGATTGACACATTGAAAAGTCCAAAAATATATGCACTTTATTATAACGCTGTGGACCTCTTACCTCCTCTGCAAAGGCATGGGGTTGTCCCTCCCCACTCCAGTCCATCCTCCGTTCAGATGTCACAGTGACTTTCTTAAAGTGCGGGTCTGACCATATCAACCCCTACACAATAGAATTCCAGTGACCCCCAGTTGCCTCCAGGATCAGATACAAAATCCTCTGCTTGGCATTCAAAGCCCTTCCTATCCTAACCCTTCTCACTTTCCAGTCTTCTTACACCTTATTCCCCACCATGCACTCTTTCAGATCCAGTGACATTGACCTCCTGGCTATTTCACAAACAAGACATGCCATTTTTTGGCTCTAGAAATTTTTCCTGGTTGTCACACATGCCTGGAACACTCTTACTCCTCATCTCTTTCCCCTTGCTCCCCTTGCTTCCTTCAGGTCCCGACTAAAACCCCATCTTCTAGCCCAATACCTCTTAACCCTCCCTCTTTTACTTCCTATTTTTCCTATATAGCTGGTCTCCCCTACTGGATTGTGAGCCTCCTGAGGGCAGGGACTGCCTTTTTCCTCTTTTTGTATCTATGGCACATAGTAAGCACTTAATAAATATTTATTGCCTGAGCTACTGACATCCTAGGGGCATTAATTTTGTTTGTTTAGACCTTTTAAGTTTTATATAATGAAAGTCTTTTGTAATTGTTTCTTTCTCTCATTTGGTTAAGAATATATCTCCCACCTATACCTGTGAGAAGTTTATAATTTGTTTTTCTTCTAAATTTTTAACAGTACAATCTTTTTTTTTTTTGCCTTTTTTTTTGGAGGGAGGCAGGGCAATTGGGGTTAAGTGACTTGCTCAAGGTCACACGGCTAGTAAGTGTTAAATGTCTGAAGCTGGATTTGAACTCAGGTCTTCCTGACTCCAGGGCCAGTGCTCTATTCACTGTACCACCTAGCCTCGCCCAACAGTATGATCTTTAATATTAAGATCATGTATACATTTAGAGGGGCATAAAGAGAATCTGGTATTTTATCAGTTTTTGAGAATAATTTGTCTAGCATTAGTACTAATTGTTTTTGAAAAGTTTGACAGAATTCTCTTATGAATCTATCAGGAGTGATAGGGTTTTTTTTCTTTATTAGTTCTTTTACAGCTAGTTCTATTTATTTTTCTGATACTAGATTATTTAAGATCCCTATTTGGTCTTCTGTAAGTTTGAATATTTTATATTTTTATAGTATTCCTTTATTTTTTGTATTTGAAGTTTTGTTAGCATATAATTCTGCATATTACATTCTGATAATTATTTTTATTCCTATTGGTTTTGTTGTGATTTTACCTCATTTATTTGTTATTTTGTTGATTTGACTCAACCCTCTTATTTTTAGTCAGGTTGGCTTAAGATCAATTTTATTATTGTTTCCAAAGAATTCACTTTTAGTTTTATTTATCATTTCTATAGTCTTTGGGGGTGGGGAGGGAAAGTGGAGGGTCCAGTTTATCTAGTCTTCCTCTAATTCTTAATATCTTTTAAAATTCGTACTTATTTTAGGTTTATTTATGTATTGCCTTTCTAATTTTAAAAACATATTCATTTCATTTATCTTCTAGTTTTCTATTTTATTTCTATATGTTTGTAGGAATATTATTTTCCCCTGGTTATTGTTTTAGCTGCATTCCAGAAATTTTGTAATTTTGTTTCATTATTTTCATTTTCTTTCACACAATGCTTGTTTCCATGATTTGTTCTTTGATCCATTATTTGGGATTTCATTCTTAATTCTTCATTTGGGCCTGTATTCTTTTTTTTTGTATGCTACCTGAATTGATTACAATTTTTATTATTATGTTATAGTCTGTAAACTATATATGTAGTATTTCTGCTTCTTTATATTTGTTTGCAATATCTCTGTGCCCACAGACATGATCAATTTTTGTAAAAGTTTCATATGATGCTGAGAAATATGTATATTTATAGCAGCCCCATTTAAAAGATACTATAAGTCTAGTTTCTCTAGAAATTTGTTTGATTCTGTATTTTCTTTTTGTTTATCTTTCTGTTGGACCTATCCAAAACCAAGAGACACTGAAATCTCCTGTCACAACATCTACTATCTATGTCTTCTTGTAATTGTACTTTCCTTTATGAATTTAGATGCTAATACATTTGGTTCATATAAATTTAATATTGATATTGGTTTGTTGTATATATACTTCCTTTCAGCATAAAGTAGTTTCCTGGCCTGTCTCTTTTTAGATTGTTAATATTTGTATATGATTATCATGATTACAATTCTTTCTTTTTTAGGGGTTCATCTAATATATAATAATTTTTTCCAGTCCCTTATTTTTATTCTGTGTATGTCTTTGTTTTTAAAATGTGTTTTTTGTAACAGCATATTGTGAGGTTTTGTTTTCTTATCTGATATATCATTGTTTTAGTTGATCCACTCATATTTAATATTATGAGAGCTAGGTTTATATTTTCCACCATTTGTTTCTAAGATTGGGGTTTTTCTTTTCCAAATTAGAACTTTTCCCCCTTTTCCTCTGTAATCATAGCACTTTGTCTCTTCATCTATTTAGCTTAGTTTACTTTAAGGCAACCCTATTCCCACTGACTCTCTTCTCACCCTACTGCTTCTTCCCTCCCATTTGTTACCCTTTCCCTAGTTTTGAAGTTTTGCTTAACTTGTTAGTTCCTTTTTATTTCTTCCTTTTATCCAGCTAGTTAGATCTTCCCCCTCTTAGATAAGTAATCAGGCAACATCCCCGTCTTCTCTACCTCTTCAACTTGTTTTCTTAGTTTTTTTTTAATTAATTTTCTCTACCTTTTTCTAAAAATGATTCCTTGTCTTCAATCTATTGTTATCCTTCCCTTTTTATTTATTCTAGATTTTTTTATTCTTTGATGCATGGCCCTCTCTACTTCTCATGGAATTAAAGCTTCTAATGTACCTTCAATAAAGAGCTTCTGTGTTATTGCCTAATAGGTATTGGCCACTGGCTGGCTCCCTTTTTCTTGTTGTGCTGTATTCTTAGAAATTCCAATTCATGCAGATGATAGAGAGGATATTGCTTCTGGTAGGAATTTTCCTATGTTCCTGATTGTAGAGTTCATTATGAATTTTTGCCCCATCTGTGATCATTTTCACCCCATTTGCTTCAGAATCTTCTCCTTGGGTCTATTCTCTCCCCCTCTTCTGGGTGTCAGTTGCATCCCAGGGCATCCTGAGAGGATGAATGGTTTCTCTACAGATTATACTCATTAATCTGCAGCTTCCCATCTCCCTTTATAGATCATCTCTTTCTTCCACCATGGAGCTTTTATCATGGTGCCCTCTCCCACCACTGAAACAAGATTTCCTCCTTTCTTTTCCCCCTGTTTCAATCACTACCTTTGCCTTTTTGCTTTTGCCATTCTTTTATGGGTTCTCTGCTTCCTGAGAGACTAGATAACTTATTTTTCCTTATTTTTTTAGACTTTGACTCAATTAGGGTACATTACTTATTTTCCTCTCTATTTTCTTCCTCTTCCTTTTATATGCCCTCCCATTCTGTAATTTTGTTTGGGGGGGGGGGGTTGTTGTTGTTTTTAAGTCAAATTGTTTAATTCTTTTTTTCCTCTTTTTCTTTTTTTAGTTTACATCATTCATTTCCACAAGATTTTGAGTTACAAATTTTCTCCCCATTTTTCCCTTACCCACCACTGCAAAACAGTGATCCCACTGAATATCCCCTCCCCCAATCTGCTCTCTTTCATATCTTCCTCCATCTGCCCTCTGATTTTCCAGTAGGGCATGGTGGATCTCTGTGCTCCAGTGCCTGTATATCTTATTTCCCAGTTACATGTAAAATAATAATAATTATTATTTTAATATATATATATATTTAAACATTTGATTTTTTTTTTTTAAAGCAATTGGGGTTAAGTAGCTTGCTCAAGGTTACACGGCTAGTCATTATTTATGCATGGGTGCTCATTTTCTGAGGCCAGATCTGATCTCGGGTCATCCAAACTCCGAGGCCGGCGCTCTTACTCACTGCGCCACCTAGCCGCCCCTTTAGGGCAATTGGGGTTAAGTAACTTGCCCAAGGATACACGGCTAGGTTTTTTTGTTCGTATGGATTAAGTGTCAGAGGCCGGCTCCGAACTCAGGGCCTTCTGATTCCAGGGCCGGCGCTCTATTCTCTGAGCCACCTAGCCGCCCCTAAACATTTGATTTTAAAACTTTGAATTCCAGATTCTTTCCCTTCCTCCCTCATCACCACCCTTTCTGGGAAGATAAGCAATTCAGTATAGGTTGTACATGTGTAGCTATGCAAAACATTTCTATAGTGGATATATTGTGAAAGACTGACTATATTTCCCCCCATCCTATCCTGTCCCCAAATTGTTCTATTTTCTACTTTGATCCTGTCCCTTTTCAAAAGTGGGTGCTTCCAACTTCCCTCCCCCCCAGCCTGCCCTCCCTTTCATCATTCCCCCTCTCATGCCCTTCCCCCTACTCTCCTGTAGGGTAAGATACCCTATTTAGTGTGTATGTCATTCCCTCCCTAAGCCAAATTCAATGAGAATAAAGTTGACCCATTCCCTTTTGCCTTCCTGTTCTTCCCCTCCATTGTAACAGTTTTCCCTTGCCTCTTCTATATGAGATAATTCATCCCATTCTGTCTCTCCCCATCTCCTCTCATTATATTCCTCTCTCACCTCTTAATTTCACCTTTTAATTATCATCCCTTCCTATTCAATTGGTCCTGTGACCTCTGTCTATGTATACCTGTAAACATATACACATATACTCATATATGTATTTATATGTCCATATACCCTCCTATGTAGACATATATATGTATGTATACATATATATATGTATGTATATATATATATATATATATATATATATACACATTTCTATTCCCTTCAGCTATTCTCATACTGAGAAAAGTTTCATCAGTTATAGTCATTGTTTTTCCACATAGGAGTGTATATAGTTCAACTTTGATAAATTCTTTATGATTTCTTTTACCTGTTTACCTTCTCATGCCTCTCTTGCTTCTTGTATTTGAATGTCAAATTTTCTATTCAACTCTGGTTTTTTCATCATGAATGCTTGAAAGTCCTCTATTCCATTGAATGACCATATGAAAATGACACTGAAACATGATAATCAGTTTTTCTGGGTAGGTGATTCTTGGTTTTAATCCCAACTCCTTTGACCTCTGGAATATCATATTCCAAGCCCTTCAATCCCTCAGTGTAGAAGCTTGCCAGATCCTGTGTTATCCTGACTGTGTTTCCATAATATTCAAATTGTTTCTTCCTGGCTGCTTGTAATATTTTCTCCTTGATCTGGGAACTCCAGAACCTGGCTATAATATTTCTAGGAGTTTTCTTTTTGGGATCTTTTTCAGGAGGTGATTGGTAGATTCTTTCAACCTCTATTTTGACCTCTGGTTCTAAAACATCAGGGCAATTTTCCTTGAGAATTTCTTGAAGGATGATTTCTAGGTTCTTTTTTTGATCATGGCTTTCAGGTAGTCCAATAATTTTTAAATTATCTCTCCTGGATCTATTTTCCAGGTCAGTGGTTTTCCCAATGAGATATTTCACATTGCCTTCTATTTTTTCATTTATTTGGATCTGTTTAATAGTATCTTGATTTCTCATAAAGTCACTAGCTTCCATTTGTTCCAGTCTAACTCTGAAGGAATGATTCTCTTCAGTGAGCTTTTGAGATTCTTTTTCCGTCTGGCAAATTTGGCTTTTTAAGGCATTCTTCTTCTCATTGCCTTTTTGAGCCTCTTTTGACATCTGAGTTAGCCTATTTTTAAGGTGTTATTTTCTTCAGTCAGGTTGTTGACTCTCATTTCATAATTTTCTTGCATCATTCTCATTTCTCTTCCCGGTTTTTCCTCCACTTCTCTTATTTGGTTTTCAAAATCCTTCTTAAGCTCTTCTATGGCCTGTAACCAGCTCATATTTTTCTTGGAAGTTTTTGGTGCAGGAGTTCTGACTTCACTGTCTTCCTCCTGTTCCATTGCTTTCATCCTTTTTGTACCCAAAATAGGAGTCTAATATTGGATTGCTCTGCTTGCTTTGCTTCCTTTGCTTGCTCATGTTGCCACTCAATTACTTGACTTTTGAGCTTTTTGCCACAGTATGACTCTGCTACCAGAGAGGAGAGCTTTGTCCCAATCGCTGGGGTTTTCACCACTGCTGGAGCTATTAGTTGGGTGCCCTCTCTGAAGCCTCCACACGCTCTGGCAAGCTGGTCACACAGCCCAGGACCTCCACCCTAGACCACAATCCAGATCCAAGCAGGTTAAAGCAAGAGTGATTACCCCTCAGACTGGTCACTTGGTCCCCCTACACTTTGCAGGCCAGGAGCTCTGAAGCTGCCAAGTGGCAGTGGCTGCCCACTTGAGGCACCTCAGCTGCTTCTCCCTCCAGGGAGTAAAGGCTGGACTGCACTCCTGGACTCTGGTTCCCAAAATCCACACTGCATTGACCTCTTACTTTGTCCTTAGCATCTATGGGCTGATAAGTCTGGAAACTGCCATAGCTGCTGGTGATCTGAAGTCCCTCCAGCTGCTGGGCAGTTGTGCCTCTGAGGCTAAAACCTCTGGCTCATGTGGGGCTGGGCTCAGCTCCCAGAGTGCTGCTCTGGCTCCTTCCTGCTGGCCTGCTGGACTATCTTCAGTAGGAAGTTAGTTCTCTCTGTCATTGTGTGGGTTCTATAGCTCCAAAGTTTGTTTAGAGTCGTTTTTTACGTGAATTGGAGGAAGTGTGTTGTGTAAGTCCTGTTTCTACCCAATCTGTAATTTTGTATCACAGAAAATCTGATTCTCCTCTAAGTAGAGTCTTATAAGGTTTAACACATGATGTTTCAGCCTGTTCCTTCACCCTCACTTTTTTTTTAACTTCTGCTTTCACCTTTGTCTCCAGGTATACTCTCAGAATTTGTTGTTCAGTCATATCCAACTCTTTGTGACTCCCTTTGGGGTTTTCTTGGCAAAGATACTGGTGTGCTTTGCCATTTCCTTTACCAGATTCTCCATTTTACAGATAAGGAAACTGAGGCAAACAGGGTTAAGTGACTTGCCCCAGGTCACAAATCTGAGGCCAGATTTGAACTCAAGAAGATGAGTCTTCCTAAGTCCAGGCCCTCTATCCACTGCACCACCTAGCTGCACATTTTAAGCACATTTATAAATACTCATATCTATGTGTTGTCCCCCCGGCAGAATGTAGCTTCCTTGAGGGCTAGCACTGTTTCATTTTTGTTATCATATATTCCTCGCAGCTTGCACAATGCCTAGCAAACTATAGGTGCTTTGTAAATACTTGTTAATTGCCTGGTTGGAAGGGACCTTCATATCAAGACCTTGAATATGGGCACAGCCATGGTGGCCATGATGCTTGTCTGCCATCCAAGAACCAATTTCATAAAGGTTCATTGCCAAAAGGTTTATGGTATCACAGATTTCAAGCTGCAAGGAACCTTAGGGGTCATCTAGCCCAATCTCTTATGGATCAGAACATGGTCCTAGAAAGGATAAGTAAATTGTTTGAAGCTACACAAGGATTAAGTGGTGGAACAAGAATTTAAACCCAGATCTTCAGCCCTAAAACCAGCCCTCTTAATGCTGCCCTATAGGTTGATTTCTGGTTAATTAATTTTTTTGGCCACAGTAGCCAATGTGAGGTAATTTGCCTAAGGCATGAAGAAATGGAATCTTCATTGGGCTGTTAGAGTAGAGAAGAAGGGGCAGAAGGCATAGGAAATAAGATCACAAAACTTTTTTAAGGATTGAAGAATCTCAGATTAGGAAAGTAGCCCAGGAACCAATCAGTCAATGAGCATTTATTAAGCACCTGCCGTAGACTGAGGTTCCCAGTCATCTGGCATTTATTAAGCTCTTGCTGTGTGTCAGACACTGGATTAGTTTCTGGAGATGCAAAATTTTTCAGGAGCCTAACAGAGAAAACAGCCTGTACAAGAATAAGTAAATACACAATAATTGTGTGTGTGCGTGTGTGTGTTGGGAGGAAGAGAGCATTAAAAGCTGTGAGGATTTGGCAGTTAAGAGGTCTTGAGTTAACTTTGGAGAGAGCAAATTTGAATTAAGTGATGAGGTAAAAGCCAGTTTACAAGAAATGGGTGAAAAGAGAGGAAGTGAAAGTAATGAGAGTAAACAGTCTTGGGTTGTTTTCTCAGCACTTTGGTTGTGAAAGGAAGGAGAGACATAAGGTATATTCAGGTGTGTAGTGGGGTTGGGGCGATGGTGGGAGTCAAAGAAAGGATTTTTAAGAATGGGGAAGTGGAGGAGACCTAGACATGTTTGTAAGCAGCAGGGAAGGAGTCAGTGATTAGGGGAAATTGGAGATCATAGAGGGAGGGAGGGAAATAGTGGTAGGGTCAGTCTTCTGGAAGAGATGGGAGGTGCTGGGATCAATTGTATGACTAGAGAAGGGCAGCTATCTGCTGCAATGGACAGAGCACTGGACTGGGAGCCAGGAAGACTTGAGTTCAAATGTAGCCTCAGACACTTACTAGCTATGAGCCTTCTGACTTAAGAGCAGGGACTTTGACTTTTTTCTCCCTTTCTTTGTATCCTCAGCTCCTTAATACAGTGTCTGGCATGCAGTAGGGGCTTAATAAATGCTTGTTGACTGATAACCTTCATCTGCCTCTGTTTCTTCACATGTATAATGATAATAATAATGATACCTACCATACAAGGTTATGAGGATTAAATGAAATTAAATTTGTAAAGCACTTTACAAACCATGAAACACGACATAATTGTTAGCTGCTGTTAATATTAGCTTCCCTTGGCAAGGAGAAGGGCCATCTTTTCCTCAGAGAATGAGCAGAGGAAAGGAGAGGGCTTGGGTTTGATGGGGCATGATAGACAATAGGACAAAAGGGTAAGGGCTTCATGAGTACAGAGTGGTATCCAACTTAAAGCGGAAGCAATGCGATGGTACAGTCTGGGAAGGAAGGGAGGAAGGAAGCATCTGGAGATCACAACGAGGATGACGAGTGTGTTAAAAGTAGGTTTGGGAGGGAGACATGGAGGGGATGGAATGATAGAAGGGGAAGATTGTGTAGAGGAAGGTCATCGTTCTTGATCGTGGCATTGGAACTCTTGTTGGTGATGGTAAGACTTAGGCTACTCAAGGTAACTGAGGTAGAATGAAGGTGAAGGTGATGGTTGTTGATGAGGCTGATGAATTAGAAAGCCCAGATGTTGATGGGAGCATCAGTCAGCATGTACACTGAAATCCCCAAGTGGGGGGGCAGGGGGTGGGAATGAGAGTAAGAATTCCTTGAAAAAGGACTGAGAATGGACTTGAGAATGAACTGACCAAGAATCCTTTCTACAATTTCTTCAGTATTGGTTGTCTAATCTTGTTTAGACTAATACTAAAAATACGTTGTCATTTTCCCAACTACTTTGAGGATAGGGGTGGTGTCAATCTATTAGCCTTTATCAAGCACTTACTATGAGCCAGGCACCTTGCTAGAAACTGGAAGTACAAAGGTATAAGTAAACATGTCCCTGTCCTCACGGAGTTGACAGGAGGAACAACTTACGCTTATACATAGGTATATTATTGTCATTGAGTAGTTTCCGTTTTGTCTGACTCTTCATGACCCTGTTTGGGGTTTTCTTGGCAAAGATACTAGAGTGTTTGTCATTTCCTTCTCTAGATCATATTACAGATGAGGAAACTGAAGTAAACAGGGTTAAGTGACTTGGCCACGGTCACCCAGCCAGTAAGTATCTGAGGCAGGATTTGAACTCAGATCTTCCTGACTCCAGGCCTAGCACCACCTAGAAGAGCCAGTGCAACAGCACAGAGAGGAAAGGGACAAATCAGAGTCTGTGACCCATTTTGGTGATCCATAGAGGGTATGGAGGAGAATCATGTGTAATAAGGCACACATTTGAGGACTAGGTTGTGAAGACCTTTAAATGCCAGAGGACTTTATATTTGGTCCTAGAAAAATTAGGTAGCTATTAGAGTTTGAGGAGAAAAGTTAAACCTGAACTTTAGGGAAATCATTTTGTCAGCTGAGTGAGGATATGTTGGAGTATCTAGACCAGTACAACATACACCAAAACATTGGACTGTCCAGAGCTTCATGCCCCCTGACCCAAATGAGTGCTAAAGGAGTGGGAGGACTGGCTTTTCAAATGAATCCCTTGGGGGATGGGTGCTTGGGAAAGAGGGAGGACAAATGAAGAAACTTGTTCTCTCAGCTGGGTGGGGCCCCAAAATGGGAAGAGGCCTCTGGTCACAGGAAACTTAGAAATGCTGACAGATCTAGGTTAACAAAATGAGGAACCCACAAAGAGGAAGAAAATAGTTTATTTCACCTGCCAACAACTAAATTTCCTTCCCCTGTTCCCCAAATAGATGTGGGGATCTAATTAACATCACTGTTGAAAAGATAAGCCCTAGATTTGAGTCATATAGGATTATTGAGGTGTGGGGAAGGATCTCTTAGAGAAGTGGGTTCTGAAGAAGTGATAGGAGAGTAGAGGGGGCCCATACATTAAAAGACAGAAGTGAAAATTAAAGATGGCAAACTCTAATTTGGCTGGAAGAGAAGGGATTGATAAAGAAAAGAAAATTTAGTGGGTGGCTTGACAATTACATCGCCACCTAGCTGCCCAATACATGCAAATATCACAGGGCTGACAGTAAAAAAACAGATCAGACTTCTTAGGTTTGGCCCCTACTGGGATAGAAGGAAGCACAACAATTGGCAATTGCATTGACGCATATCTCAGCTCATGAAAGCATGGAGTAGTGCACAGAGCCCCCAAATCCGGAAGACCTGAGTTCAAATTGTGTCCTAACTGTGTGACCCTGGGCAGGTTACTTAACTTCTCAATGCCCTAGGCAACTTTCCATGATTATACCTTGCAGAGAACATTCTCACCTGCATTGGAAAAGTTTCCTCACCCAGGAATTCCCTATTTTAAAGAAATCATAGATCTAGTTCCTATCCCTATGGGGGTGGGGGGAGAACTTCCTAATAATTAGAACTGTCCAGAGGTAATGACCTTTCCCCCTCATGAAAGGCTGGAATGACTACTCGTCAAGATACATGGCCATGTATAAATTAGATCAGATGACCTCTGAGCTTTAGGTCCTCCCTAAAGTTCTGTGAGCAAGTGAGAAATGGATCTGCTGGCCTGAGTGGGGCAATTCGTGAAGGACTTTTAAAGCCAGACAGAAAAATGTGTGTATGTGGGTGGGTGTCCAGGAGGCAGGAACACCAGGGAGAAGGTTGTTGATGAGCCCACCAAGGCCTGGATTCAGGTGGTGGCTCAATGAATCAATCAATATTTATTAAGCACCTCCTAAGAGCCAGGCACTGTGCTAAGTAATGGGGTATAAAAAGAGGCAAAAGATAGTCCCAGCCCTCAAGGAGCTTACATTTTAACAGGAGAGATATGTAGAGATATGTACATATGTAGACAATATGTACAAAGCAGGTTATAAAAAGGTAAATAGGAAATAATTAACAAAGGGAATTTGGAAATAGAGGTTGGGGAAGACTTCCTATAGAAGGGTGGGGCGGAGTTAGGAGGAATTTAACAGAAGCCAGAAAGGTTAGTAGTCAGAATAGAGGACTGGGAGTCTTCCAGAGAAAATGCCGGGAGTCAAGCAGAGTGTATTGTTTGAGGACAAGCCAGGAGGCAGGTATCCTTGGATTGAAGAGTACTTGGGGAGTTAGATGCAAAAAGACTAGAAAGGTAGTCTAGGTTATGAAGGGCTTCAACTGACAAACAAAGCACTTACTATTTGTTCCTGGAGACAATAGGGAGTTTATTGAGTAGGAAGTGTGTGTTGTGATCAGATCTTTGATTTTTAGAAAATCACATTAGTGGCTAAATGGAGGAAGGACTGGAGTAAGGAGAGACCTGAGGAGGCAGACCCACCAGCAGCTATTGCAATAGTCCAGGAGTGAGGGGATGAGACATGTGCCAGGGTGGGGGCATATTGGAGAGATGCAAAGGTGAAATCAATAGTAAATAGGGAAGGTAGGAGGGGGAGAGGATTTAGGGAGAAAGATAATGGACATGTTGAGTTTAAAATGTCTACGCTGGACATCCAGTTTGAGATGTCCGAAAGCCAGTTGAGATGTGACATCAGAGGTCAGCAGAGAGGATAGGGCAGGATAGGTAGATTTGAGAATTATCAGCATAGAGATGGTCATTAAATCCATGGAAGCTGTTGAGACACCCACCAGTGGTTGGTTGGAGGTTATGATCTGCTTTTTGTCCGCCATCTTGGCTCTGCCCCTTGGAGGTTATGATCTGGAGGAGGATCCACTAAAGGAGACAGAGGAGGAGCCATCAGAGAGGCAGGAGGAGAGCCAGGAGAGAGTGTTGTCCTAAAAAACTAAAGAGAAGAGAGGATCAGGGAGGAAAGTGTGACTGACCATGTCAAAGACTGCAGAGAGGTCAGTGACAATGAGGACCAAGAAAAGGCCATTGGATTTGGCAACTAAGAGATCATTGGTAACTTTGGAGAGGACCCTTTCATTGGAATGATGAGGAGGAGGTCGGAAGCCAATTCATAAAGGGTTGAGAGGAGAGCAGAGAGAAAGGGGAGGCACCTATTGCAAATGGACCTTTTGGAGAAGTTTAGCTACAAAGGGCAGAAGAGAGAGAATGATCAAGTGAGCGGTTTTTCAGGATGGAGAGACATGACCATATTTGTAGACAGTAGAGAATGAGCCTATAGACAGGAAGAGATTGAAAATAAGTGATAGACCCAGGGGATGACAGAGGGGACAGTCTGTTGGAGATAGGATGGAATGGGGTTGCTGAGCAGGTAGAAGAGCTAGCCCTGGTAAGGAGTGAGGCCACTTCGTGTGAGGGGTGAAGGAGGAGAGGGGCAACAGGCATCTGAGTGAGAAGAGAAGAGGAAGAGGGAGTTCATGGCAAATGATCTTCAATTTTTTCTATAAAATATTTTCTGTTTTCAGATAAGAGTGTGGGGGGAGAGGAGCCATGGGAGTTTTGAGAAGGTATGAAAAGGTTTTAGAAGAGCTTCTGTAGAGAGTAGGATAGTGAGTTGATACAGGAGGTATAGTAGGACTGCCTAGCATCCAGTAAGGTTATGTAACATCAGCTTGTAGTAGATCAGTGAAAACAGTGGCATGATTTTGTCCTTTGTTCAGCAGCACATGTATGCAGAAGTGTGGGTAGTGAATGGTGGGAGGGATCCAGGGCTGAGGCTTGACTAGGTATCATTGACAATATGATAAGGGGTTAGATCTGGAGTCTGAGGGGCAGAAACAACAGTAATCCATTGGGTGCCTGTTTTCTGAACATCCAAGGTCACTAAGTGGCCCTGGGCAAGCTACTTAAGTTCTGTCCTGCTCAGACTCACCATCTGTAAAATCAAGGGATTTTTATGGTTGATCTATTTAAGTTCCTTCTAGCTCTGACATCCCAGAATCCTAGATTGGGGTTTCTCTAAAGGTAGAGATGGTATCTCGCAGTATATCTGAGTAAGACTGGAAACCCAATGGTTTTTTTTTAATATGGTCTGCCTCATGAGAACATGAGTTTCTTTTTAAAAAAATTATTTTCCCCCAATTACATGTAAAAACTATTTTTAACATTCTTTTTTAAAAAAGTTTTGAGTTTCTAATTCTGTCCCTCTCTACTTCCTCTACCTTCTCCCTGCTAAAGTAAGCAATCTGATATAAGATTATACATGTCTAGTCATGTAAAAACATTTCCATATTAGCAATTTTGCATAAGAAAATTCAAACACAAAAAAAAGAAAGTGAAAAATAGTATGCTTCAGTCTGTATTGTAACAGCATCAGTTCTTTCTCTGGAGGCGGATAGCATTTTTCATCATGAGGCCTGTGGGATTATCTTGGATCATTGTATTGCTCAGAATAGCTTAGTCATTCATAATTGTTGATCATACAGTTTTGTCGTTACTGGGTGCAATGATCTGGTTCTGCTCACTTCGTTCTGCATCAGTTCATGTAAGTTTTTCTAGGTTTTTCTGAAATCATCCTGCTTGTCATTTCTTATAGCATAATAATATTCCAGAATGTGAGTTTCTTGAGAGCAGAAGCTGCATTACTTTCCTGTTTGTATACCTGACTTTTGGCCCAGTACCTTGCAAATGGTCAGAGCTTAATAAACACATTCACTCATTCATTCATTCTTGTAGAGCTGAATGTGTTACTTGTATTTCCTGTCTTGTGGTCTGCTTCCTACCATCTGAGATCAAATGTACAAGTGTAGTTCCTTTTCTTTCAAGTGTAGACCATCTCTTCCATCAGGATAGAAGGTCCCTGAGGCAGAGGAATTGTTTTCCCCCATCACATGGGGAACTCCTAAGAGACTTCCATCAAACTGAGTGTTCCCCAAGGGTGTAGACCTTGTAGGTCTACACAAAAATTATTTTATTAAGGGAATTTGTTCTGTGAAGTTTGGATTCAGTCAAAGGATCACACTTGAGGACCTATAGGGCCATATGTGGCCTTGAGGACTCAGATTCCCCACACCTGGATTGTAGACAGTATTTCTTTGGTTCCCAAGGTGAAGGTCATGTTCTTCTATGTGGTTAGGGTACCTCTGAATGTTTCTCTAATCCCTGGAAAAAAAAAGCTGCTTATAATGACTCACTGGGTTTAGGAGGAAGGCTAGTGATCATTCTATGGGAAGGAAGATGTGGGTGTGGGCGTGAGAGGGCTAAGAGAGGTCCCTCCAAATTAAGCCAGGCCCCTCCCAGGATACGCCTTCTCTGAGGCTGGAACAACAGAAGTCTAGTGTGGTTGAAGCGAGAAGGAGAAGCAGGCATAGAAGGTACGCTCCAGAAAACTCAGCTGGCACACTTGCTGACTGTTGGTGTGACCACAGAGTTCCAGGACCATGAAGCCTGTGGTCCTCCAGGATTATATCTGTTCCCTGGACACAGCCTCCCTCCCCCGAATCCTGAAGATATGCTCCGGAGTGTATTTTCAGAGTAAGTGAGACAACCCAGAGCTGGTGTGGGGCCCTTGCTTCATGAGTATGTATTACTTACCTAAGGGATTCACTATAGCCTCTATAGAGAGGAGGACCCTGGCTTCTTCACCTCCCGAGGAGAGCGGTTCTCAGTAGAGGCGGGTACTGAGCTAGATGAAGGCACCCTGCCTTCCTCAGAAGGCAGCATCCCTCAAAATTCTCCAGATTGGGATCATAGCAAATTTTTCCTTATGTTGAGCCCTTTGGTAGGAGATGGAGGGGTGGAGGTGGGAGGGGAGGGCAATATGATAAGGGGGTTAGGGATTCAAGAGAGGACAGTGTAGAACAGAACTGGTTCCCCAAGGAGTCAAGATGGAGAGAAGAGGAGAGAGTGGCTAGTACAGGGAGATGGCCTGGGAGAGAATTAAGAGGTTAAGGCATTGGTAGTCATGGCTGTGGGTATGGAGAGTAAAGGTGAAGGAAGGAAAATTTGCTGTTTGGGCACTAATTGGGCAAGAGGTTGAGGGTATGAGAAGATATCTTCTCTTGAGCTGGAGCCCGAGGGACAGCAACAACAGTGATCCATTGGGTGCCTGTTTTCTGTACACCCAGGGTCACTGGGCAAGCTGCTTAAGTTCTATCCTGCTCAGACTCACCATCTGTAAAATCAAGGGATTTTGATGGTTGGTCTATTAAGTCCCTTCTAGCTCTGACATCTTAGAATCCTAGATTGGGGTTTCTCCAAAGGTTGTTGCTGTTTGTCCCGCATTCTCAAAGAGGAACATGACATCAGGTGCCATGACGGACAGGTGAATTGGATTGAAGTGAGGGAGGGCTGAGCAAAGTCACCAGTCTCACTCTCTCCTCCAGAGCCATCTGGGTCCAGTGGTGAGATACAGATCAAGACTCCTGGACATGGCCCCCAGTTGACTCACTGGAACCAGCTAGAAGGCTCAGAAGGATAGAACACTGGACCTGGAGTCAGGAAGGCCTGAGTTCAAATACAGCCTCAGATGCTCACTAGCTGTATCCAAAGGCAATGCATTGTCTCTCAGTGTCTCAATAAGACTGGCAACTCAGTGTTTTTCTTTATGTGGGTCCCCCCCCCCCCATTAGAATGTGAGTCCCTTGAGAGCAGGAGCTAAGTTATTTTTGTATTTGCGTGCCCAGGGCTTGGAGCAGCGCCTTGAAAATTATCAGAGCTTAATGAATACATTCATCCATCCATTCATTCGTTTATTCATCCGTTCAGGAAATGAGGGGCTTGACTCTTGACTTCACTCTTCAGTCCAACGCTGAGTCAGAAATGCTGCAGAGGGGATTTGTGGTCAGTACAGGACTAATGAGATGGTCTGTGAAATTCCCTCGTGAAGTCAGGGTTTCTGTTAAATTCCTACAACACCTAGCCTGTACTGGAGGCGGCTGGGTGGGACAGCAGGCCTGAAATCAGATAGAGCTTAGTTCAGATCTGGCTGCCTAATCCTGAGTCACTTACCCTAAGTCACTGCTTCAGTTTCCTCCACTGTGAAACAGGGATAATGATAGCACTAGCCACCAGGCTTCTTGAGACAACCAAATAAGATGTCTGTAAAGTAGCAGACAACCAAATAAGATGTCTGTAAAGTAGCAGGCATTTAATAAATGCTCGTTTCCCTCTTTTCTGGAGCAAATACCTCTCATGGCCTCAGTTTTCTTTTCTGTAAATTGGAGAGAAATCCTGTACTACTTACCTTACAGGATTATTGTGAGGAAAGTGCTTTCTAAATTGTACATATAATAGTTTCAAAAAAGAATCTGGCACATTTTAGAATAGCTGGGAGAGGGGGAAATGACAAATGAAGAGAGAGGAGCATTTTGCCAACCCACCTCAGTCCCCTGACTTCTATTCCCTGAGATGTTCTCCCAAGAAAAACTTTGCTCTCTGTCCCCCCAGAACCAAGGGCTTAGAGCAGGGAGAGGATCCAGTACCCCAGTTTTCCTGAGAGAGGCCCACCCAGAACTTTACAAAGAAAGGCTGACCTCCTGTGTAATCGTGAAGAGTATTGTATATTGGGGACAGGCAGAGGGTGTTAGGTGGTGAGAGAGGACACATTGAGGGACACATGGAGACACTGTACAAAGGGCTAGAGATTTGTGGGAAACAAGGAAAGGACAGACAGTGGGAGGGAGGGGGGGAGGGGAGCCTGTGGCCTTAAAGCCACATGTGGCCTTCTAGGTCCTTAAGTGTAGCCTTTTAAATTCAGTCAAGGCTGCGCTTAAGGACCTTAAGCCTTAAGCCTTAAGCCTTAAGGCTGCAAGTTCTCCACCCCTGGGGAGGGCCTCAACCCAGCAGTCACAGACCTGAGGGAGAAGGGAAGGAGGGAAAAGAAAGGAAACTAAGACCGATTTCTTCAAAGGCTATCTTCTTCTTTTGTAGACTCCCAAATGTCTGCATTGGTGCTTCAGCCTTCCCAGGCTAGAGAAACCACACCCATACCCCAAGTTCCTTCTGCTCACTTAGAATCTCACCCAGATGTCTCCTGGGTTCACACACCTTTCAGGTCACATCCTGGCCTGCCCTACCCACTCTTCTTCCATAGCTTGATGACCATATTCCTTTCTCCCTAGGTCCACAAGTTTATCCACTTGAAAATCCTTTCATTCATCCAACAAATAATAAAGAATGTAAAGCACTCATTTCCTTGGGGCTGAGAAAGATAAAAGTTTAAATAAGACACAGTCCCTGCCACCCATGAAACTTACCTTCAGTAAGGTCTGTGATGAAAACAGCAATGTCAGTATACTTAATCACAGAAGCTAAGAAGCAAAACAAGGTCAGACCTGGCTGATGCCAACATGGGATAAATGCTAGAGGCCTTGTTTTAGGAGGCAGAGAAGTGTAACAGAAGAAACACTGGACCTGGGTTTGAATTGCAGCTCTGGTGCTTCAAGTAATTCAAATTGAACATTGATTTTTTTACAATAATTTTTATTGATAATAAAAGCTCTCCAACCCTTCCCTCCCTCAATCTTTCAGCTGAGGATGTTGCCTCTATTGAAAAACAAAACAAAACAAAAAACTGAGGGCATTTAACATAGCCTTCCTTTTCTCCAATTCTCTTTATTCCAAAAACCCCTCGACACTATCTCCCACCCTCTCCTCCTTTCCATCTGTCTATGACAGAGATGGACCTTCTTGGCAAGGCCAACTCCTTTACATGTGGGCTTGATCCCACCCCCTGCCATCTTCTCCAGTAGTACACATCCTTAATTCAATCATTGCCACTCCCCACAATATCAAATCTTATCAACTGGCTCCAAGCTATCAAGCTATCATCCCCACCTCCCTTTCTTAGCCAAACTCTGAAAAAGCTGTCTATACTTGCTGCTTCCATTTCTTTTTCTCCCACTCAACAACCCTTTGCAATTTGGCTACCATCTTCTGTCACCAGCCTGAAAAGTCCCTCCCCAAAGTTGCTGATAAACTCTTTTTTTGTTGTTGCTTTAAATAAGTTTTTTTTTTTAATGTCTTTTGTTTTTCTTCATCACCATAATTTCTCTCAGAATCCCCTTTCCCTCTGGCTCCCAGAGAGCCATGCATATAACAAATATTTTTAAGGAAAAAAGGAGAAAATCAGTATAACTGATTAATTAAATGAAAAAAAAATCTGAAAATCTGTGCAATGGGAAACATGTGTGAACCTCCTGTCTCTGCAGAGAGGTAGGCTCAGCCATGTCTTCTCAGATCCCCTCTTTTGAGCCATGCTTGATCTCTGCAATTTCTCAATATTTGCTTTTGACTTTTTGGTACATGGTTGTTCTTTCCATTGACATTATTGTGGTCATTGTGTAGATTGTTTTCTTGGCTCTTTACTTCCCTCTGTATCAGTTCATATAGATCTTCCCAGACTTCTCTGTATTCATCACATATGTCATTTCTTAAAGTAATATTCCTTTACGTCCATGTAACACAATTTGCTTAGCCATTCTCTAATCAGTGGGCATCTGCTTGGTTTCCAGTTCTTTGCTACTACTTAAACACTGCTGCAAACATTTTGCAGCATATTTTTAGAGGCAGGTAGATGGCACAGTAGATAGAATGTTGGGCCTAGAGTCAGAAAGACCTGAGTTCGAATCCCACCTCACAAGCCATATGACTCTGGGAAAGTCATTTAACCTCTGTTTGTCTCAGTTTCTTCAATTATAAAATGGAAATAATACTTACCTCTAAGGGTTGATGTTGTGAGGATCAAATGAGATAATATCTGGAAATTGTTTGGCACATAGTAGGAGCTATATAAAGGGTAGCTAGTACTGTTGTTACTATGTTGGCATTTATGGGAGCTTTTTTTTTTATTAATGACTTTCATGGAGTGTATGCCTAGTAGTAGACACTCCAGATCAAAGGATATGGACAATTTAGTCTTTATTTTCATAATTCCATATAGCTTTCCAAACTGTTTGTGCTAAATCACAGTTCTACCAACAAAGCACTAATTTTACACCCTTCCCACAACCACCCCAATATTGACCATTGCTGTCTTCTGTTATCTTTGCCAACTTGTTGGGTATAAGATGAAACTTGAAGTTTGGTTTTTTTTAAATGTGTATTTTTCTGATTATTAGTGATTTAGAGCATTCTTTCATATGGTTGTTAATTGTCATTCTTTTGAGAATTGTTTGTTTACATCCTTTGACTACTCATATAGACTTTTAGTTTTGTAAACATATTTGTGTATATATATTTAAATAAAATGAAAAGTTATATATATATAATAGACATACACACACATACACATATACACATATACGTCTGTTATCAGCAAATATTTATAAATCACCCACTATGTTCAAACGCTGTGCTGAGTACTGGAGATATAAAGACAAAAACAAAACAACCCTATCCTCCAGGATACTCTTAAAGAGAGGGTACAACATGTAGGAAAATTAGGAGAGAGCCTAACTGGGGCAGCTAGGTGATGCAATGAATAGAACACCAGCCCTGGAGTCAGGAGGACCTGAGTTCAAATCCAGCCTCAGACACTTAACAGTTACTAGATATGTGACCTTGGGCAAGTCACTTAACCCCAACTGCCCTGCCTTCCCCCCTCCAAAAAGCAAAAAAGAGAGAGAGCCTAACCACCAGGGGGAAGGGAGATTAGGAAAGACTTCATTCATTCAAAAACAATTCAGTAAGGCCTACCTTGATTCGGGCATTGTGCTACAAACTTGGGGTACCAAGACATCCTCTAAGTTCCCTTCCAGTTTATGATCCTATAAAACAAAAATGAAATTGTCTCTGTCCTCAGGGAGCTTATAGTCTATTGAGAGAAACAAGTAGACAAAATAAATACAAAATATATGCAAGGTATATTACAAAGTAATTTTTATATTCTTGGGTGAATTGAGGATTAGTAGCTGGGTTAGGGGCAGTTGGTTATCCATAAAGACCTCGTGTAGAAGGGGGTAATTGAACTGAGCTTTGAAAGAAAGCTAGGGGTTCTTCAAGATGGAGGCGAGAAGGTAACGTTCCAGGCATAGGGCCAACCTGTGCAAAGGGACAGGGATGAAATAGGAGATGAAATGATTGGTCTAGGGATGGGCAAAGAGGCTGGTTTGGTTGGAAAGTAGAGTATATGAAGGATTGGACCGTGTAATAAGCCTGGAAAAGTCAGTTTGTGACGGTTTTAAATGCTGAACAAATGAGTTTATATTTTATTCTAGAGGTAAGAAAGAGCTGGTGGTTCTTCCTTTGTAAGGGAGTGACACGGTCTCAGTACATTAGCTATATCGATGCGGAGGAGAGTGTGAGGGCTCAGGAAAATGGAACGTTAGGGGCATAGGAGGGCAAACAATGGGAGACAAGATGCTAGACGACCTTGTTGTTCAGTCACTTCTGACTCTTTGCGACCCTGTGGACCATAATGCCAATACTGTCTGGGTGAGGTTTCTTGACAAAGATACTAGAGTGGTTTTGCCAGTTCCTTCTCCAGTGGATTAAGGCGAACAGATGTTTGACTTGCTCAGGGTCATACAGCTAATAAGTGTCTGAGATCAGATTTGAAATCAGGTCTTCCTGACTCCAGGCCCAGCGTTCTATCCACTGAGCCACCTAGCTGCCTGAATACATATATGGGATTTGGGGAGTCCTCTTGGTATATATTATAAATATATATTTATATTTTACATTATGTTATATTAAATATAAATAATGAATATATTATATGCATATGATGTAAATTTTGAGATTTTAGAAGACTGGCACATTATGGTTAAGAGAATTAATGAGGAATCAGAAACCCAGAATTGGTTGCCTTCGTCAATAAAACTGATTCATGGCATATGGGAATAATAAAATCTGATTTAAAAAACATGATTTTGGCAGGAAAATGGTCTCCATAGCCATTTTGTCTCAGCAAAGACAAGGGACTGTTTTCCTTTGTCTTTAGAGTTGCTGCTGAAATCCTTGGACTCAGAATTGAACAAGGCAAAAATTGAACATAGAGGGTGGTGAAGGTAAATATTGTCATCTATAGCCAGACCCTCCTGTCAAGAAGTATTAACCTTCCTAGAAGCTCAATATATATATATATATATAGCTGAGTGAATTTTTCCTTGGTAATTCAATTAATTAGTAATTATTGGTAATTAATTAGTAATAATCAATTTGGCAGCCTTTACAACTGTCACATGGAAGGACCCAAGGATGGCCAGGAACTTTTTAGTGTACCTGTGACCATCCTAGAATACATTTAGAAGTTTTCAAAAAAGGAAAATACCAAGCAAACACCACTCTATCACGTGTGTTGTAAAGTAACCACTGGCACAGATTGGCAATTGAATTGGTAACATGTCAGCCTCCTTGGACCACATATTTGAAATCTGAATTGAGAGTCTACTTTGGATATGATGATGTCTAGGCTTTTTAAAGTGGGCTATATCTTTTAAGAGAAATGCTACCATGAATTAGGAGGTATATATGAAAACCACCTAGGTCTTAGCAAAGTGTACAAAGCACAATGTCTGATTCTGTTATCTGTGATGCATACCACAACCAAACTCGGAAACTTATCATCTAAACCATTTGATGAGTAACACCCCATCCAAGAGCAATTCCTTCAGCAGCTATAGAGTAAGCCGAATGGTACAAAGCTGTATTTAACTGAAAAACTTGGGATAAATATATAAAAAGAATGTTTTTGTTTTTAAAAAAATCTTAAAATGTTCATATTGTAGCTGGTAAATTGCCACAGATATTCGCTTAGTGAGTATTTAATATTGTCTTTTCCTTACTGTATTCGGATTATTATGTACTGGATGAAGCTCAGGTCAGATAGCTTCATGAGGACCTAAGCCTAGAACTGGAAGGGGCTTTAGAGGCCACTGAGTCCAACTCCCTCATTTTAGAGGTGAGGAGACTCATCCAGGATTACCCAAGTGAGAGTCTGTTCAATGTGAAGTTTCTTTTGAAAACTATCTTCTTACCATGAGTAATGTGAAAATGTTTAATATTATTGTACTTGTGCAACCTATATCAGATTGCATGCTGTCTTGGAGAGCAGGGAGGGAAACGAGGGAGAGAAATTTAGAACTCACAATCTTATAAAAGTGAATGTTGAAACCCAAAAATAAAATAAATGAAAAGAAAACTATCCTGCTTAGTTTCACCTATTGTGGCATGCTACTAGACTCATAGATTAGACTGTACCTGATGTTCAGATATTCTCTTTCTTCCTCAAATAAATGTATTTAAATCTCTCTTTCTCTGTCTCTCAGTCTCTCTCACCCCTTCTTCCTCTCTCTCCTTTTTCCCTCTCTCCTTTCTTCCTCTCCTTCCCCCTTCTATCTCTCTGTCCTTTCTTTCTCCCCTCTCTCCTCTTCCTCCACTTACCCCTTTATACACACACCCGCACACATGCACACATGCACACATCACATTGCATCCCTTTGGCATTTGTGTGGAGAACATGTTAGGAAGGAAAGTATATTTGATCCCTCATATCCAAACCATTGCCAAAGTCTGTTCATTTCATCTTTGCAACATCTCTCAAATACGCCCCCTTCTCTCCTCTGACACTGCCACCATTGTGGTGCAGACCCTCATCACCCCGCACCTAGGCCAATGCAGTTACAGGCAGTGAGTCTGCCTGCCTCTCTCAAGCACCAAAGTGATTTTCCAAAGCACAGGTCCAGTCATGTCATTCCCCTACTCGATGAAGTCTAATAGCTTCCCAGTGCCTCCAGGACCCAATACCAAATGCTTTATTTGACATTCAGAGCGTTTCATAACCTAGTCCCTTACCTTTCTTGTCTTTTTACACATCACAGCCCTAGCATGGACTCTGCCACCTAGGACATTGGCCTTCTGCCTGCTCTGTCTCTCGGCTCTGGGCCTTGATTGAAATTTCACATTGTGAAATTAGAGAAAACAAACTTGTCCTAAAGAAGAAGAAATAGGAAAAGATCTCCTCAAAAAAGTTCAGGGCTCGGGAATGTATAATGGCAAGTTTTGTTTGGGGTTTTTTTTTTGGTGGGGATTTGTTGACCAGTCTTGCTAATCTTTTTTTTCTTCCTTTTTAAAGTATTGTTATAAGAGATGGCTCTTGGAGAAGAGGAAGGGAAAGGAATACAGGGGGAAGTCTAGTTGATGTAAAAACAAAAGAAATAAATGAAAACCTATTTTTTAAAAAGAAAAGAACCATTTCAGTCAAGAGATGGGATAGAGGAAGTCAGAGAGTCAGAGGTTGAAAAGTGAGTGGGTTGTAAGAAAATGGAAGCATTGAGTGCAGACAGCTTTTTCTAAGAGTTGGACTCTGAAAGGGAGGAGAGATAAAGGATTATAGGTTGAAGGATGTTAGGATAGTGAAGGTTTGATTGTGAACATGAGGAGGGAGAGAGCTCCAGGCATTTGATAAATCAGAGAAAATGGTAAGAGAAGGAGTGTGTGAGAGGAATAGCAAGGAGTCCAGTGATGAAGAGTTGGTGGAGGTGGGTAAGGAAGGATTTGTCTCAATCATCCTCCTCCTTTTTGATGAGGAAGTGTTCATCTTTCCATAGCTGCCTTAGTTCCATGTTAATATTGTACTGGTTTTTAGTTAGAGTATTTTGCAAATCTGTTAGGGTCCATTTTATAGTTCCAAAAGTTCAGTACTATGAAGACTGGTATTGAATTGATGTTATTGTTTTAAATGTGTTTTTCCCATTCAGCTTTGATTGTAGGGTGCTAGAAAGTCTCAATACATGTAGCCACAGACATCACTTTGACATTTTTATACCAGATGTGTTTTGCCTAGAGAAGATCAAGATATTGGGGTGGCTAGGTGGCGCAGTGAGTAGAGCGCCAGTCCTGGAGTCAGAAGAACCTGAGTTCAGATCCAGCCTCAGACACTTAACACACACAAACAAAAACCTAGCCATGTGACCTTGGGCAAGTTACTTAACCCCAATTGCCCTCCAAAAAGCAAAAAAAAAAAAAAAAAAGAGATCAAGATATTGATAGGTATTGTCTTCCTCCTTTGTTCAATGTAATATTTAGATTCAAGCTCAAAGTCTTTGATCTCTGTCTTTCCTTAGTGTATGTTAAACATTTTACACTTAAAAGTCCAAAAGACATTTTATTATTGTTGGAGAAAGACTCCACAAGATGAAGGAGTCATTTAATGTGTCTTTTGGTGGAACCATATAGTTTGAAATCATCAATATTTACCTAATGATGAATTAATAAGAGATTTGGGGTTTCAACTCCCTCTTTAATTTGGAAGCCATACTTAATTATACATACATACATATATATATATATATATATATAGAGAGAGAGAGAGAGAGAGAGAGAGAGAGAGAGAGAGAGAAAGAGAGAGAGAGAGAGAAGATAATGGAGTTGAGACTAGAACAAACTATCTTCCTGGAAAAAGGACACATTTTTTTATAGCATCTTTTCTTAGGATTATTGTGTTAGTGATATGTTTTAAGTAGAGAACAGTTTTCTGCATGGATATCAAATAGTATTCTCACTAAACTTATTTCGTGTATTTTGTATATTTGCAGAACATGAATAAGCCATGGGTATAGAACTGAGTTAAAAGCTATGTGATAATTAACAATGGCAATATAAACATTTTGGAACTTTCAGGAAACTTGTTTCATAATTATTGAATCAATAATAAGTTACTCGGGGCGGCTAGGTGGCACAGTGAGTAGAGTGTCGGCCCTGGAGTCAGAAGGACCTGAGTTCAGATCCGGCCTCAGACACAACGCACACACAAATAAAAAAAAAAAACAAAACCTAGCCGTGTGACCTTGAGCAAGTTACTTAACCCCATTGCCCTCCAAAAAGAAAAAAAAATAATAAGTTACTCTTTATACCTCTGGGACTTCCTAACAAACTTTTTTTTGTTCCTTAGCCAATTTAGTATTATTTTTTGCATGTTTATATATATATATATATATATATATATAAACATGCAAAAAATAATATATATTAAATATATAATATAATATATATTAGTGATATATATATATTAGTGATGCAAACTGTGAATATATAAAGTATTAAAACATGTAGTGGTTCTGTAAGTGAAGGAGTCACGAGTATTCTTATCACATCATTATATATATATATAATGCATTCTAAGAGGAAGTTTGTAACATGCTTTGTTAGTAATTCCTGAACTAATATGAAGGCTATGCACTATCATGAACTATTTCTGGCTCTGCTATTTCCCCATTGTTTCCAAGAAGCTAGTTTTTATTATGTCTCTTGACAAAACCATTTGCTTATTCATTCTATTAATACCGCCCAAGTTTTCAGTTTCCCTCGTAATTTAACTTTGTGTTTTGGGTGTGTTGGATTTCTTGACCTTACACATAATCAGATATTTTCCAGACCTCCTGTTTCAGGGTTTCTCTCTCACCACTCATTTATTTCTCAAGCCTCTATAGTCAAATTTTGGGCTGATAGTGAATGGTTGACTTTGTTCCTTGAACTGTTTTGACTCGTTGACCCTTAACCTTTTGCTTTGTTTTGGGGCTTAAAAGGATCTAGAGTTTCTGATACATTTTTGTTTCCTTCTTTTTTCCAGTCAATTCAAGTTGGACATGGATTGGAGGACAAGAGGCCTGTTCATGGCTCTTGTTTGGGTGGCTCTGGCCCTGGAAAGGAGAAAGTCAATTAAGGCTTTAGGAGTTGGGGTGGGGGTCAGGGGAGAAAACTGACTGAGACTCAGGACACAACTGAATGGGAGAAACTGAAGAATGTTGGGGAGGGAGGAAGATGATTGGACTGGGAATCAGAAGGCCAGAGTTCCAGTTCCGGTTCTCCCAATAATTATCTATGTGACTTTGGGCAACTTACTTTAAAATTCTTTGTCCCCCAATTTTCTTGATTGTACAATCAGGGTGATTTTGTAAGCCTTAAAACACCCTTAAATGTATGTTGTTATTAATATTTTGTTGTCACTATGATTGTTTCCATAGGCTCTGTCTATGAACTCTGTGGGATTGAGTGCTGTTTGTCCACTGGAGACCTCATAAAAATCATCCAGATTAATCTTAAGAAGGTGATCTGTAGGAGCCCTGAAACAGGCCACATCACCGAGCTCCGTCCTGACTTCCCAGGTGAACTGGAAACCTCTCCCTCCCTCCCATCCCCCACTACCTTCTTCTCATTCACCTAAATCCGGGGTTTTTAACTTGGATACTGTGAACAAAGTCTTCGTGTTTTAAAAACATTTTGATGACTGTATTTCAATATAATTGGTTTCTTTTGTAATCCTAGGGATTTTATATTATGTATTAATAGCATTATTCTGAGAAGGGATCCCTATATTTCACCAGCCTTACTTTTTTTTTTGACCTTTTTTTAATTTTTATTTTTTTACAAATGCTTTATTAACTTCTGTTTTACATCATTCATTTCTGCCAGATTTTGAGTTACAATTATTTTTCTCCCCTGTTTTTCCCCTACCCACCCTCCCAGAATAGCAGTCCCACAAGATATTGCTTCCTCCAATCTGCTCTCTCCCATATCTTCTCCCATACCCACTCCGACTTTTCCATTAGAGGAAGGTGAATCTTTGTGTCCCAATGCCTGCACATCTTATCTCCCAATTACAAGCAAAAGAGTATTAATAATAATATTTATATATATTTGAAACATTTAATCTTAAGACCTTGAATTTCAGATCCATTTCCTTCCTCTCTTGTCACCCATTCCCTCTGGGAAGATAAGTAATTCAGTATATGTTGTACATGTCTAGCTATGCAAAACATTACCATGTTAGATATATTGTATGAGGCTGCTTATAATTCCCTCCCACTCATCTCACCCCCCACCTGGTCCATTCCCTACTTGATCCTGTCCCTCTTCTATAGTGGGTACTTCCAACCTCCCCTCCCCCCAAGAATGCCCTCCCATCCATCATCCCTCCTTTCATCCCCCTTCCCCCTATTCTGCTGCAGGTTGAGATATCCCATTTAGTATGTATGTCATTCTCTCCCTGAACCAAATTCAATGAGAATGTGGTTCTGCCTTTTTGCCTCCTATTCTCCCCCTCCCTTGCAACCACTTCCCCTTGCTTCTTCTACATGAGATAGTTTGCCCTACCCTGTCTTTCCCCATCTCCTCTTGCCATTTTCCTCTCTCACCTCATAATTTCACCCCTTGAGTATCCTCCCTTCCCAACAAATTCACCCTATGCCCTCTATCCATATATAACTGTAAACATATATACACACATTCGCATATGTATTCATATGACCATACACCCTTCTTCCATTATTTTCATACTGAGAAAGATTTCGTCAGTCACAGTTATTGTTTTTCCATACAGGAATGTAAATAGTTCAACTTTGATAAGTTCCTTTTGATTTCTTTTCCCTGATTACCTTCTCAGGCATCTCTTCCTTCTTGTGTCTGGATGTCAAATTTTCTATTCAATTCTGGTTTTTTCCTCAAGAATGCTTGAAAGTCCTCTATTCCACTGAATGACCATATTTTCCCCTGAAACAAAATACTCAGTTTTGCTGGGTAGGTGACCCTTGGGTTCATTCCCAGTTCTTTTGCTCTCTGGAATATCATATTCCATGCCCTTCGATCCCTCAGTGTAGAAGCTGCCAGGTCCTGGGCTATTCTGATTGTGTTTCCACAATATTGAAATTGTTTCTTCCTGGCTGCTTGTAGTATTTTCTCCTTGATCTGGGGATTCTGGAACTTGGCTATAATATTCCTGGGAGTTTTCTTTTTGGGATCTTTTTCAGGAGGTGATCGGTGGATTCTTTCAACCTCTATTTTGCCCTCTGGATCTAAAACATCAGGGCAATTTTCCTTGAGAATTTCTTGAAGGGTGATTTCTAGGTTCTTTCTTTGATCATGGCTTTCAGGTAGTCCAATAGTTTTTAAATTATCTCTCCTGGATCTATTTTCCAGGTCAGTGATTTTTCCCATGAGATATTTCACATTGCCTTCTATTCTTTCATTTGTTTGGATCTGTTTAACAGCATCTTGATTTCTCATAAAGTCATTAGCTTCCATTTGCTCCAGTCTAACTCTGAAGGAATGAATCTCCTCAGTGAGCTTTTGAGATTCTTTTTCCATCTGGCAAATTTGGCTTTTTAAGGCATTCTTCTCCTCATTGCCCTTTTGGGCCTCCTTTGCCATTTGAGTTAGTCTATTTTTTAGGGTGTTATTTTCCTCAGTCAGGCTGTTGACTCTCATTTCATACTTTTCCTGCATCCTTCTCATTTCTCTTCCCAATTTTTCCTCCACTTCTCTTATTTGTTGTTCTTCTTAAGGTCCTCTATGGCCTGTAACCCGCTCATATTTTCCTTTGGGGCTTTTGGAGCAGGATTTCTGACCTCACAGTCCTCCTTCTGTTCCCTGCTTCGATCCTCTTTGCCCCCAAAATAGGAGTCTAATGTTGCATTTTTCTGTTTATTTTGTTTCCTTTGCCTAGGCATGTTGCCACTTAATTACTTGACTTTTGGGCTTGTTGCCACAGTAGGACTCTGCCACCAGACAGGGGAGCTTCTGTCCTGAACGTTGGGGTCTTCACAACTTCCGGTTCTGGCAAGTTGGATACCCACCCCAGACCTTCCCCCAGATCGCAATCCAGATCCAAGCAGGTTAAAGCAAGAGCGATTAACCTCCAAGACTGATCACTGGATCTCCCTACAGTTCGCAGACCAGGAGCTGATGCTGCCACTGAAGCTGCAAAATGGCGAGTGTCTCCTTAGCGGTTTCTAGCCCCCAGGGGAGGAAGCCAACACGTTCCCCAAATACTGGTCCCAAAGTCCATAGGGCACTAACCTCTTACTTTGTCCTAGGCATGTCTGTGTTGATAATTCTGGAATCACCACAGCTGCTGGTGTTCTGGGGTCCCTCCAGCCGGCTGCTGGCCCGGCCACCCTGGAGCTAAAACCAAAGCTCACAGGGACCTGGGCTCAGCTCTCCACAAGCTGGGCTGTTGGCTCCCAGAGCACCGCGCTGGCCCTCCCTGCAGGACTGCTGGGCTGTCCTCAGCAGGAGGTTAGCTTCTCTGTGTCATTCTGTGGGTGCTGGGGTTCCAGAAGTTGTTCAGAGTCCCCTTTTACATAGTTTGGAAGTAGTGTGGGGCAGAACACCTTGGAAGTGCTGTTTCTACTCTGCCATCTTGGCTCCGCCCCTGCCATAGTGTGTGATTCTTGTGATATATGACTGTAATCTCCTTGCTAGTATTTTAAAATTTTTATCAATATTCACTAAGGAAATTGATCTATAGTTTTCTTTCCCTATTTTTGCTCTTCCTGGTTTAGGTACCAAAACCATATTAGTGTCATAAAAGGAATTTAGTAGGACTCCTTCTTTGTCTGCTTTTCCAAATAGTTTATACAGTATTGGAATTAATTATTCTTTAAATATTTGGTATAATTCACTTGTAAATCAATCTGGTCCTGGGGATTTTTTCCTTAGGGAGATTATTTATGGCTAGTTCATTTTATTTTTTAAGATAGGGTTATTTATTATATTTCCTCTTCTCTTAATCTGCACAATTTATATTTTTGTAATTGTTCACCCATTTCACTTAGATTATCAGATGTATTGATTTATAATCTATTTATTGATCTGGCAAAACAGCTGCTAATAATTGCTGTAATTTCATCTTCCTTGGTGGTACATGCATGCTTTTAATTTTTTATATTGATAATTTGGTTTTCATCATTCTTTTAAATCAAATTAACCAATGGTTTATTTTATTGGATTTTCATAAAACTAGCCCAAATTATCTCACATAAAAGAGATGTAAAAGGAAGAGCTTTTACAGTGGAGGGCAAAATGGCAGGGTGGGGGTGGGGTTGATGGCAGGCAATATACATACATATTTCCCTCTTTGAACCAATTCCAGTGACAATGAGGTTCAAGTGTTGCCTGCCATCAACCCCTCTTTCATGTGAGATAATTTCCCCATTCTTCCTCTCCCTTTCTCCTCTCAGTGTTAGCTAAGTTTTAAACTATTAAAGCTTCAGACTTCATGAAGACTTTCAGGGTATCCCATAACAGAGCAGATGAAGGTAATCTGAAAGGGCAGGGCATATGAGGGGGCCAAAGATGGAGTTTGTGCTAAGTCTTGAAGGAAGCCAGGTAAAACTAAGAGGAAAAGGCAAGGAGACAGCTCTCCATACAGGGGATAGTTTGGCATAGAGATGGGAAATAGGGGATTGTGTATGAGGAATAGCAAGCCAGTCAGTCTAGATGAATTGTAGCATATGTAGAGGGGAATTAGGTAAAAGTTAGTCAAAGGCCAGGATGTGAAGAGTTTTAAATGTCAAAAAGAGGATTTTATATTTGATCCTGATGGGAATCGGGAACTGTTGGGGTTTATTGATTGATTGCTTTAGAAGGGATGGTTGGCAGGGAGGGGAATGTTATAATAAATTCTATTTTGAATGTGTTAAAAGTTTAAAATGCTTATGAGACATTCACTTCAAGATTTATAGAACAAAATTCAGTATCCTCGTCCCCAAACTCAGCCGTCCTCCTCCCCTCTCTACCCAAGGGCACATCATCTTCCTTCCAGTCAGCCACATTGGCAAGGGAATAATTTTCAGTTCTTCATTCTCATTTGTCTTCCATAGCCAATCAGTTTCCATATCTTGTTTGTTCTACTTCCTCCATATTGCTTCCATCCCTCCTCTTCTCCTTACAATTCAGTTATTTTAGAGTTCAGATCCTCCTTAGCTCTTCATTGGTGTCTAACCTCTTCTCTTTCTAATCCACTTCTCAAGACAGCTGCCAAATCAGTATTACTAAAGTGAAAGTCTGACCACATCAGTCCCTTGCTCAAGAAGCCTCACTGTTTCCCATTTACTTTAGGGGAAAGTACAAACTCCTCTATTTGGTACCCTATCTTTCCAAGCTGATTACACACAATTCTCCTTACTTTCCAGCCCCACTGACCCATTCATTGTTCCCCACGTGCAAAACCTCTTCTTCTCCACCTCTGCATAGGCTGTCCTCCCTACCTGGACTCTTCTCACCTCTTCCTCTAAGACCCTCACCTTCCTTTTAGTGAAAGGAAGTTCCCCTGAACTGAAGAGTTCAGTCCCCCTACCACCACCTTGAAGATGCCTTTTTTGACTCCTCCAGTCCCTATCCCCATCACTTTTGCATATTTATTTTTACATACAGAGTAATAGTGAGGCTTTTTTAGGTATACAGTAGTATGCAAAAACCTAGCAGGATTTTGCATATCAAATTTACTTATCTGTAAACATGTTTTATAACTCTGATAGGGTGGAAGTTCTTCCCACATGCCTTCCAGCCCTCCTTCTCTGCTCCCTGAGGGCAGGGATGGTTTTATTTTTGTCTTTGCATCACCACCACCCACAACTGTGCCTGGCATGAACGATACCTTATTGATTGCTAGGTGCAACATTACATACATATGCCATATATAAGTTGCTTCACTCACAAACTCATACCTGGGGTGAGTCACACACCCTTGGACACATGCACACATTCATCGTGTCACACATACTTTTTGCCCATGCATGTCCTGGGCACCCTAGGTAGGTGTCTTGGATACCTCAAGACAATCAGAGGCCTTGCATCTGAGATAGCTGAGGATTCTGGGTCAGGTCAGTTCTGCTGCCTAAGCTGTCCTGGTAGGGAACTGAGTCACAGAATCACAGAACCTGAGAGAAGTGATCTCAGAAGCCATCTAATTTGGCTCACAAAATAAGGGAATCCTCAGCATAACACTCCAGACAAGGAGGCATTCCATCTCTGCTTGAAGATCACCAAGGAGAGGGAATCTACCGCCTCCAAGGTGGCCCATTCTACTTCTGGGCAGCTCTGATTATGGTCAAGCTTTTCTTGACATCAAGCCTCAAGTGACCTGTTTTCCACCTCTGTCCCCTGCCCCTGGTTCTTCCCTCTGGGGTCAGGCAGACTTGTCCAAACACTCTTCCATATGACAGCCCCTCAGGTATTAACACAGCTGTCACATTCTAAGTCTTCTTCCTCAGGCTAAGCATGCCCAGTGACTTCCGCTAATCTTCCTGTTCCAGGACTCAGGGCTCTTCATCATGCCTTCTGCTTATCAACGTCCTTGAACTGTGATGCCCACAATCAGACATGTCACTTCAGATATATAATCTGATAAATGCAGAGTACAGAGTATTTACTCCTTCCTAAGCCCGAGATTACATTATCTTTTTCTGGCTGCCACATCACATGACTGACTCATATTGCATTTCCAGCCCACTAAAAGCCCCAGCTTTTTTTTTTTCCAAACAAAACTATTGTCTAGAAATAATTCTTCTATCCAGTACTTGTGAGGTTGATTTTTTGTACTTGGGTTAAGGGGCAGTGGGCCTGGAGTTAGAAGGACCTGAGTTCAAATCCAGTCTCAGATATGCACCAACTAGGTGACCCTGGGCAAGTTACTTAACCTTGTTTGCCTCAGTTTCCTCATCTGTAAAATGAACTGGGGAAGAAAATGGCAAACCATTCCAGTATCTTTGCCAAGAAAACTCCAAATTGGGGACATGACTGAAATGGCTCAGCAATAACTCAAGTCAAGATTACATTTATCTCCTTATGATGTCATTTTCTTAGGTTCAGCCCAATACTCTAGCCTGTCAATATATTTTTGTATCCTGAGTGTTAGCTCCTAACTTTGTGTCACCTACATATTTGACAAGACGCAGCTGGTTGGTACAGTAGATAGAAAGGTGTACCTGAAGTCAGAACCTGAGTTCAAATCCAACCTCAGACAATTAGTAGTTGTGTGACCCTGGGCAAGTCACTTAACCTCTGTTTGCCTCACTTTCCTCAATGGGGATCATAATAGCATCTACCTTGGAGGGTTGTTGTTGTAGGGATCAAATGAGATGATATTTGTAAAGCAACAATCCTGTCGAAAGGGACAATGGGCTCTGGCACAAACTTCTTAAGAAGGTGTCACCGGCCCTCTGTGATCACTAATTCCCTTTCTAGATGCTCACTAACCATCTTTCTAATGACCTGGGCTGCACTTTCCCCACAAGCTGAAGACGAGCTTACATTTTGAAGCTGTCCTCTTCTTTTAAAAGCCAGGTCAGCATTCACTTCAGTCTTGCAATATCTCTACTATTCTCCAAGATCTCTCAGATCTGACTGACAGTAACTCAGCAATCATATGCACCCATTCTTTCTGTACCTGAGAAGACAGTCAGTCCTTTGAAGGCAAGGGACTTAACTCACCAAGGGTAGCTAGTGCATCTCTTGCCATCTCCTCCTCTTATTTCCAGAACAAAGCCCATTCTCCTTCACAGAGGAAACAGGAGTGAAATGAGAACCAAACAGGCCTTCTCTCTGCTGTTAGCTGTCACTGCACTGCCTCGCCCACCCCCAAGCAGTATTTCCATTCCTTCTTTGAACCTCATCACAACAAAGCCAGAAAACCCCCAAACTCAAACCTGCTTTTTTGGTGGTTGTTGCTGTTGGCCTTAGCTTGCCTCACCAGCCTCTACTTGCTTTTAAGTCTGGCATTCCCAATACAAGCATTACCGGACTGTGCTGTGTTCCTCTCTATTCATGCTATTACATGCCTTGGCTCCCACCTTCTGTATAGATCTTTTTATAAGCTAAGTCCCAGTGTTTGGGGCCCTGGGCCAGCACCATGTGATACAGTCATTCTCAGCTGTCTTTTCTACAGGCTATTTCAGCTCGACCGTCAACCCTCAGCTCTATGGCACCCTGAAAAAGCTGATGGCTGCTGCCACCAAACACAGGGCACTCCCCATCTACTTCAGCTCAGTGCATGACATTGAAGCAGAGGGCAATGTGGTGCCCAGAAACCAGCCCCTCAAGCTGATGGCTGTGGAGGTGTACCAGGGTACCCACTATGCCTGCTGCATTATGGACCCAGGAAAACACAAGTTCACCATGTACCTACCTCTGTCTCTGCAAGGCACTTTTTACAACTGGGGTCCAGACTTCCCACAGACATTACTCCAGATATTACAGAAACCTGTTCTGCTGCATCAACCCTTCATCTGCCCTGCTCTCCACTGGAATGCCCTGATCCTCCAACCTGAATATGAGATTGATTCCATCATGCACAGTGAGTCCCAGGGACCTTTTAGGCTGGGCAGACAAGGCTAGAAAAGGGGTACCAAGAGTGTGGAGGTGAAAAATTCCACTCCTGTCCCATGAGCTCTAAGTAATGTGTTCCAGAACTTTAGAATACATTTTAGGAAGAGGAAGCTGAAGCCCAAAGAGAAATTACTGACCATGAATACTTGGTTACTAAGTTGTAGAGGGCATACTGGAGCCCAAGCACCATACAGGATGCCCGCTGGTGGGTACCCTCTCTTCCTTCTAGGGATGGGATTTAGGGGGAATTGTAAGTTCAGCTGGTACAGTTTAGATGGGTAGCATTAAGTCTGATCATAACTTTCTCATCACTTGCTTTTCTAATTCTGGAACATTCTTTAGGTGGGAGAAGCATTAGCTCCAATCCTAGAATGACAAAGACCTATGAATAGTCTTCCACATTCCAGTGATGACAGCTAACACCCAACACCAAATAAGCCCCAGCTATACCATGCCTCCTAACTTCTCCTAGTTTTCCCCTTGAATGCCCCCCCCCCCATTCTCCTCACCACACCAGTTTGGTCCCAGGAAATCAGCGTCTTTGCCTCCTACCCAGGTTCTTTAACCACCATGGTAGAAATCCTCGTGTGATCTCCTAACACTAATATTACCTCTTTTTTCCATCGTGGGGGCACATCCCTTGAGAATATCCCATGGGCAGCCCACAATGTAACATCACCCAGAGGGAAGTCAGGGAGGAACCAACCTTTGCTGGTGATTAGGAAATTATGGTGTCCCAACTTTCACCCTGGGAAAGATAGGTGGGATCTGAATCAGGATGCAGGGGATAATACAGATGCCTGGCCAGGTTGGGAATCAGGGTTGCTCAGAAAACAGAATCCAAGGGGCTTAGGTGAACAGGCTTTCTGTTCAGAATGCCTGAAGTAGAAATCCCTATATTAGGAATATCTGCCCCAAAATACTGAGGGACTGCAGTGGTGGTAGTGACTGCTGCTAACACCTACACAGCATTTTAAGACTTCCAAAGTACTTTATATAGATTATGATCTATGAGGTGGGTGCTACTGATATCACTCCCATTTGACAGATGAGGAAAACAAAGACACTTGCCTATGGTCACATAGCTAGAAAACATTCAAGTTCTTAAAGTACTGGAAGGGCTGATGTGTCAGTAATCAGTCAATAAACATTTATGAGGTGCCTAGGCACTGTGTTAAGCTCTGGGGATACAAATTCCTGCCCTCAGAGCATTTACAGTCTAATGGGAATATGGAAGAGAATGACCCTAAAGTCAATTCTTTTTGGTTTTTTAATGTATTACATGGTTTACCCAACCTGGGACAGATTTATCTTTCTAAATTACTCTTATCTTAAGCCAATATCAAAACAATCTATCCATCATTGCTTGTTTTCCTCATTGTTATTTATGTTGGGCCATTTTAGTCACATCTGACTCTTCATGACCCCATTTTGAGGTTTTCTTGGCAAAGATACTCGAGTAATTTGCCATTTCCTTCTCCAGCTCATTTTACAGATGAGGAAACTGAGGAAAACAAGGTTAAGTGACTTAGTCAGGGTCACACAGCTACTAATTGTCTGAGGCTGGCTTTGAACTCAGGTCTTTTTAACCCCAGACCTGGCCCACTATCCACTACAACACCTAGTTGCCCTCCTTTCTTCCTAAATCCTGAAGGAACCTAAAGACACTTTACTCACTTACTAGTGGTGTGACCTTGGGCAAGTCACTTAACCCCAATTGCCTTGCCTTCCCCCTTCAAAAAAAGAATATTTCAAGGCAAGGGTGGGTAGACCACATTAGTTCTGGTAGCAGAGCCAAAGGTTCAGGGAGTCACTGCATGTGGATATTTAGCCACAGGACACAAGGGAAATGAGGTGATGGCATACACTGAACTGGGAGTCAGAATGAAAGACCTGACAGGGTGGGATCAAGAGCCGAAGCCACAAATGAGGCTGGACAGGTGTGAAGGTGGAGACTCACACTCGGGGTTAAGGTGCCCACTGGATGGGCACAGGATGATGAGGCATCGATAGTCCCCCACCTAGAGCATCATGTTCCGTTGTGGGCACCACATCTGGAAGCATCGTAAGCCTGAGTGAGTCCATAAAGATGGCAGAGGGAAAAGAGGAGGGGCATATATAGAGCATGCATGTGTATGTAGATATGTGTGTATGTGTGTGTGTGTGTGTGTAAAATCCCACTATGCACACACCACTCACTAAGTGCTGGGCAACAAAATGCCCAAAAAGTATCTCATTTGATCCTCACAACAGCCCCACAAGGCAGATACTATTATCATCCCTGTTTTACAGTTGAGGATACTGAGGCAAACAAGTTAAGTGACTTGCCCAGGGTCACACAGCTAGTAAGTGTCTGAGTTGAACTCAGGTTCTCCTGACTCCAGACCCAGAGCTCTGTCCACCATGACCAGATTGCTTCATCCCTCCAAGCCTTAGTGTTTTCATCTCTAAGTGGGGAGAGTGATCCTGGCATTTCCTCCCTCACAGAGTTGTTGTAAAGAAAGCTGTGTGAACCACAGCAAGTCTGGGAGAGACCTGGAGGGGTCACCAAGTCTCTAGATGTGCCCCTTTCCTCCCCTCCTTTGGCCCCCGGCCTCCTGAAGGTGAGTGGAAAGTAGAGGAAACATAGCAATGTGGGTGTCTGAAGCAATTGAACATTTTTGGAAACTAGACAGGCCTCCCTCATTTCCATAGGGTTCTGGATCCTGGGCAGCCTGGCCAGGGTGAGGTCCTGGGACACAGCAGTGTGTCACAACCCCTCTGTGCCCATCTAGCTGATTCCTGAGATGTGAGAAGTTATTACAGAGCATTAAGTCACTTGGCCCATGTGGTGCAGGATGTGGGCTTTAGAGTCAGAGGACCAGTCCCTGCTGCTACTCCAAGACCAAGGGTACTCTTTTGGACCTGTTTCCATGTCTGTAACATGAGGAGTTTGGAGTAGATGACTTAATATTCCTTCCAGCTTTCACTCTCCCCATGGAAACTGTCTTTGGGTAAATTTCTTCCCCTCTCATGGCCTCAGTTTCCCCCTCTATAAAACAAAATGGTTGGACTGACATCCAAGAATTCTAACTCCTCCATACAATGGTTCTGCCTTTTGAGGCCGTTCCTTCTGAAAAGATGGAAAGGGAAGAATGGCCTGAGGTGCTGGGCCTTCCTAGGATTGGGTTTTCTTGGATAGGACCTGGCGGGGATGGGAGAAGGCACTTCTTCGGTTTGTTGGCAGAGGGTGGTGTCACCAAGGTCTGGGGTCTGACCCTCACCTCCCTCCACAGTGCGTACAGACATTGTGAAGATCCCGTCTACCCTGGAAGTGGATGTGGAAGACGTCACAGAAGTCTTGGAACATGATCAGCACTTCGTCCAACCTTTGCTGCTAAGTGACATCTTGGCCCAGGGGGGGCCTTTCCCAATGCGAGTAGTGATCCTAGAGGTCCCTGATGGGCCTGTCTTTCATTGGTCCCCGAAAAAGGGTCAGGAGCTCATGATTCATGGCCTAGCCTCCCCACCATGGCGGGTACTGGCCTCCAGTAGGAGCCGGAAAACCCCCCGACACTTCTTCATCTCAGGAGCCTACCAGGGCAAATTGAGGCGCCGGCCCCGAGAATTCCATACAGCTTTTGACCTCCTGGCTGCCTTGGTACCCGGCTTTCCACTCTGTGTGGTGGCCACACAAGACTGGGAAGGTGAGGAGGGTGACTCCACTTCCCCTTCCCTTTTCAGAGGTGACCGAGTGGAGGTGCTGGGGAAGGATGAGGGCCCCGATGGGGAGGTGCTGGTCTGTAATCGACTGAATGATCTGACTGGGGAGGAAGAAGAGGAAGAACAGAGTGAGGAAAAGGAACGACTCTTGCTGCCCCTCTACTCCTCTTGTGGTTTTGTGGAAGAGATGAGTGATGGGAAACGATACAGTCTGGCCAACCTAATGACCCACGTTCCACTACCCTGTGAGGTTAAGGTCCTGGGCAAGGACCCTTCCCTTTCTGAGGACCCACTGTCTTCCTTACTTGGCCTACGGCTGGAAGAGAAGATCACAGAGCCGTTCCTGACCATCAGTCTATCCACTGACCCCAGAATGTGCTTTGAGATCCCTCCCAGATGGCTAGACCTGACTGTGGTGGTGGTCAGTGAGCCCCTGGAGGAGCAAGGAGAGCCACTGTTCATTTCCACAGTGGAAGAAGTGACAGATGCCTTCTACTACAAACTTCAGACCTTACAAGACAACAGTTCCCAGGCCCCTCCACCCAGGCCCCCCAAAACGAAGCAAAAGTGCAGCAGCTCAGCCAAGAGTGCTAAGGTATGGACTGGGAGGTAGGGGAAGAAGGGTTTTAGCAAATGGAGAAATGAGGGAAGAATATTCCTGGGATGAGGGGTGAAGTAGATAACATGTATAAATTCATAGAACCAGGGTGAGAGTAATGTCACAGACCCAAAGGCCCCTCTCCTTAAGATTCTCTGGTGCTCTTAAGGGGGTTGAGGGCTATCTACTTTCTCTGCCATTCACTCAAGCCCGCACCTTTTGTAATCCCCTGATTTTAAGGGTCACCTACATCCCAGTTCTATTTAACCACATTAGCTTTTATAAAGGAATATTTGCTTAAAAGGCATAGCAATAATCAATAAATAAGGAGAGATTATATGAAATAGGCAATGGGAATGGAAAGGGGACAGATGGAGAAAAGAGAGTGTTGGAAGATAACTGATAGCCTGATAACTCATTGGCTACGGGGAGAGAATGAAGAGTCACAGAATCATAGATTAACTGCTAAAAGGGACCTCAGAGGCCATTCACTCCCACTCCCTTGTTTTATAGAAGAAACTGAGTTCCAGTGGGGTTGTGCATAGACCAATGCCCCACAGTTACTAAGAGGTAGGACTAGAATTTGAATTTGGCTCTTCTGGCTAAAGATCCAGGATGTTACCCACTGTACTAAGTGACCTCTTAAAGATGTCTGAGATTTTGATGTACATGAGTGGCCAGATAATGGTAATATCAATAGAAACAGGGAATTTGGGAGGAGGGTTGGGGGAGAGAGGAGTCATTTTTAGCTGTTGGTGGGACATCTGGGTGGGAGGTATCCAGCAGTCTGTTTGAAATGGAATATTGGAGATCAATCAAGCTGTCAACAAGCCTTTATTAAGCATTTACTATGTGCCAGGTCCTATCCTAAACTCAAAGGATACAAAGAAAAACAAAAGACAGGTCCTGCCCTCAAGGAACTTACAGTCTAAAAGATATATACAAGGGGGCAGCTAGGTGGTGCAATGAATAGAGCACCAGCCCTGGAGTCAGGAGGACCTGAGTTCAAATCTGGACTCAGACACTTGACACACTTACTAGTTGTGTGACTTTGGGCAAGTCACTGAACCCCAACTGCCCTTCAAAAAGCTAAACACATAAATAAATAAAAGATATATACAGGATAAATGAAGGAAGATGCTAGCAGCAGGAGTCTTCAAAGAAGCCAGGGGAAGCTTGAAAGATAGAAATGAAGAGAAAGAGCATTCCAGGCATGAAGAACAGCATGGAGACAGGAGATGGAATGCCATGTGCAAAGAACACCAAGGACTGCTTAATAAAGGCTTGTTGACAGCTTGATTGATCTCCAATATTCCACCTCAGACAGACTGCTGGATACCTCCCACCCAGATGTCCCACCAACAGCTAAAAATGACTCCTCTCTCCCCCAACCCTGTAGAGGGGTTTTGTTGTTGTTGAGTTATTTTGGTCATGTTCAGCTCTTCATGACCCCATTTGGGGTTTTCTTGGCAAACATACTAGAGTGGTTTGCCATCTCCTTCTACAGATTATTTTACAGATGAGGAAACTGAGGCAAACAGGGTTAAGTGACTTGCCCAAGGTCACACAGCTAGTAAGTGTCTGAGGCCAGATTTGAACTCAGGAAGATGAGTCTCCCTGACTCCAGGTTCAGTGCTCTAACCATTGCACCACCTAATAGAGGGAACTAAAGTGTATAAAGACTGAAAAGACAGTAAGGGACCAGGGTGCAAAGGGCTTTAAGTAGTGGAGCACTCAACATTTAACCCTATAAGCCGCTGGAGTTTGAGTAGGGGTGGATGACACGGTCAGACCTATACTTAGGTCTTAGGAAAATCACTTTGGCAGCTGAATGAAGAAGGGCTGGGATGGGGCGAGAACTGAGGCAGTGGTCCAGGAGAGAGGTGATGAGGGCCTGGGCTAGTGTTGTGGTTTTATGAGTGGGAGAAAGATCAGACACAAGAGATGTCGTGAATATGGAAATGACAGTATTTGTCGTCATATTGGATGCATGAGGCAAATGCAGGGAAAAAAGAGATGAGCCCAAAGTCAGGATCGTGGGTAACTGGGAGGCGGGTGGGCACCCTTGACAGTTCTGGACAGCTGGGAGGAGGGGGAAGGTTTTCAGGGAAAGATGAATTCTCCTTCGGACGTGTTAAGTTCAGGGAAGAGTTGGTGCTGGCAAGACCCATTTGCCTGTCATGGATGCAAAGGTGATAGTTGAGGTCATGGGGGTAAATGAGATCACCCAAGTAGGAAGAGGACCAAGGAAGGATAAGGACAGAGCCTGGGGGTGGAGGACCACATTCAAAGGATGGAATGCAAAGCTGGTGAAGACTGGAAAGGAGCAGCCAAAGAGGCAGGGAGAGAACCAGGAGAAGGCAGGGCCCCCAAATCCTAGGAGAGAGGAAGTATCCAGAAGGAGGGAGTGGTCAGCAGGGTCAAATACAGCAGAGGGGTCAAGAAGAATGACAGCTGGAAAAGAAAGGCCTTTGGATTTGGTGACTAGTATATCACTAGTGACTCTGGATAAGGCAGTTTCAGGGAAATGATAGACAAAAGCCAAATCATAGGACACAGAGTGAGTTGGAAGGTAAGAAAGCAGAGGAAGCCAGCTTTTTAGGAGTTTGACCACTAAGGTATCAAAAGAATGATACTTCAGGGGACCAGCAAGACTGGCTTCCCTAAAGGCTTTCTGTTTTTTTAACTCTTCCCTCCTCCTTTTCTTCCTCCCACTCCTTTGAGCCTACAGCTATATTCAGTAGGAGACCTCGGGGTACAGACTTTAAAAAACTGGCCCTGACACCACCCATCTGCCTCCCAGTAATGTGTCTCAGATCATCCTTGGCCTCCTGAAATGCCAGCATCTTCCCAGCAGGCAAACCCACTTTCTGATTTTCATGAACCCTGCCCCCTCAATTTTCATACTGTTATTAGACTTCATTGCCTGATTTTAATTAATCCCACGCACCTACTTTTAATTAGGACTGCTGCCTGGTTTCCTGGGCTGAGTCTGATTTGGCAGCTCTTCTCTCATCCACAGCCTAATCAACCCCCAGAGCCTGAGAGAAAGGCCTTGGTGCAGCTGCCTAAAATCCCCACCAGAAACACCAGAGCCTCATTCTTACCACAAGAAGCCTCCAAGAGCTGCTCAGACCTGTATGGCAAATCCCACAAAGTTCAGAAGCCACTCATGAAGAACTCGGGTATGTCACCAGTGACCTCCTCTGGGGCCCAACTTCACGATGTCCTTGCCAAGGGTTCTCCAAAACTGCCTCCTCCTTTCCATGCAATTCCATCCAGGACTATTATGGGGAGTAGGGGAGGAAAGTCGGTAGGGGCCAGAGACCCCTGAGCCAAGAGTGGAAACGTAGGCTGTGACACTCTGCTGAAGACTCCCCCTTGCTCACTGCCCAAGAGTGCCCTGGACCCTTTGGCAGTCTAGCAAAGACCATGGGCCCCTTCTCAGAATTATGTTTTTAAACACATTAAAAAATACAAGGGATTACAAAGAAAACCAATTGCACTGAGATGCACTTATCAAGATAGTTGAGAAAACAAATTCCCAGCCCCCACGTTAACAGTACCTGCTCCAGAGCTCTCAGAGCTACTCAGGGGAATAGAGTAGCCACTCAGCAAGGCATGGATCCTATGTCCAGGCTAGCCTTCTGCTTTCAAAGTATTACCCCCATCTTACAGATAAGGAAGCTGAGGGTTCAGAAGTGAAGTAGCAGTGGAAGGAGTGAGAGAACCCAAGTTGCAAATACTAGGTCAGCTGATGTCCATCTTGCCCACTGTTATGTGGCACTAGGCTGGGCGTGGTATAGAGCATTACTCAAGAGAATGGCCCCATGGAGAACTGAGTAAAGGCAAATCTATATGGTAAGCTACATGTACAGGGAGTCCCAAAAGTCTTAGTTCCACTGTAAGTTATTAAAATTTTAAATGGCACTGAGGCAGGGCAACTAGGTGGTACAGTGAATAGAGCACCGGCCCTGGAGTCAGGAGGACCTGAATTCAAATCTGGCCTCAGCACTTGACACTTAAGTAGCTGTGTGTCCGTGGGCAAGTCAATTTAACCCCAATTACCATGCCTTCCACCCTCCAAAAAAAAAGTGGCACTAAGGCTTTTGGAACATTCTGTATATATAATATAAATGTTTTTATACATGTATATACATACAGATACTAATATATACTTTTAAGCTATTAAAGCTTAAAATGGCACTAAGACTTTTGGAACATTATCTATAATATAAATATATGTACATATATTAATATCTTCTATTAATAGTTTTAAGCTGTTAAAACTCAAAATCACATTCAGACTTTGGGGACAGATTGTCCGCACACATGCATGTGTACAATCCACACGTGTCCATTTGCATGTATATACATACCCACATATGTACATGCATACACGCAACAGACAGTGGGGAGTTTGGAGTCAAACTGACTTCTACTCTACATTCTATCTGTTGCTGTATCTATGACTTTCAGCAAGCCACTTAACCACTCTGGGTCTCAGTGCCCTTATCTGCAGAATGAGGAAGTTAGATTAAATTTCCTTCTAAGGTCCCTTCCCGTGCTAAATCTTATAAAAATACTGGACAAAGAAAACATTTAGAACGATTAGAGATAAAGCCTAGGAGAAGAGCGATGGGATCTCTGTCTGTAGTGGGAAAGAATTTCATTTTGGGAGTCATTATGAAGGGGCCAATGGGGGGGAATGGGGGAGAGGGAAGAGGGAGATTTTCCAGGAGTGGTTTGATAGGAAGGAGATGGCTCAGATGAAGGAATGGGATGAGCAGATGGAGGAGGTGTGTGGGAGGTGGGGGGAGGAGGTTGGAGCCAGAGAGGAGGAGGGGGTGGGCTAGTGCAGAGAGTCGAGGCAAGGGTGCATGCGGGTGGAGAGCTGTCAGGGGGGAGAGATGAGGTACAGGTCATTTCTCTGAAAACCCCAAGCCTTCAGAAATATGTCATGCCTTGACTATTCACCTTCTTAGGAGCTGGTGCAGAGAAGAGGGAATCTGCTGATGATTCTGACCATGACTATGAGAGTCCCGATGAGGAAACCAAGAAAACCATCAAGATGATGGCAGAGGCCATACTTCCCTACTGTGACCACGACTATGAATATCTAGATGATTTTAGTTCAAGCAAAACATTCAGATGATGAATGAAGCTAATGCTCCCCTACAAGGACCAAGAGAGGAGTTAACTTGCTTCCACTTGCTTCCCATTGCTCCTAGGTGGCCAGCCCAGAGCCAGGATGGGCGTGATCCAGACCCTGCACACTACTGTCCTCCATCCGTCTTCACACTCCATGCCCCTGAGCTCCAGCTCCCACACTGGGCTTCTGATGGATGAAGGCTCACCCCATCTAATCCTGCCCAGGACCACATTTCTGTTGCTCTCTCGGCATTTTCATGCCATGCTGCCCCTGGTGTACCCCACATCCTTTCCAAGCCTTGTTCTGGGAACAATAATTAAATTGTCACTACCATTCCTAGAAAAGGGTGTGTGTCAATCAATGGTCCTTTGATTTCAGCCACCATCCCTGTGGTCAAAACGGCCAAGCCAAAACACCTTTCCCTTCATTACTTCCATGTGTAGATTGTCTTCTGTTAGAGTGTAAGGTCCTTCCAGAAACAGAACAATTTATGCAATAACAACAACACTGTAAAGACAAAGAACTTTGAAAAACTTCAGAACTCAGCAATGAAATGGCCAACGACCAGTCCGGGGGACTCCTGATGAAGGATGTCATCCACTTCCTGACAGGGAGGGGGTGATCCACTCAGGATTGGTGTAGAATAAGACACATGTTTTGGACATCGCCAGTACAAGAATTTGCTTTGCTTGACTGTGCAAATTTGTTATAAGACTTTTGCTTTTCTTTTTTCTTCTCCAATGGGGGAAGTGGGAGGAAAAGAATTGATATTTGTTAAGTGAAAAAAAAATTTTAATTAAAATATAAATAAAAACTCTCTGAAGGCAGGCACATCTGGCTTTTTTGTATTTGTATTCCCAGTGCTTAGCACAGTACTGGGGAAATACTTAAATGAAATAAATAAAAATAATTTAAAAAATAAAAAGAGGAGGCAAAGGGGATAAGGGAAAGGGAGGATACATTTAAAGAGGGATGTCTCAAGTATAAAAACTCTAAGGTGGGTGGATTTCAAAGAAGGGCTTCAAAGAAAATATAGAAAGGATATGAATCTGTTATTTGTCTTTAAATGATAGAAGGAGGGGAAAGGGAACAGAAACAGATTACACCAAACCTGGAGCTCTGGTTCTGAATTTACTCTTCTTTCTCACTGCCCTGTTTAAAAAAAAGAAAAAGGAAAAAAAAGAATAGGAAACAAAGATTAGGGAAAATATAAGAGAATAAAATGGAGAGAAATGCACAATTGCAATCATATAGGATCCACTCACCTCTAAGATTGAATACAATAGTAGAATGTATCAGAAAGCAGACTAATGGTATAGGTGCCCCAAAAATCTTAGTGCAGTTTTAAACTATTAAAAGTATTGAAGTCTAAAATTGCATTAAGATTTTTGGGATTCTCTGTATGTTAATTACAAGGAACACGCTTGAAACAGAAAGATGCAGGCAGAGGCAAAATATACTATGCTTTAGCTGAGTAAAAAAGGCAGTTGTAGAAACTATGACCTCAAAGTAAAGCCAAAAAACCCAACCTAAAAGAGATAAATAGGAAAACCATTTTCCTGACAAGTACCATAGACAATGAATAAATACAAATCATATATATGTATAATATATATAAAATATGTGTATATATGTATACACACACACACACACACACACACATATATATATATATATATATACAGACACACCATCTCAAATGACATCATATAAATATCTAAAGGAAAAGTTAAATGAGTTTCAAGGAGAAATATTGACAATAAAGTTAATAGTGGGGTGGCTCAATTTACTTTTATGAGATCTATGATAATCTAACAACAACAACAAAAAAGATAAGACTTTAAATAGATTCTGGAAAAGTTAGATGTGATAGGTCTCTGGAAATCACTGAATGAGAATAAAAAGGAACAAACATATTATTCAGCTACATATGGCACCTTAAAAATGGATACTGTATTAGGGCATAAAAACATCAAAACAGATAGAGACAAGCAGAATTATTCAGCATATATCTTATGGATCATAATGCAATAAATTTATATTCAATGAAGAGTGTCTAGAGAAATGATTAAAACTATTTGGAGACTAAATCACAATCCTAAAGAATGGGTGTATAAAATAACACCATAGAAATAATTTATAATCTCACTAAAAATAATGACAATGAAACAACATACCAAAATTTTGTGGATGTAACCAAAGCAGTCCTTGAGGGAAAACTTACATCTCTAAACATTTTCATCAGAGAGAGAGAGTGGGGGGAGACTGAGGGGGGGGAGAGAGAGGGATAGAAAGAGAGAGAGAGAGAGAGCTCGAGCGCAGATCTACAATTTGAGCATGCAACTTAAAAAAAAAAAAAACTAAAAAAATCTATAAATTCGGGCAGCTAGGTGGCGCAGTGAATAGAGCACCAGCCCTGGAGTCAGGAGGTCCTGAGTTCAAATTTGGCCTCAGACACTTAACACAAAAACTAGCCATGTGACCTTGGGCAAGTCACTTAACCCCAATTGCCTTCCAAAAAAAAGAAAAAAAAAACCCTATAAATTTTAAAAAGAATTTCTACTAACCTAGAAATTCTCAGAATCAAAGAAGAGATTAACAAAATTAAAAGCAAAAAAAAAAAAGAGTAAAACTAGGAGCTGGGTTTTTTTTTTCTTTTTGGAGGGCAATTGGGGTTAAGTAACTTGCCCAAGGTCACATGGCTAGGTTTTTGTTTGTGTGTGTTAAGTGTCTGAGGCCAGATCCAAACTCAGGTCCTTCTGACTCCAGGGCCAATGCTCTACTCACTGACACCTAGTTTTGTTTTTTTTTTTAACATAAACCATTAGCAAACTTAACACACACACACACACACACACACACACACACACACACACACACACACACACACACACACAACTATCAGTATGAAAAAATTTAAAATTGAAGTCACTACCAATGAAGTAATAAAAAAAAATTATGAGGAACTATTTTACCCAGTTAGATGCTAATAAAACCAATAATCTAAATGAAATAGATGAATATTAACAAAAATATAAATTGCCCAGATTAAACAGAACAAGAGATTCCATTTAAAAAATTATATTGGATATTAAAAAACTATATTGGCTATATGCCAAGATACTCACAATAACTATATCAACATAGCTACAAAACACTCTTTACCCAAATAAAGACATCTAAATAATTGAGGAAATATTAATTGCTCATGATTAGGCCAATCCAATATAATAACACTAGTAATACCTAATTTAATATGCTTAGTCAGTGCCATACCAATCAAACTAACCAAGTATTCTTTATAGAGCTAGAAAAAATAATAACAAAATTCATTTGGAGGAACAAAAGGTCAAGAATATCAAGGGAAATAATGGGGGGAAGAATAGGAATAAAGAGGGCTCTGATACTACCAAATTTCAATTATACTACAAATCTGTAATCATTGAAACAATTTGTTATTCATTAGAAAATAGAGGTTGATTAGTGGAACAGATTAGGTATACAATACATAAAATAAGTGAAACAGTAGCTTAGTGTTTAATAAACCCCCAAATCCCAGTTATTGGGAAAATAACTTTTTTTTCCCTTTTGGAGGGCAATTGGGGTTAAGTGACTTGCCCAAAGTCACACTGTTAGTAAGTGTTAAGTGTCTGAGGCCAGATTTGAACTGAGGTCCTCCTGACTCCAGGACCGGTGCTCTATTCACTATGCCACCTAGCTGCCCCAGAACTCAGTTTTTGACCAAAAAAAAAGCTGTTAGGAAAACTGAAAAGCATTCTAGTAAAAACTAGGTATAGACCAACACCTCATACTGTATATTAAGATGTGTTCCAAATGGGCACATGCCGAAGACATAAAGAGTGACATTATAAACAAATTAGAGCAGCAAGAAAGAAATTACCTGTCAGATCTATGAACAGGGGAAAAGTTTCTGCCCAAACAAGAGATAGAGAGGATCACAGAAGGTAAAATGGACAGTTTTAATTACATAAAATTGAAAAGGTTTTGTAAACAAAACCCATGCAGCTAAAATTAGAAGTGGAGCAGGTAGATGGCAAACCAGACATTTTTTCCAATTCCTACAACCTCTGCAAAACAGAAGTCATGTGACAAAGTCACTTCAACTAAGGTCTAGGACATCCAGAATCCATAAGAAAGTAAAAACAAAAACAAAAATCCAGAAGCTGATGCTCACTAACTCTGAGGTCAGATTTTCAGACAGATGTAGTATTTAAAAAAAAAAAAGATTAACAAGAAAGAATATAAATCAGTGGTGATAATGATCAGGGATGTGATGGGGAAGGGGCCCTACCACAGGACAGTGTCCTCTCTGACGACTACAACCATTGACATTGTTCTGGAAATTAGACACAATGGGAATCCATCGGTTAAGCCTTACAAGGCAGCAGAAAGCCCCTATGGGAGAGCCTAGAAAGGATACCTTGGAATCTTTAATTGCATGAAAAATACAGAGAAAAGAGAGGGAGACCAAATAATTATAGGGATCATAAATCAGAGAATGAGGGTCTAGGAATAAACAAAGAAAAATGAATAATGAAGAGTGAGAGAAATCCTTTTTGGAAAGGGGCCCCCAAAAAATTAAATTTAAAAACTAAGAAACAGGAGTAGTTGAAAGAGGAGAGGAAGGGAAAACATCAAAGAGATGGGATCAGGAGCAAGAGGAAGAGGGCCAGTGGGAACAAGGCCACTTTGAAAAAAAAGATTAAGAAACTGAAGAAACATAATATTGTATCTACAGCTGTAAATGTAACTTGAAATTGAAAGGCTTCTACACAGACAATATTAATGTATCTCAAACAAGAAGGGAAGTGGTTAAATGGGAGAAAAACTGTCACCATATTTCTCTAAGTGTTTGTATGCAAGATAAGTAAACAGTCAATAAATATACATAAGACTAATAGCCATTCCCCAATAGATTAATAGTAAAAGGATATAGAAAAAAATCTCAAAAGAATACTTGTAGTCACAACCATATGAAAATAAATGCTCCAAATCACTGATAGTAAGAGAAATGCAAACCAAAATCAACTCTGACATTTCACCCCGAACCCTGCAAATTGAGAAAAAAAAGCAACAGTTAAGATTGGTAGGGTTGTGTAAAGATAGGCACACCAATACATTATTAGTGGAGCTGTGAAACGGCGCAACCATTTTGGAAAACAATTTGGAATTATGCAAATAAAGTGACTAAAATGTCTATACCCTTTGAACCAAATTATTACCGAGTTTATACTAGTAATCTAGTAATATGAAGTCCCCATATACTCCAAAATATTTATAGCAGCAGTTTTTGTGATAGCTAAGAATTATAAACAAAGTAGATGCTTATCAATTGTGGAATGGCTAAACAAACCATGGTACATGAATATAATGGAATATTACTGTGCTGTAAGAAATTATGAAAAGGTCAGATCCAGAGAAGCCCAGGAAGCCCCTGTATGGACTGGTGCAGAGTAAAAGATGCAACAGATCAGTCCCAGAACAATGTATGCTACAGCAATAACACTGTAAAGACATGAGAATTCTGATGAATGCAATGACAAATCATGATCCCAAAGGACATATGACAAAAACTACCCACCTTCTGACCAAGATGTAGCAGATTTAAAGGGAAGATTGAGATAGATGTTTTAAAATACAATTAGTAAATTTGTTTTGCTTAATTATGCTTTTGTTTTGTGGAAGTTGTTTTTCCTCCAGTTTGGGGAATGGGGAAAAGGGGGCTAATATAAATCTCACCCCACTACCCAAGAAAGAAGGGTGATTGTAGCATTTTTTAATGCAAAGAAGAGAAAAGGAGGTTAGGGAGGAAGAGATAAGCATGACAGCTTTTGAAACATGTCAAATTTATTATTTAAAAAATACAAGCTAGAGTGGAGCCAAGATGGCGGAGTAGAAACAGCTCATCCAAGCCACTCTGCCCCCAGATTCCCCCCAAACTATGTAAAAGGGGACTCTGAACAACTTCTGGAGCCCCAGCACCCACAGAACAACACAGAGAAGCTAACCTCCCACTGAGGACAGCCCAGCAGCCCTGCAGGAAGGACCAGCGCAGCACTCTGGGAGCCGGCAGCGCGCAGTGCGCATAGTGCGTCGAGCCAAGCCCAGGTCCCCGTGAGCCAAGGTTTTATCCCTAGGGCGGCAGGGCCAGCAGCCGGCTGGAGGAACCCCAGAACACCAGCAGCTGTGGAGATTCCAGAATTATCAACACAGACATGCCTAGGACAAAGTAAGAGGTTAGTGTCCTATGGACTTTGGGACCTGTATTTGGGGAATGCGTCGGCTCCCTCCCCTGGGGGCTAGAAGCCACTGAGGACACATGCCATTTTGTAGTTTTCAGAGGCAGCTCCAGCTCCTGGCCTGCGAACTGTAGGGAGATCCAGCGATCAGTCTTGGGGGGTAATCGCTCTTGCTATAACCTCCCTGGATCTGGATTGTGATCTGGGGTGGAAGTCGTGGGTGGGTTTACAGCTTACCAGAAACAGAAGTTGCCCCCCACACGTTCGGGACGAAAATTCCTCTATCTGGCCTTAAAGCCATAGTGTGGCAACAAGCCCAAAAGTCAAGCAATTAAGTGACAACATGCCAAGGCAAAGCAAACAGAAAAATGCAACCCTAGACTCCTATTTTGGGGGCATAGAGTGGGAAAAGGACTGTGAGGTCAGAAGTCCTGCTCCAAAAGCCCCAGGGGAAAACATGAGTGGGTTGCAGGCCATAGAGGACCTTAAGAAGGACGTTAAAAATCAAATAAGAGAAGTGGAGGAAAAATTAGAAAGAGAAATGAGAAGGATGCAGGAAAAGTATGAAATGAGGGTCACCAGCCTGACTGAGGAAAACAACACCTTAAAAAATAGACTAGCTCAAATGGCAAAGGAGGCCCAAAAGGGCAATGAGGAGAATGCCTTAAAAAGTCGAATTTGCCAGATGGAAAAAGAATCTCAAAAGTTCACTGAGGAGATTCATTCCTTCAGAGTTAGACTGGAGCAAATGGAAGCTAGTGACTTTATGAGAAATCATGATGCTGTTAAGCAGATCCAAACAAACGAAAGATTAGAAGGCAATGTGAAATATCTCATGGGAAAAACCACTGACCTGGAAAATAGATCCAGGAGAGATAATTTAAAAATTATTGGACAACCTGAAAGCCATGATCAAAGAAAGAACCTAGAAATCACCCTTCAAGAAATTCTCAAGGAAAATTGCCCTGATGTTTTAGAACCAGAGGGCAAAATAGAGGTTGAAAGAATCCACCGATCACCTCCTGAAAAAGATCCCAAAAAGAAAACTCCCAGGAATATCATAGCCAGGTTCCAGAATCCCCAGATCAAGGAGAAAATACTACAAGCAGCCAGGAAGAAAATTTCAATATTGTGGAAACACAATCAGAATAGCCCAGGACCTGGCAGCTTCTACACTGAGGGATCGAAGGGCATGGAATATGATATTCCAGAGGGCAAAAGAACTGGATATGAACCCAAGGGTCACCTACCCAGCAAAACTGAGTATTTTGTTTCAGGGGAAAATATGGTCATTCAGTGGAATAGAGGACTTTCAAGCATTCTTGAGGAAAAAACCAGAGTTGAATAGAAAATTTGACATCCAGACACAAGAAGGAAGAGATGCCTGAGAAGGTAATCAGGGAAAAGAAATCAAAAGGAACTTATCAAAGTTGAACTATTTACATTCCTATATGGAAAAGTAATAACTGTGACTGATGATATCTTTCTCACTATGAAAATAATGGAAGAAGGGTGTGTGGTCATATGAATACATATGTGAATGTGTGTGTATATGGTTACAGTTATATATGGATAGAGGGCATAGGTTGAATTTGTTGGGAAGGGAGAATACTCAAGGGATGAAATTATGAGGAGAGAGAGGAAAGTGGCAAGAGGAGATGGGGAGAGACAGGGTAGGGTAAACTATCTCATGTAAAAGAAGCAAGGGGAAGTGGTTGCAAGGGAGGAGGAGAATAGGAAGGCAAAAAAGGTAAAACCACATTCTCATTGAATTTGGTTCAGGGAGAGAATGACATACATACTAAATGGGATATCTCAACCTGCAGCAGAATAGGGGGAAGGGGGATGAGAGGAGGGATGATGGATGGGAGGGCATCCTTGGGGGGAGGGGAGGTTGGAAGTACCCACTACAGAAGAGGGACAGGATCATGTAGGGAATGGACCAGGTGGGGGGTGGGATGAGTGGGAGGGAATTATAAGCAGCCTTGTACAATATATCTACTATGATAATATTTTGCATGGCTAGACATGTACAACATATACTGAATTACTTATCTCCCCAGAGGGAATGGGTGACAAAGGAGGAAGGAAATGGATCTGAAAGTCGAGGTCTTAACATTAAATGTTTCAAATATATATAAATACTATTATTAATACTCTTTTGCTTATAATTGGGAGACAAGATGTGCAGGCATTGTGACACAAAGATTCACCTTCCTCTAATGGAAAAGTCGAAGAGGGTATGGGAGAAGGTATGGGAGAGAGCAGATTGGAGGAAGCGATATCTTGTGGGAATGCTATTCTGGGAGTTTGGGTAGAGGAATAACGGGGGGAAAATGATTGTAACTCAAAATCTGGCAGAAATGAATGATGTAAAACAGAAGTTAATAAAACATTTGTTTAAAAAAAAAATACAAGCTAGGGGTGGCTAGGTGGCACAGTGAGTAGAGCGCTGGCCCTGGAGTCAGAAGGACCTGAGTTCAGATCCTTTAAGTGTTCAGACACTTAAAACACACAAACAAAAACCTGGCCGTGTGACCTTGGGCAAGTTACTTAACCCCAACTGTCCTCCAAAAAGCAAAAATAAAAATAAAAAATACAAGCTGATATAATATTCATGATTTCATGTGTAACCCTCTTTTTTTTTTCTATACTTGAACAAGAAAATGAAAGCCTAAAAAGAAGGTGGGCAATGGGGCCACCAAAGGGACTGATTAACCTGGAAGAAGAAAAGATGTCTGCAAATATTTTTAGGACAGTCAAGGAAAAGGACTGAACCCTTGGACCCAATGGGTATCGACGGACAATGGGGAGAAGTTACAAAGAGGCAGATTTTCATTTCAGCTCAACATGAGGCAAAATTTTGCAGGCATCAGAGCTATCTGAACATGGAATCAGTCAAGCTCACCTGAGAATGATGATTTCCATCCCTGAAATCATCCAAGTAGAGGCTGGTGGGCCTCCTGTCACAGATATTGGGCGGCATTCCTGATTCCTAGAGAGTGTTGAACTAGATGACCTCTGAGGTCCCTTCCAGATCTAAAATTCTGATTAAGGAAAATGAGGCAATTAGGGTCTATTCTTTAAAAAAAAAAAAAAAGTAACCAGTGACTGGAGACAAGAAGATCCATTAGGAGGAGCCTGCTCTTCAGGAGGTAGAAATGACTCACTTCACAGTATCCAGGGATTCATGGCCCAACTCTCTCACTCTGCCCCTCCCCACAGGTGAAAGACTAGCCCAGGAGGTGGACTTTGTTCATCTTAGTTGAAACAAGAAACAATCAGCCTGGCTTTTCTCCTTCTGCCACAAGCCTTTGTATTCAAGAATCCAATCCACCCAATAGTTACTAAACACCACTTGGGTGCCAAGCATGGTGTTGGGTTCTAGGGATACCAAGTCAAAAGGAGTAACTGTCCTAACCTCAAGGAGGTTAACAGTATATTAAGAAAGGATACAAAACATACAAATATAAAAAGTACATATACATATGTATGTATATCATTTGAGAAGGGAGAGGACATTAATTACTTGTTCGTCCTTTGTTTTCAAAGAGGACCAATGAGATCACAGAGTGATGTCTAGACTTGTGTGTGAATTGGATTAATGAACACTAATTACTAGATGAATTAGAAAAGGACTGGATGAATCTGAAAGGAAGCCAGGGTTTCCAAGAGGTGGAGATGAGAATGGAGCACACTCCCAGATATGGGGGTAGGTTGCCTGGGGCATGGAGATGGGATTTAGACTGCTCAATACCTCTCAGCAGCCCATTTTTATGGCTTAATCAGCTTTCCATTAAGCCCAAAGAGTGAGGTCAGGCAACTCGATCCCTCTCCCTTGCTAGTAAAGTGAACAAAAACATTACAGTTGGCAATTGGTTCTTTGTGGCAAACTTTGACCCTGGGTTGGCTTCTGCCAGTCAATGCTACCCTGTAGGGAAAGCAAATTCATTAAGATATTAAGACAGGCACAGAGAGAACGGGGAAGATGAAACTGCCAAAGCCACATATAAAAGAGTTTGTTTCTCAACGGTTGGTGCCCAAGCTCCCTTTTCTTTAAATGGAAACTCAGGCATTGATTGACTGCTTGGCAGTCAGGAGGTTAGGATCCTCGTAGCCTGATGGGACCTTAGGAAGAGGGATTGTTTCCTTATCTGCAAAATGAAGCTGAATGAGATCATCACTGAGGACCCTTAAAACTCCAACATCTGTGGATCCAAAAATCCCCAGGATTTGATTGTTTATTTACTTTTCACTGGGTTACAAACCACGATGATTAGCACACTGGTGATTGGCTAGTCATATAGAAACACAGGCAACCATTCAGGAAATATCTGCATGCACTGATCTCCTTTACTGTGTGATGAAAAGGACCTTTCATGTAAAGTTTGACCTGACTTAAGATTCTCAGAACTGATGAAGCTAATTTTCTCCCCCAAGAATCACAACTCCTGATAAAGACCAGCACAGCGTAGCTGGGGCCAAGCCCTTCCTGTGAGGCCCCAAACAAGCATCCTCTCAGGACAGATTTATTCAGCATTCCCTCCCTTTCTCTGTATATTCCTCCCATCTGTTTCTACCATCACTATTTCCACTGACTTCAATAGCCTTGCCAAATTTAGACCCAGAATGGCCCTTAAAGCCATTTTGTCCCCCCCACTCCCAGCCCCCAAATTAAAAGGAAATTCCTGCTTCCCATTTCTCCCCCTTCTAGGCTGCATGTTACATATTCTGTCTTCCTCCTACAAAGGCCTGAGGGCTGGAGTCCCACGCAAAGATCCCAAAACTGACCGAGTCACAGCCTTTGTACTTCATCTATCATATGAAGATAATACTTGTGCTGCCTCTTTCATTAGGCACTTTGCAAACCTTACAGCTCCAAAAAAATTAATACAAATGAAAAAACCTTTCTATTGCCTGTAGAATAAAGTCCACAATCTGTGACTGGCTATCGAGGGCACTCCACAGTTAGGCTTTGATTTCCCCTTCTGAAGTAGTAAGCCCTGACATTTCACCCACTTACAAGGGGCCCATCTTTGTACCCTGGATTCCTGGAACCCAAAACTCCTCCCCTTGGCTTAGTTGCTGAACAGCCTGCTTTATCTAGTGTGCCCCAGCCAACATCCTGCTCCTGCACAATATCTTGTCCTAGCTGCATCTTGCCTGACCAGTCTGCCCCATTCAGATTGTTATTCTTGATACGATGGTGGTTTTTGACTATTTAATCTGTGTGTTCTCTGGCATATACCAAACCAGATTAAATGTAATTGGAAAATTATTTTTTATAACACAGTAGAACATTGGTAATGTTCTGGTTTCCTAAGTCAACATGTGACCCTATAGTTTCATGGCCCCATTTCTGAATGTTGCAACATTGCTCTAAAGAAATAGAATCTGTAAAGCCCAATGGTGGAATGACTGGTTCTGCTAAGTGATGGCTAAAGGGGCAGAGGTAGAAAGTCACTTACTACTAAGGACCACTATAAGCTGGGACCAATATGGCACCTCTGTAGTCTATGCCAGATGAGTCAATCTGATTCCCTAGTGCTGCCACAAGGTGATTAAAATGTTTAACATAAATAAAAACACAATACAACATGTTAATTGTGGTTTTCTAAATCAATATACTTAGAGAAGGAAATAACAAACTACTCCAATATCTTCGCCAAGAAGATCCCAAATAGGGTCACAGAGAGTTGGACTCGACTGAAATGACTCAACTCAGAGTGTGGCTGCAGAGATGTTTCTGTTTGAATTTGACACCACTGGTCTATGCCATTAAATGCAAATGACATTATAAATATGGAGTCCAGGAGTTAAACACTAGTTTTAACTATCCCATCCTATCAGGGAATCAAGTGTCCAATTCCTATTCTGCCTAAGTCCACACATTAGTAATTGAAGCACTTTAGAAAGTCTCATGTTTACAAAATACTCATTGTAGTACTTTTTGTAGTAGTAAAAAAAAAAAAACTTGGGTTTATTGAATGGGAAATGGTTGAACAAAACATAGCATGTGAATGTAATACTGCACCTTTTTAAGGAAAGGATGAAAATGACTAATCCAGAGAAACAGGGACGGCAGCACCAGGAGAATATGCAGGACTCCAATGATACACCAGAAGACAACTGAACTCAGAAGAAAGGCAATGATCAATATTAACTTCAGATAACTGGTACTGAGACACACCTAGCCCACAGGCGAAAAAAGCATATACACTGACTAAAAACAGAAAGGAAAAATGCGGTATATACCAAAATATTCATAACAGCAACACTTTTTGTGGTGGTTAAGAACCAGGAACAAAATTAATGCCCGTCAATTAGGGATTGGATGAACAAATTTTGCCCTATGAATGTAACGGTATATTACTGTGCTGTGAGAAACAACAGATGAGGAATTCAGAGAATTACAGGAAGATTTATATGAACCAATGGAGAAGTAAAGCAGAATCAGAGCAGTATGTAAAACATGACTACTGCAATGTGGATGAAACATGCAGAGAAGGAAAAAAAACCTCCTGACTAACCCAAAGAACAAGAGGTCTGGAGAACAGATAATAAAGTACACGGGAGGGGAAAGGGGAGGAACTAGGTGGCACAGTGAATAGAGCACCAGCCCTGAAGTCAGGAGGACCTGAGTTCAAATCCAGCCTCAGATACTTGACACTTACGAGCCATATGACTTTGGCCAAGTTACTTAACTCGATTGACCTCCAAAAAGCAAAAAAATAAAAAATAAAGTAGACCAGGGTGGACCTGCGGCCTCAGGGTCCTCAAGTTTGGTTCTTGGAATCCAAACATCACAGAGCAGATCCTTTTATTAAGGGGATTTATTCTGTAAAATTTGGGACTTGGTCAGAGCTGTACCCAAGGACTTAGAAGGCCACATGTGTCCTTGAGGCTGCAGGTTCCCCACCCCGATAAACAAGGTAGAAGAGGGGGGACTGAAAGGCAGAACGCTGCATACCAATGCTGGATGCTGGTGCCTCCGGGCTGGACTACTTCAATGGCCTGCTGGTGGGTCACCTGGCCTCCACTGAGCTGTCAAACAGACCTTAGGCTAGAGAGCCAGCATGGTATTATCCTTCTTTGAATTTAGTCATCTCCAGGGCTTCCTATCATCCCAGGGCCATACGTGAAATCCTGCTGGTGGTTCAAAGCCCTTCATAGCCTGTTCCCTCTCAACCACTCCAGTCTTGTTAAATCTTGCTTACCTCCAAGTGCTCTGTGATCCATTGACGCTGGCCTCCTAGCACACTCCAGGCATGGTCATTGGCTGTCCCTCATGCCTGGAACTCTTCCTCATCTCTGACTCCAGGCTTCCTTCAAGGCCTAGCCAGAATCTCGCCTTCTACAGAAAGATTCCCCTTAATGCTGATACTATGTCTATGCATCTATATATATCACCCTATGGTGACTATTTCCAATGGATCCCACCTACATCCTGTTTGTAACACTGCATGTTTCTCCTCCATTAGACTGAGCTCCTTGAGAACCGGGGCTGTTTTTTGCCTTTCTTTGTATCCCCAATGCTTAGCAGAGATTGGCACATAGTTGGCACTATAACGTTCGTCCAATGCATCACCAAACTAGCTGTTTTTACACGGCTATTTTTCTTTGTTAGAAGAGTTCAACATATCCCAAAATGAGAGAACTTACTTTTAAAAAGACAAGTCTTTGACCCTATTGTCTTGGCGAGTTAATGAAACAGGAACACTCTAAAAAAATGTTAACCAAATATCAGCATATATTTATTTTGCACTCTACCTAATGATCTTCCCTTTTCTTCAGCACCATGCTGTATTCCTACCACAGGCACACACCCAGTGCCTGAGGAAGAGAACAGCACTACTGGAAGCCACACCCTCGAGTGTGTGGTATCCCTGGCTGGCCCCAGGACGTCAGGCCTGCCCACTTTCTCCTGATGGAGGGAAGCTTTAAGATACAAGTTTTCAAATCCTCTTTTAAATACCCCCCCACTCCTCTCAGTCCTCCCCCCACCAAGGTCCAAGCTTTTGCTAGTTGACCAGTAAGTATGCTTGGTGCTAACTGGAGTGTCAAAAGGAGATGAGGAGCAGAAATTCTGAGGCGGCATGGGAGAGCATCCGTGGAAAACCTTGTCAAAGTCCCTAGATCAAATTGCTGCATGGTGGGAGTTTAGGCTCTTATGAAAACAGAACTAGGGGTTGAGTTACTCCGCGTCTGTGGATTTAAAGTGGTCGTCATCTACCGTGGAATAGATGTGTCCCTCATTGCTGAGAAAATCAACAGCTTGCCTGGAGGGGAGAGAGAACATAAGCTCAGCTCATTTCAGACAAACCATTTGTAAGGAGAGAGAAGCCGGCCAGAGGCCTCCCCCTGACTTCCTGCTGATACAGACCACAGCCTGGTCACCCCATTTACACAAGGCAGAGGACACAGGTCTCTCCTGGGGCAGGGTAAAGCCCACCAGTCTGTGGCCATAGTGGGCTAGAGGAGGAGCCCCAGGCAACGTGGTGCAGTGGGAGAAGCTGGGAATCAAGCCTGGCCTCCATCACAAACTAGCTATCGTTCTAGCTTGTCATACTTCCTCTCCCTTGGCTTCAGTTTGCTCATCTTTCAACCTATTTGTGAAGGCAGCCCTCAGTGACAATGCTATAGGAATAGGAGAGAGGAGCTCATTTCCTGAAGGTCCAGATGGGCAAAGAGAGAGCTCTGGACAGTCTCTGTTCTCCACCTGCCCACTTCTCCCTCCCCTCCCAGGGCTCAGAAGCCTCATCTCAATTCTCCAAACCAAACCCAAGCCTGGCATTTGGAGCCACCCCGTGACAGCTCTCACTCCACTGGCCTCAGCATGTGTTCAGTTAGTATGTGTGCTATGGAAGACTGGCTGGAGGGAAATCAGCACACTTACTTGATTACAGACACATTTAAGTTGTGGAGCTGAGACTTGAGATCCTGAAAGTTCATTCCTTCTGGCCTTGGGCAAGCTTTAATCAAATTCAGCACCTGCGGAGAGAATCCTCAAATCACAAAAAATCCACTATGAAAAACTGGTGTTTGTCCTCAGAAGAAAAAACCAGTTAAGTCAGATGGAAACCCCGGTGCGACAACATGACAAAACATTTGAAAGTGCCTAGTGTATGCATCCTGTGTTGGGCATGATACACAGTCTCTTGCAATCTAGTACACACACAGGACACCAGGATGGCCTTGTGCAAACCACACTATGTCATTCTAAGTGCCCTAGAGAAGACAGAACAAAGTATTATGTGGTGTCTAAGGAGAGGGAGTGTGAGGCTTGGGATGGGGACTGAGGAGGGGAGCTTCTTCCAGGAATAAGCCTTTCAAGGATGGAGAGATAGTCAACAAGCAAAGAGAGGCAGGATGGGCATGCTGGAGAGAACAAAGGGCACTGGGGTCTGGTACTCCCAAGGGTATTAGGGAGCAGGAGCAAACAGTTGTCCAAAGGTTAGAGCACATGGAGGGGAGAAGTCAGAGATTTTAGCAAGTGCTGGAAGTAACCTTGGTGACCATCTAGTCCAAATCCCTGCTATAACTCACCTGACCAGGACTCATCCAGCCTCTGCTTAGAAACCTCCAAGAAAGAACCCACCACGTCTTGAAGTGGCCCATTCCCCTTGGGGACAGCTGTAGTAAATAAGCTCTTCCTGACATGAAGCCTGAAGTTGGCCCCTACCAACTCCCCCCGACCCTCACCTGGTTCTTCTCTCCAGAGTCAGAGAACAAGCGTGATTCCCCTTCAGATACTAAACCTGGCCCATGTCCTCCCTGAGTCTTCTCTTGTCCAAGGCCAGACCCGCTCACCATCAGGCCGGACTTGAAGCACCTTGCCACTGGGCTGTCCTCTGGACACCCTCTAGCTATTCAGGGTATGAGCAAGGCAAATGCCAGTGGGACCACCACCTCCCCACTCATAGGAGCCCAGGTTCACATCTGGCTGCTGTCTCATACCAAGCTCATGACCATACTTAGTGCAAAGAAGAGATGTGGGAATGAAGCCCCCTCCCTTCTATGAGGGCTAGAGGTGCAGAGACACGAAACATCACAGAATCCATCAAGACTCAGTGGATAAGAGGGTCAGTTTTGTTGAACTGTTTTCTCCTTTTGCCTTTTTTTTTTTGGAGGGCACTTGGGGTTAAGTAACTTGCCCAAGGTCACATGGCTAGGTTTTTTTTGTTTATGTGTGCATTAAGTGTCTGAGGCCAGATCCAAACTCAGGTCCTTCTGACTCCAGGGCCGACGCTCTACTCACTGCGTCACCTAGCCGCCCCTCCTTTTGCCTTTTTTATTTTAAGGGATGGTGGTCTGGGGAGAAGAAGCAGGAGGGACATACCAGGAAATAAAGTTGTATAAAAACAAAAGACACCAATGAATTAAAAAATAAAACCAAAAACACCTCATTAAGAACAAAGGAGCCTGGACAAATGGTGGTGCCACCAAGAGAAGAAATGAATTCAGAAGAGAGAGCAAGTGTGGGGAAAATCAGAAGCATGGTCTGGGCCATGCTGAATGTGACATTCTGTAGCCCTAGAGCAAGTGCTAATCAGTTCAGGGTGAACTTATCCAGCACCAAGCACTCACAGGCCTGAAACAGTGAATGATGGCGGTAAGGGCAAGGAGCTGGGGGGCACTGGGGTCAAAGGTCATTTTGTAAGTACAAGCAGAATGGAGGAGTTGGAATGGGAAATGAGGGATGGGTCAAGGGAACCAATTGTAACAGAAAAATCAGCCAAGTGCTAGGGAGAGCAGAAGCAAGAAGAGGATGGGGGGTGGGAGAGGAGAGTCCCAATATGAGCGTTGGTACAATCAAAAGAAGTGTAAAAAGCAGCTGCACCATAGTGTAGCTAACGTTCAATAGGAGAAGAGGAATGGGAAGACCTGGCTGTCAGAGGGTGTGCAAATACATATTCCCAAGAATGGTGTTGGGTCCCTTGATACTGACAGCCAGAGGGTCCTCCAAATGATGGCACCTCTATCACCTCTATGCATCTATCGAAGAATCCCATATGATTTTCACATATGAATGGGAGACAACTTGCTGGAGGACAGGCTTCAAGGCTGCATTTTGATTTAGCAAGTTTTAAAAATTAAAGAATAAATACAATGGAACCTTGTATTCTCCCTTCTAAAACAAATTATACCAGTGAAGAAGGTAGGGAAGAAGATTATGAGTCAGGGATTAACGCACTGAAAAAATGAGAGAGTAGGGGCAGCTGGATGGAGCAGTAGACAGAACACTGGTGCCAGTGTCAGAAGAACCTGAGTTCAAATCCAGCCTCAGACACTTACTAGCTGTGTGATCCTCAGTGAGTCAATTAACCAAAATGTGGGAGAAACAGCACATGCATGGCATTAGTATATTGTAATTAGTGGGCACATGAGCCAGGGTACTGGTGTTTTTTCTTTCTGGGGTCACATATGTGGGGCTTACCTGGTTCTGGGTTACAGTGAGGCCATTGGCTGGCATAAGACTATTTCCACCAAAGTTGTTTCCTCCAAAGCTTCCTGGATCCCCTATTCCAGAAGTGCCGAGAGACGGTCTTCCTCCCAAGGGCTAAAAAAGGACACATTAAGGTACTGGGTTGGGGGTCAGGAGACAAGATCTAATTCATCTCGGCCACCAGCCTCAGCATTCTACTCTCTGGACCCAACTTCTCTCCCCTATAAAATTAAAAGATTAGACTGATGGACTTTAGGCTACTCCCTTTCAAATCTGACAATTTCTAGGATTGGGGCAGACTTGATTCACCCAATCAAAGAAGCTACAACTTAAGGTGTTTCCTGCTGTATTTCTCCAGGCAAGGGAAGGTAAAGTTGCAGGGCCTCTTAGAAGACCCTTCAGAAAGGGGGAAAGAACAATTCTCACATATTTTGCTTTAAGATGTGTGAAATCAGTTGAGGTCAGTGTTTCATGACACTGGGTTGGAGGGTTCAGAGTAGTAAGCAGAGAGAAGGAACACAAATCAGATTTCATTTTTTTTTTTTTGAGTTTAGGTTTTATGATAGAAGGGCCTTTGGTAGTAAAAATTAGACAAAATGGGAAAAATCTGCCACGAACAAATAGCTGTGAAACCCTGGGCATGTTGATCTCCAAGGCAAGGCTAGTCTGAAAAGGATATGGGAGGGATTAGCTAACCATAAGCTTAACATGAGCAAACAATGGGAAAGCCAAGAAAGCCAGGAAAACCCTGGACTGCATGAAGGGAGGCATCTCTGCCAGGACTAGGGCTGTGACAGACCTGCTACACCCTACCAAATTCTGTCTATTGCTTGGAGGACTGTGTCTAGTTTGGGGTGCCATAGTGATGAGCTGGAGGAATAACGAGGAGGGTAATCAGGGTGAAAAGCCTGGACTTCATGTTATAGAAGGATCAGTTGAAGATATTTAGCCTAGAGAGAGGGGTGGGGTGCAGTGGGGAGGAGAGGAAAGTACAATGGTCTCCAAATGCCTGAAAGACTGGAAGAAAGGAGACTTACTCTGATTAGTCCTCGAGGCCAGAATTAGTTATAGTTTATCTATTTACTATTTATTAGAAATAGGCAGAAATTACAAAGAAGCAAATCTAGTCTTGGGGCGAGGAATAACCACCTTCATAATAACTGGAGCTATGCACAAGTAAAGGGGTACTTTCTCAGTGAAAGACTTCAAGAAAAAACTGGATGACCATTTGTGTGTGCTATCAAAGAATAACAGAATCTGAGAATTGGAAGGAATCTAATTATCCATTTAGTCCAACCCATATTGGAAAAATTCCCACTTAACAGACCCAACTAATGGCCATCCAGCCTCTTCCTGGGAAGTCACCACCTCAAATGAGGCCCATCCCACTTCTGGGCTGCTCTAACTGGTGGAAAGTTGTTTCTGAAACCCAAAGAGAGTGATACACCTCAAAGTCTAGCCCTTCTCTATACTTCAGCCTTTCAAACACTTTCAGACAGCTACCATGTACCCCCTAAGCACTCTGGTTTCCAGGCTAAACACCCCTCCCCCCTTCATGTCACCATCTGGGCTACCCTCTTCAGCTTATCAACAGTTTAGCACTCAGAACTGAACACAATACTCCAGATAGGGTCTGACAAGGGCAGAGGACAGCAAGACTATCACCACCCTGTCCTGGAAACAATGCCCTGACTTACACAGTCCAAGACTGCACTGCCTTTTCTGGCTGCCACAGCTGACTTACATCTAGCTTGTGGTCCACTAAAACTTTCAGATCATTTTCAGAACTGCTCCCTAACCATGCCTCCCAGCCTTATACTCGTGAAGCTGATTTTTTATGCCCAAGAGCTTAGATCTTTGGGTTTATCAAACATTAAGTTACTGTGGTCACTTACTTCAGCATACTGCATACCTAGTCTATTCCACAGATCAACCTCTCTACTGTTTATCCAGTACCACATGATTCTGTTGTAGCTTGAGATCTAGAACTGCAAGGCTACCTTCTTTTACTTTTTTCTTCACTGATCTCCTTGATATTCTTGACCTTTTAGTCCTCCAGATAAATTTTATTATTTTTCTAGTTCTATAAAGTAATTCTTCGGTATTTTCATTGGTATGGCACTACTGTCATTTTCATTACATAGGCTCAACCTGCCCATGAGCAATGAGTATTTCTCCAGTTGTTTAGGTCCGCCTTTATTTCTGCAAAAAGTGTTTTGTAATCGTGTTAACAGCTCCTGTGTGTCTTGGCACGGAGACTCCTAAGTATTTTATATTGTCTGCAGCTATTTTAAATGGGATTTTTCTTTCTATCTTTTGCAGCCAAATTTTATTAGTAATATGCTGAGGATTTGTGTGGGTCTCCTTTATACCTTACAACTTTGCTATAGTTGTGCATTGTTAACTAGATTTTTAATTGATTCTCTTGGGTTCTCTAAGGATACCATCATATCCTCTACACAAAGTTCCTTCAAATTCTTTTTTCTTGTCTCATTGCTATAGGTAGCATGTCTACTACAACAAAGAGAATGGTGAAAACGGACAGCCTTGCTTCACCTCTGATCTAAATGGAAAGGGTTCTAGCTTATCCCTGTTACAGATAATTCTTACTTTTGGCTTTAAATAGAGAAAAGTTCTATTGCAATCCCTATGCTTTCTAGAGCTTTCAACAGGAATCGGTGGTGTATTTTGTAAAAAGCTTTTTATGTATCTATTAATATAATCATATGATTTTTGTTATTAATATGGTCAATTAAGGTAACAGTTTCCCCAATACTGAACCAGCCCTGCATCCTAGTATAAATCCAATCTGGTCCCTGTGTATGAACTTTGTGATACAATTGTTCTTTAAAATTTGGTAGAATCTGCTTATAAATCCATCTGTCCTGGGGATTTTTTCTTAGGGAGGCCAATCATGGCTTGTTCAATTTCTTTTTCTAAAATAGGGTTATTTAGGTATCCTATTTCCTTATCTGTTAATATGGGTAATTTATATTTTTTGTAAAAATTCATCCATTTCATTTAAATCATACATCTTATTGGCATAAAATTGGGCAAAAAAAACTGCTAATAATTGCTTTAATTTCATCTTCATTTGATAGTACATTCACCCTTTTCATTTCTGATACTAGTAATTTGGTTAAGAGAGAAGGTTCTGAATACAGCCAACACATAGATTCATTTTGCTTAACTATGCATATGCGTTATAAGGGGTTCCTGCCTATTGCTTCTCAGTTTTTAAATTAAGGGGGTTAGGGAGAGATAGCAATAGTGATACCAAAAAAGGGGACCATTTAACATTTTAAAAATTCACAGAAATTCAGAAGGAATCATAAGATTAGCAGTTCAATTCTGAAAGTAATGTATAGTATACATTTTAAAAATTAGCAAGTGTTATGAAATAGATTCCTGGCTACACAGAGAATCCTCTCTTTGTATTCTTCTATACATATGTGAATGTTCTTTTTATGATGTTTAAGTTCAGAAGAAAAAAACACACACACTTACCCTTCTCAGCTCTAAACCACATCCCAGTTCCACATCCTAAAGTAACTTATCCTGTGTCTCTCTCACTTGTACACAGATGCTTCTGTGTCGTCTCCCCACCAGACTGTGAGCTCCCGAAGAACGTAATCTTCTGCCTTTCCTCATGGGCCTGGCACACAATAGGCACTTCCTAAACACTTACTGATGGACTGACTCATCAGAGAAGGACCTTCCAGAAGCCCTCACCTGGTTGGCGGACTGGCTTAGCACCATGTGGGCATTGACGGTCTCCAGGATGTGGATGGTAAACTCATTCATGTCCTCTAGAGGAAGAATCTTAAATGCCACCAGACTCTTTTTGTTCTGTTAAAATAACAAGACAGTTAGGGCGGCTAGGTGGTGCAGTGAGTAAGAGCGCCGGCCCCGGAGTCGGGACGACCGGGATCAGATCCGGCCTCAGAAAATGAGCACCCACACATAAATAATGACTAGCCATGTAACCTGGAGCAAGTGACTTAACTCCAACTGCTTAAAACAAAAAACAAGACAGTTTAGGGTAAAGGAGGGAACACAGCAGCTGCCTCTAAGGCAAGATGCCAACACCCTGAAAGCCCGGGAAGGCCCGGCCCCTACAACATCCGGAAGCTAGCTATCTGGAATCAGGAATTACTGACCACCAAAGCAACACTGAGAATCAATGGCAGTCAGATTCTCCAGACTGCCCCCCAAAGCCTATTTAACCCTTAATAACCTGGCAGGTCATATTAGGCTAATTATGGACCTGAATGACCATCTATCACCCAGTGTTTATGGAAAATAGATTCTGTTTCGTCTTAGGGTGTAGGAGCATACGCATCCTCGTTCTACAGTGAGATGAAGGGTTTGACTGTCCCTTCCTGTCTGAGCTCAGACACAGACACAGGAGGGAGGTTAGGAAGCTGGCCCCTGTCTTTTCTTCCTGGCCTGCCTATCTCTGACCAGGGTTGCCTTCCTTATTTCTCTGAATCCCAGGAAGCTAAGCACAGGAGCTACACACATCCCTTGGGAACTTTTCTAGGGGTTATCTTCAATAATCCCACAATCTTTTCAGAGTAAATACTCTTTCCACTAATGCAGACTGCAAGTTAAACACAGATTCTGGGGTCTGCCTCTTTTGTAGCATTAGATTCATAAATATGAGTGCTCTGTGGAAGTTTTCTTTGAGAGCATTTTGTTCTATCAGCAAAGCTCTGTACTTGTTTACCAGTGATCTCTGAGGACAAGGGAACAATATTCTAAATCAGTTTAAATTTTCATTTAGATTTCCAGGAAGCTGACATTCTCATAATCACAGGCAGAAACAAAGGGTCTGAGACAATATTTATTTAAAAACCTGCCTGCTTGACATCTAACATTAACATAGAACTGAGAGAGACGAAAAAGGGAGATTAAACTGTTGGTCTTCTTTTATTGACAGTATTGATCTAAGAATTGCAGGTGTGAGAACAGAATCCGCCCCGCCCCCCCAGATCCTTCCACTTAATTTTTACAGGAACATGATACTAAAAGATTACTTTACACTTGGTTTGATATCATGGCTTAAGGGATCTTAAGTAACTAACTCCAAGTATCACTACTAACAATCTCACGTTCACAGAAGATAATTACAAGGTGCTTTTGTCACAACCACCTTAAAATCAAGTAGTATAAATACAACTCCCATTTTACAGGTGAGGAAAATAAGTTTCAGGATAGAAAAAATTTGGCCAAGCTCACATGGCTGCCAAGTGTTGAAGCTAGGACTTGCATTTAGATCTTTTTTGGGGATGTAGGGTGGAGCAGGAAAGGAAGGAGAGGCAATTGGGACTACTCCCAGGGTCACACAGCTAGTAAGTGTCTGAGGCTGGATTTGAACTCGGGCCCTTTTGACTCAAGAACTATTGCTCTATCCACTTTGCCACCTAGCTGCCCTGCACTTAGGTCTTTTTTTTTTTTTTAATCAAATGCTTTATTAACTTCTAGTTTACATCATTCATTCATTCATTTACATAATACAAATTTTTTCCCTATCTTTCCCCTATCTACCACCCCAAAATATCCCCTCCTCCAATCTGCTCTCTCCCATATCTTCTCCCATACCGCCTCTGACTTTCCAGTAGGGCATGGTGGATCTCTATGCCCCAGTGCCTGTATGTCTTATTTCCCAGTTACATGTAAAATAATATTAATAATAGTAGAGATAGAGATATAGATTTTAAACATTTGATTTCAAAACTTTGAATTCCAGATTCATTCCCTTCCTCCCTTGTCACCCACCCTTACTGGGAAGATAAGCAATTCAGTATAGGTTATACACATGTAGCTATGCAAAACATTTCCATAGTGGATATACTGCAAAAGACTGACTATATTTCCCTCCCTCCTATCCCACCTCTCACTTGTTCTATTCTCTACTTTGATCCTGTCCCTTTTCAAAAGTAGGTGCTTCCAACTTCCCTCCCCCCCCAGCCTGCCCTCCCTTTCATCATTCCCCCTCTCATCCGCTTCCCCCCACTCTCTTGTAGGGTGAGATACCCTACTTAGTGTGTATTTCATTCCCTCCCTAAGCCAAATTTAATGAGAATAAAGTTAACCCATTCCCTTTTGTCTTCCTGTTCTTCCCCTCCATTGTAAGTTTTCCCTTGCCTCTTCCATATGAGATAATTTACCCCATTCTATCTCTCCCCATCTCCTCTCATTATATTCCTCTCTCACCTCTTAATTTCACCTTTTAAGTAACATCCCTTCCTATAAAATTGGTCCTGTGCCCTTTTATCTATGTATATCTGTACATATATATATACAATTCACATATGTAATCATACACCCATATACCCTCCTATGTATGTATATACACACACAAACACACACACGTATAAATATATATGCATAAATACATACATATATGTATATATAAATACATACATATATATGTATACATACACACATTTCTATTCCCTTCAACTATTATCGGACTGACAAAAGTTTAATAAATTACAATTATCATTTTTCCACGTATGAATAGTTCAACTATTGTTCAACTATGTAAATAGCTCAACTTTGATAAGTTCCTTATGATTTCTTTTCCCTGTTTACCTATTCAAGCTTCTCTTGCTTCTTGTATCTGAACATCAAATTTTCTATTCAACTCTGTTTTTTTCATCAAGAATGCTTGAAAGTCCTCTATTCCATTGAATGACCATATTTTTCCCTTTAACCTGATAGTTTTGCTGGGTAGGTGATTCCTGGGTTTAATTCCAGCTCCTTTGACCTCTTGAATATCATATTCCAAGCCCTTCAATCCCTCAGTGTAGAAGCTGCCAGATCCTGTGTTATCCTGTGTTTCGACAATATTCAAATTGTTTCTTCCTGGCTGCTTGTAATATTTTCTCCTTGATCTGGGAATTCTGGAACCTGGCTATAATATTCCTAGGAGTTTTCTTTTTTGAGATCTTTTTCAGGAGGTGATTGGTGGATTCTTTCAACCTCTATTTTGACCTCTGGATCTAAAACATCAGGGCAATTTTCCTTGAGAATTTCTTGAAGGATGATTTCTAGGTTCTTTTTTTGATCATGGCTTTGAGGTAGTCCAATAATTTTTAAATTATCTCTCCTGGATCTATTTTCCAGGTCAGTGGCTTTCCCAATGAGATATTTCACATTGCCTTCTATTTTTTCATTTGTTTGGATCTGTTTAATAGTATCTTGATTTCTCATAAAGTCACTAGATTCCATTTGCTCCAATCTAATTCTGAAGGAATGATTCTCTTCAGTGAGTTTTTGAGATTCTTCTTCCATCTGGCAAATTCAGCTTTTTAAAGCATTCTTCTCCTCATTGCCTTCTTGAGTCCTCTTTTGCCATTTGAGTTAATCTATTTTTTAAGGTGTTATTTTCTTCAGTCAGGTTGTTGACTCTCATTTCATAATTTTCTTGCATGGTTCTCATTTCTCTTCCCAATTTTTCCTCCACTTCTCTTATCTGATTTTCAAAATCCTTCTTAAGGTCCTCTAAAGCCTGTAACCAGCTCGTATTTTTCTTGGAAGCTTTTGGTGCAGGAGTTCTGAATTCACTGTCTTCCTCCTGTTCCATGCTTTGATCCTTTTCATCCCCAAAATAGGAGTGTAAAGTTGGGTTGCTCTGTTTACTTAGCTTCCATTGTTTGTTCATGTTGCCACTCAATTACTTGACTTTGAGCTTTTTGCCACAGTAGGAGCTTCGTACCAAACACTGGGGTTTTCTCAGCTGCAAAAGGTTTTAGTTGGGTGCCCGCTCTGAAGCCTCCACACATTCTGGCAAACGGATTACTCACCCCAGGACCTCCACCCTAGACCACAATCCAGCTCCAAGCAGGTTAAAGCAAGAATGATTACCCACCAGAATGGTTGCTTGGTCCCCCTACAAATTGCAGACCAGGAGCTCTGAAGCTGCCACAAGGGGGTGGCTGCCTCAGTGGCTTCTTGCCCCAGGGGCAAAAGCCAACCACACTCCCAACTATTGGATCCCAAATGCACGCTGCACTGACCTTTCACTGTGTCCTTAGCATTTATGTGTTGATAATTCTGGAAACTGCCATAGCTGCTGGTGATCTGAAGTCCCTCCAGCCAGTAGCTGGCCAGGCCCGCCCTGGGGCTAAAACCCCAGGCTACCACACGACTGGGCTTGGCTCCCAGAGTGCTGTGCTGGCTGCTTGCTGCCAGCCTGCCAGGCTGTCCTCAGTGGGAGGTTAGCTTCTCTGTGTCATTTTGTGGTTCTGTAGCTCCAAAGTTTCTTCAGAGTCACCTTTCACATGAACTGGAGAAGGTGAGAGCCAGAGCCCCTTGGAAGTCCTGTTTCTACTCTGCCATCTTGGATTCCACCCCCTGCATTTAGGTCTTCTAGTTAATGTTCTCTGCTACATAATGATACAATCCAGACATAAGATGCTTTTAGCTTTTCAAAGCACTTTCCTATCTAGCATCATCACTGCCAAGACTTACAATGTCATTTCGGGACACCAGGCAAGGAACCAGTAGACCCACTGTAGAACTAGATAAGGTAAGACACAGAGGACATAAAACTTGGCTCAGTGCTTAGTAAATGTCTACTGAAAATGCTGAAGGCCTTACGGTATCAGTCAGTGGCAAGTCAGGATTGGAGATGCCAAGACTAGAAGTAGCCCTGTGCTCTTTTTCTGTTGTTTAAAATGAAATTTATTAAATTTTTACTAACATACAAATCTATGAACAAGAATGAAAGAAGCAAATCTGAAAACAAAAAGAGCTACTGTGAATGACCATCCACATACACACACTGCTTCTCATCACCTGCTGAGAGGGTGGGTAGTGGGCAGAGGCCAGCCTTGAAGTCAAGAAGGTTTTGGGCTCAAGCCCTGCCTTAGCTGTGTGATCCTGGGTGGATCACTCTACCTCCAAGTGTCGGGGCAGCAGGCTAAGAAGAAGTGAAGGCAAGTTTGTTCTGAATGGAAGAGTTTTCACTCTAGGAATCATTAGATTGATGAACTTGTAGGTCCGGCCTCATAAAGAAACATAAGCATCTTTCTCTGTATTTAAAATGAATTTTGCCGCTGTTTACCATTTAATGCTGTCTCTATTTACAGCTGCAATGCATGCACATAAATGCAGAAGTATACATGCAGACTTACTTTCCATGCTGCTTTGAATTCATTTTTTTGTTGCTTATTACACAACATTTCACAACATGTAAACACTATTTAAGTCATTCCCCAATTGTTGGTCACATTTGTCTGATTCCAGATTTTGTTGTTTTTGTTATAACTTGTACTGCTGGGAAGGTTTCAGAAAAACCTGGGAAGACTTAAATGAACTCATGCAAAGTGAAGTGAGAAGAACCAAATCATGTGTTCTTTCCACCAGACCCAACTGTTATTCTCTAAGCACTCAAGGGAACGGAAAAGGAGAAATGTTTTTCTACAAAAGAGACAAGAGAAAATATAATACTTCATGTATTGTTCTCAAACTCACAGGTTTCAACAATTCTGACACACCCCAGAATTCTGTGGGACAAATACAGACCACGTTCAGTGTGTATAAAATGTAAATGTTCTTTTACTCTGAAGAGACACAATTTGCCAGAAGATGGGATTCTAGAACCTCTCATTTATTCAAAGCACTGACAGCTGTGGGGATGGTGGGCAATTCACATCATTACATGAGTTTCAGTATCATCACCTATAAAGTGTGGATAAGTGTATTCTCTGTCTCCCAGAAAAGGCACTAGGTCAACTGCAAAGTGGTATATAAATGAGTGATGATTATTACTTATGTCTGACTTTACCTGGAAAGACCTGAGATGACCGGCCACTTTCACATAGGTTTCTGGTGGTACCACAGTATTCTCACTGCTCGTGTCCTAAGAGCAAAGGAGGAAAAAAATCAACCTGTGAGTTTTCTATGGCCACTGGTTAATGTGTCTACTTAATTATCAAGCTGGGTATGGAAAATGAAAGTTAAAAACAGGTACAGTTGCATGGCCATAGGGGTAATTTCTATTCTTTCCATAATAGTGGTTCTTGAATTTAGAACAGCCCTGTTATACTCTTAGCTTTCCTGAGGACTGGGGGCAGGCTGCTGCCCTTCTCTGGCCTCAGTTCTCTCTCTCAAGTTCCCTTCCAGCTCAGACTCAACTTGAAGAATGAATGACATCAAAATAGTCCAAGACTCCAAAACCAAAATTTGTGCATATAAGGACAATTAAATTGGCAATACCATGTAAGATGGATTGGAGGGAGAAGAACCAGAGTCAGGGAGGCCAGTCAGGAGGATGCAACAATAATCCAAGCAAGAAGGAATGAGGACATAAAAGAAATGAGTCTAAAGACAGAATTTCCAGCACTGAGAAAGGTATAAAGGGAAGAGAGCCACTGTGGAGTAGAGGCTAGAGAGGAAATCTTGTCATTAGGAACACTTGAATTCAAGTGCTGGGTGACACATTCTGACTAGCGTGATCCTGCTACAAGTTCTCAATGGTCCAGGCAATTTTCAAAGCCTAGAAATCACAGCACAGTTAGGGATCTGTATTAGTGAAGGTAATTTCCCTATACCAAAGAAAACTTTGCCTCCCCCAATACAAAAAATGGTGAGAGAGGGGCTAGTACTAGGCTTTCCCTACACCTCTAACCTCACACCCACTCTGCTTCTATGTCTAGTAGAATGTACACATACAGCCGACCTGATAAAGGACTTAGCTTGGGTGTTTAATAGAGTGTACCTTCATCCTCACATTCCATAGCCATCCACCTTTAGGAAAGGTGTTCCAAAGGCTCTCATGCAAAGTCATCACATTTCACTGACCCTACAAGGTGTAGTCAGACTGTTTCACAACACTACCTCAGAGACCAAATAGACTGGTGCTGTCTGACAACACAGCTGCCTCTTCCTGGGCTGCTTCTCTCCACAGCCCAGTCATTGTGGGCTCACACTGTTTCTTTCACCCAAAATGAAGGGGTTCTCCCATCCTTTAAGGTTCATGCTCCACCTACTCCATGGAGCAAGGCTGGGTGTCCAGGGTACAATTCAGCCTTTGCTTAAAGACCTCCAGAGAGGGGATCTCCCCCAAGAGAGCCCATGCAGTCAGAAAGCAAATTTTTTTCATATGAAAATCCTCCAAATAACTAAAATGGGCTATCATTCTTATCCTTCCCCTTCCCAAAAGCCTTCTTTTCATTGGGCTAAGCACAGATCATTCCTTCAACTGATTCTAATATGACATGGTCATCACGGATGTCTTCAGTAGCCTCACTATCCTGGGTCCCCTCCTGTAGACACATTCTAATTTACCAACGTCCTTTCTAAAACATGGTACCCCAATACTCCTGATGTGGTCTGACTGGGGCAGAGTCCAGCAGGACGTTCTTCAGGGTACTATGCTCTTTGCAACAAGCCTGAGACTTCGTGGCAGTTCACTCAAACCAAAAGATCTTTCCCACCCATCCCCAAGTACTTACATCAGTGTCCACCCACTGTCTGACATCCATTGGTGCAGCAGTCATATCATCTATTTTATAAACAATGTTAGTTGGTGCCTTCTCTGCTTGTCGGATTATTCCCACAATAGTAACCTACATAAAGAGGTAGACAATGATTTTTCTGAGTCCCAGAGAGAAACTTATGCACTTTTGCTTACAAACCATCATCCAGTGATTCTACCAAGATGTTGTTGCCGTACCTGTGAAATCTCAATCTCCCCAATCTTAAATACTTCATCAATCAGGCTGGCAGAAAGGAGCTGTGATATGGTGCAAGGGACAATGTGCTGGGCTCGTGCTCTCTGTAAACAGAAAACACCTGTCAGTCTCCCTCATACCACCACAGGGATCTCAGAGAAAAACTCAATCAGCTGGATACTAAGGATCAACAGTAAAAACAAAAATAAAAAAGGGTCGACTTAAAGCTGAAGCTCTTCTCTCTCTCTGAAGGAAACAACAAAAGAACAAAGTCCTGTGTGCAGCACTGGACTCCACTCAGGGCATTTTTACATTTGGTTTTCACCTTACATAGCCTCTGAGATCTTTGCCATGTCTCTTTTCAGCACAAGAAAACTAAGGCTTTATTAATTCACTCAGTGACTCTAGGCCATAAATCAGGGGTTGGGGAATGAAGGAAAGAGTCCCAAATTTATTTCAGCCCACCCAGAGATTTCTTGCAACATTGCGTATACAAGATTACAAAGGATGCACTAGTTTCTTATCATGAAAGCTTATCATGAAGTGAACAATGCTATATTTAGGTAAGCACACATTCTTTAAGCGTCCGCTGTATAAAGTGACTCAGTTCTAACTAACACAACCCAAAAGGGCTTTGGGAATACCACACTTAGTTTTTTCTAGCTGAGCCAGAAAGAAGACATCAAATTAAACCAAAGTTTTAAGAATCTTGCTCCCTCTCCGTTCCATCTTGCTTCGAAGACCATGTCAATTTGGGGCCACGTGGGCAAGGACCTTACATTTAGAAAACCAAATCCCTCCATATCCCAATGAGGCAAGAAAGTGGAAGTGACATTCTAATGGAATTAAAGAATTCTACTATAAGGACTGAACCTTGTCAATACTGACATTCCCCCAGAAAACAGATTCAGAAGGCAGCTGTGGCTAAATGGGAGGCTGGCTCACAGGTTCTCTTTGGAAATGAAAATGAAAGAATCGAGAGAGTTGGTTTCATTGTGTGACCAATAACAAGAAGTATTTCAAGGAACATATTATGTTACCTTCCTATGCTTATCATGATGAGCTTAAGCAAAAAGACCCATGTGAAGGGAACTGCAGGTTATGGGCCAACATTTATTGCAAAGAACAAAGAGGTAGAAAACTACACAGAAAACCTGACAAGCACCACCAAATCAAGTTTATATATAATGTGATAACTGGTGTCTTCAATATAAAGTTGGGCCCAGGGGAGGTTGGAAAATGTAGTTCAAATTTAAAACGCAAAAGAAGCAAAAACTTGTTAACTACTTAGAAGCTCTTCAACCAGAAATCATGAATACTTTTTCCAAGTAGATACTTAAAGATACTGGATCTGATGAGTAAACAATATGACAAAAAATGAAACTACCTTTATAAGAAACTGGATACTGAAACAGGGATACATCAGAATCAGCTCTCTAGGTGCAATCTAATGAGCAGCTAGTTTTAGAAAAGGGCAGTATCTACAATCCATCCCTTCCAAAGCACAAAAGTCTTAAAGGCATGGAGCTGGAAGATGGAGCCTTGAACGTGAGGAACAGCAAGTTACTCAGGGAAAGACTCACTAGCTGTTTTGTTAAATTTAAAAACGAAATCATATTCCTGAAGAGTCCTCAGAAGTAGAGGAAGAAGACAAGAGAGAGGTATGGGATATATTCCTCATCTTGAGACAGTGCTTCCCACTTGCACCACTGTGAGAAGGGTGGATTGAAGAAATGACTCCATGAGAGCTATGGCTACTGTTGGGGACTGATCCAATTTATGTGAGAGGGAGCCCATCCCACCACTAGGTTTCCCTTTCCCTTCTGTGGGAAGGCTCTGATTAACTATACTCACTTCCAGTACCTAATCGGGAAGCCCTTTCCTGCTCCCCCAAAGTCAGACAATCACCAGCTATTTTATTTCCACTGTCTGTGTGGATCAACTGAATGTTCTGTTCATTCTCCCCTTTCTGTTCTTATAGTTTCTCTACAATACATGAAATTAACTTAATGAGCTAAAAAAAAATGAAACCACAGAAACAAATACAAAATAAAGACTTGACAAACATTTATCAAGCTTATCTCCACATCCTTTCTGGCTCGGCCCAGCACCTAGACACCCCCCCATTACAATGTCAATCTTTATAGACTTAAAATATCCCAAATGGGTATTTCTTTTCTCAGCAGGGAGTCACTTTAAGAAGAACTAAATGAAACAAGGTCAACTGTTTATCTTTATTTTCAACTTACTGATTTCTTTTCAGCCTGAGAAGCAGTAGGAGTGCCAAATCCCCCTGGGGGCTGCGAGTAGCCACCACTTCCATAGGAAGTGTTCCCATAGCCTCCATCAAATCCACCTGGCGTTACCAGCAGAGCAAAGGCATCAGAGTCACTTTTCATTGCTGGGGTCAAGAAGCCTCCATCCCATGCAGAGCACCCTGGCCCATACCCCCACCCCCAGATTAGGGCGGAGCCTCTCTCCCCGCTCCCCTCCTGAGTCGCCCCACGCCCAGATTAGGGCTGAGCCTCTCTCCCCCCTCCCCATGGCTCCAACCCCCAGATTAGTGGCGAGCCTCTCTCCCCACCTGGTCCCCTGTTAGCAGCCCCCCCTTTAGGACCTCTATCCCCAGCTGCCCCGCCCACTACCCCCCTCCCCAGACTGCTGCCAGGCCTCTCTCTCCTGCTGGCCCCCACCATAGCACCCCCATCCTCTCTCTCCTGCTGCCCCCACCACGGCACCCCCATCCTCGGAACCTGGCCGAGCCTCCCTCTCCACCACTTTGCACATTTCCCTTGCCCCCTCCCCCAGTTCCTCCATTACTATTCCACATGTTGATCGCAGAGCCCCAAAGGCTGTAGCGGGACCTGTGTCCACAAAGTCCACTCGAATTCCGCAGTTTCCCCACTAAAGAGAAACCTGACTCTACTTGGCGCCACAAACGAAGGACCACGCCAATCAACTCGCTGCCTGCTTTCCCTTCCGCCCGTTTCAGCCAATCAACGCTGACGATACTCCAAGTTTACCCAATGGGCTTGGACAATGCTAGCAAAGGGTGCGCACACTTTAAGACCCGTGGGGGAAATTTGAAGCCTTTGCGGCCATGTTTAGTACGGGCAAGGAACCAGTTCGCGCTACAGGTGCTAGAAACCCGGGCTAGCGGAACATCCCTGGAAAGCGACCAATGAAAAAGTAAGGTCTTACCTTTGTGTGGTCCCGCCCCTCGGAGGTGGCGTCACTGTCCGGGCTAGGAACTTCTTTCCCAACTCTAGGGGCGTGGAGTCTCGTGGCTGACCTACAGAGGCGCAAGCGCAGACCTTTTCGTCCCGCCGGGAGTCGGCGGGAAGGTCTGGTCCGCCTCCTCCGGCCTCGGGTGCTGCGTGTTCGGATCGCCTGCAACCGGAAGGATGCTTCGAGATCGCTGAGGACATCACTGCCTCCCCCCACTCTCCTTTACAGTGGAAGAAACTGAGTCCTAGAGAGGGGGCGTGAGCAGCCCACGGTCACATAGTGAGCTGCCAGGCCCGGGGGCTGGTGCCTGAGCAGTGCCCCGTCAGGACGCCCCCTCTACAAGGGCTCTTAGCGCCTTTTTACATATGAGGAAACTGAGTCCCAAGTGCGGGGGAGAGGGGGCACTGAGCCTCAGCCAAGCTCCTTCACCCCCTGGGTCAGGCTCAGGCAGCCAGTGTCGATCAAAATGCACTTAATTACCGCCGACTGCGTGCCAGATGCTGAGAATCCTAGCACATAACAAGCACCAATTAAACCCCTTCTGTGTACTTGGCGCTGTGCTAAGCCACGGTAGGAGACCGTAAGAAACTACAAAGAAGGTCCCTGCCCTTGGGGAGCTCCCCCTAGTGGGGGAGACGGCGTGTAAACAGCTATGCGCGGATGTATTTGCAGGGTAGGTGGGAGATAATTTCACAGGGAAGTTGCATTAAGGGACACTGGAAAGGGTTTCCTGTAGAAGATGGGCACCTGGCTGGGACTTGGACGGAGAGGACTCCAGCCATGGGGTAGGGCCAGTCCAAAGGCACAGAGTGAAAAACTAACCTCTTCCCCTTCTATTGAGACCCAACAGTGTTTAAAGAGGACGAAATACAAAGTCAACTCAAGATAACTTGGGAGGAGCTCAAGAAAGTCCTGGTGTAGGGGAGAGCTCTTGGACCGGGCTCTGCGGGAGGGAGAGCCTGGGCAAAGGCATGGAAATGGCTGGAAGGTGCAGCGTGTGGAGGGGACCAATGTGTAGAGTCTGGATGGTAGACTGGAGCCAGCTGGTGAAGGCTCTCCATGCAGTGTCGATCCATAACTAATAAAGAAAGTTCCCAGAGTCTCAGGAGTTAGAATAGATCTTAGACCTTGAGCAGGCATCGGCTTGGTGCAGGGAAACAGGTAGTGTGGGAGAACTCACTGCTTTGGGAGGTAACCTTTCACTTTTGTTATTGAGCCTCAATATACCTTCCTGCAATTTCCCTTGGTTGTTAGTATTCTGAAGCTAAACAAGACTGATCACATATGACAAATATTAGAAAGATAGGCAAAGCACTTACAGTGTGACAAGCTCTATGTGGAACCCTGCTGAGGGCTGTAAATGCAAATGCAGGCAAAAAGACTGTCCCTACCCTTATACGCTAATGGGGGATGATAAAACTTAAAAGGGATGAAAGGTGGGTGGGTGGGTACTCATTCTATTTGGAGTGGGGGAGGGGAGGAAGAAAATTGAAAAGTCCTGAGAGTCAGGAACAGGAACAAGGTTCAGAGCAGCGACTAGTCACTTGGAGTATGTTATCATCCATGACTTAAGCCTTTTCTCCAGAGTTAAGCATCAGTAGTACTTCAGTCTTCCTATAGCGTGGACTTCAGCCCCTTCACCTTCCTGAAAGTTTTAGCTTGTCAATATCATTTGATAATCATTAAATATCTTTTTTTTTACCAAAGTCTGAACTAATCAGACTGCTTTGCTTTGCTTTAAAAATGTATTTTCCTGTGTCAGCAACTCCAGAGACTATATAATGCTGAATAGTGGGATTTTTCTTACCTTGGGGACATACTTCATACAGGGAGAAAACACAGACATCCTAAGATCATAAATTCCAAACTGACCCTGCTTTGTGTATTGTCTTGTCAATCTGTATTTACAACTAAGAAACTTCTTTCCCATGGTATAAAGAATAAACATATGGAGAACATAAATTTGAGTGACATAGCCACCCTGAATTGGGATGGTTCTAAAATGTACTTAAGCTTTCTCATTTTTTTGTTCAGGCAGTCAGCACTTAGGTTCTGACTCCCTGTATGCATATCTGCTAGCTTTAAGGGATAAATGATATAACAGTATATCACTTAGCCTATTTGTCTCCTTTAATCAAACTTTTAGGTTAACACCTTCCTAAAAACTGAATTTAGCATTCTAGATCAAGGGTTAACAATCAGAGGTCCATAAAACTGTACTTCTAAATACTTTCAAATTGATTTCTCATCCCACCACTCTTTAGAAATTTTTCTCTCTGGTGTTAACCAAGGATCTCTCTGACATTAAATCTGATGATGTTTTCTCACATCCTTCTTGACCTCTGAAGCTTTTTGACTGTCTTCTTCTCCCTTGGCTCTCATGGCATTATTGCATTTGTGGGAAACAAAGGAAGGAATTCTGTTTCCACAGGATTAAAACTCCCAGCTTTGAATGCTAATCAGAGCTGTGACCTAGCAGAACCAGACTTCTGATCAGGTAAAAGGTCAGAAGCTTGTACTCATCCTTAAGGAGCTGTTTGAGGAGGAAAATGTGAAGTAAAAGGTTCAGGAGGTTGCTTCTAGCCAATGGAGAGCAAGGGAGGATATTCCAAATCAGGTTGGTTATAAGAGTTTGTAATTGTCAAGAGTGTGCTTAAGCCTGGCCCTTTCTCACAAGGGGTTAAAGACCAAATCACCCGTCAGAAATGATGTGGAATAAATTTTTTTTTCTAAATTCACTCATGGCCAGGTGAAATTCTTGGTAAGACAGTTATTTCTAACAATTTGACAGGGAAGCAACATAAAAAGCATTGCATTTGTCTGAGTAAGTGTACTCCATTAGGGAACTACCCATATACTAGAAATGTAGAGAAAATATAAAATAAAATGGAAACTTTCCTGGCTTCATAACAAGTATTGTTCTTTTTTTTTAAGTGAGCACATTTCTAACATATCTATATCTGTCCACTTCTCATATTTCTTTGTCAGTTCATCATTTATCTCTTCCTTTCTTAGTATGGGAGGCCTCCCTTACTATATCTTTTCTCTCTTGAAGATTTCCTCTATTTTCATAGGTTCAAGTATCATCTCTAATCAGATGATTCCTAAATCCAGTTTCCAGTTTTGGTCTTTCTCCAGAACTAACCATGCAATGCCATCTGCCTGCTAGATATTATCTCCTAGGGGGCGGCTAGGTGGCGCAGTGAGTAGAGCATTGGCCCTGGAGTCAGAAGGACCTGAGTTTGGATGTGGCTCAGACACTTAACACACACACACACAAAAAACCTAGCCATGTGACCTTGGGCAAGTTACTTAATCCCAATTGCCCTCCAAAAAGCAACAACAACAACAAAAAATAATAGATATTATCTCCTAATTATCTTAAACTCATATGTCCAAAACTTAATTCACAGTCTCCCTCCTACCTCATGCCTAAACATCCCTCCTCTGGACTTTGCTGTTTTTCTTGAGGGAACTGCCATTTTCCCAGTCACCCAGGATTGTAGCTTCAGTTATTCTTTACTTACGCTATATCCAAAGACAATAAAAACCTGTGATTAAGAGAAACTGAGGCTCAGAGTTCTAAGCATGATCAATTTATTAACATTAGCAGTTACTAATAAATAAGATCTAAGACTCCTCGGTAGATAAAAACTGACAGGCAGAGCAGCTCTTCTATAATATTGAAAATGCAGAAATAGGGGCGGCTGGCTGGCGCAGTGAATAGAGCACCAGCCCTGGAGTCAGGAGGACCTGAGTTCAAATCCGGCCTCAGACACTCAACACAAAAACTAGTGATGTGACCTTGGGCAAGTCAACCCCAATTGCCCTCCAAAAAGAAAAAGAAATGCAGAAATAGTACAAACATTACCACTGTGGTCTAAGTTACAAAAACTAGACCACAATGCAAATTTCATCAGAAGCAAAGAGAAGTGGAGCTTAGGTTATGATTGGTTTGAATCAGAGACAGTAATTTCCATAACCTTAACAATAGAGTAAACAAAGCCTCTGGAAAGCCACATGGTCCGCAAAATTCATAACTTAGAATTTTGGGGGCTGGACTTCAGCCCATAAGAATAGGGAAGTTAAACTTAACAAATTTTACTAAGAGGAGCTAGTTTGAATCTAACAAGGCCTATACAATCAACTCTGAATTTGATTCACAAATATTGATTCTGATTGGAGACACTGATGAGATACAATCCTCAATGAATAATTAATCATGACATATCAATTTTCAAATTTCCCATTCCCCCCTTTGATTCTTCTGAAGAATCACCATCTATAAACCAAATTAATGTAATTAGGAATGATTAAATAATCAGCATCCATTGGAATTAAATTAGCAATGAGGAAACTATATAGGTATATGAAGTCAGGCTAAAAGGGGAGATTCACAGAAACATTCTCAACCATAGAAAGCAATAACTACATACAATCCTTTATACAGGGAGGGAAAAGAACTGTGAGGCTGACCAGGGCATTAAGTATGCCCTTTGTCTCCCAGTTAGGAACATATATAAGACCAGGAAGAGATATCCCATCATAAGCATAGTGAACTTATTTCTGTTAAAGAATTAACTTCTACCAGAAGGGAAAAGATGGCATTAGATGTTTCAAAGATAGATTTTGTTTATGCCACTAGGCTCCAAGTTTTCTAGGAGCTGTCTTTCCTTTTAAATGTCCCTTACTGACATTAGGGATTAGAAATATTCTTGAATTGTTTTCACATGTAGCAATAGTGTATCCAAGTATGGCAGCAAGCAGCATGTTACTTGTGGGTGCAACCCCCGACTGTGAAGTTCTTTCAGCCTACTTTGAAATTCCCAGATGTAGAAAGCAACAGATAAACATTTCTAGAACAAGCCATGTTCTCAGAACATCTCTGAAGGGGCTGCTCCTTCCAGATCTGTTTCTCAGGTTCCAGGAACCTGTAGGAAGACTTAATACAAACTCAATATAATTTAATACTGACAAGGTTTTGGGGGTCTTTCTCTTAAAATTATCAGATTGATTTTTCAAATAGGAAAATAATTTCACCCTCTTCACAATTATCAATGCAATTTTGAAAACTGTCATATCTCTTCCTAAATTGTCCCTTATGAGAATATTCCTATATTATATACATGAATAAAACTACAATCTACTCCAAATGTTCATATGGTGATTTGTGTCTGACCTATGGTAGCTTGTGTTGGTCTGATCAGCCACAGTCAGATATACTGTACTTTGATTCCAACATAGTTGTATCATTTTGGTCTTCTTCGAGAACGAAAGAACAACCAAATTCCTGTATTATAAACGTGAATAAAACTACAAGCTAGAGGAAAATCAAGGATGATATTTCATATTTGTATTCTATTAAGGTAACTCAAATGTTTCAGTATTAATAATTGTGTGTCCTTAATCTTTATAATGTGATTCCATTTTATAAGCTGAAGTGCTTTAATTTGCACACATACTTCCAATTTTATAGAAATTTGCTATGAAAGAAAAAAGAGGGACTTGGTTATGATGATGTAGAGAAGCCATAACAAGGAAAAAACTCCCTTAGCTGTTTTTATTCCAGGCAAAAGGGATAGTTAACAGCCAATTACAATTCCACATTATTCACAGAGCATCAAAGCCAGACTCAAAGTTATCTAGGTGGGAAAATTTCTTGTTGAGAAAGGAAATAGCTTAATGGGAAACCAAGTCAAGATTATCTTACCTTCCCCTGCAGCAGTCTTCAGATCACAGCACATGGCATCCCCTTGAATGATGGATTGTTGGCTTTGTGCTTACAAGTATACCTAAAATAAAAATCTCAGAACCATATCAAATCCAGGTCCCACAAGATTTACCTTAAATAACAAAACTTCATGAAGCATATGCTGGGCCTGATAGAATTATTGTATTAATGTGCCAATCATCATCAACAGTAATGTTTAAAAATCCTACAGTATCTATTAAGAGATAAAGTTTCATACAAGTAATATCATTGTTGGAGAGAAAAAAATTCATCACAGCAAGTATTAATATTTAGATATAGAACTCCCCATTTAGATAATAGACCTCCCCTATTGTTCTGCCATGTAGGTGGAATAAAGGGAGGGAAGGGCACATCTGGCTACTTTAGGAGGGTTTTACAATACAGCATGCCAATAGGAACATGTAGATGTTAAAGTGGGGTATAAGGTGGAGGGGATTACTACAGGAAATTACTTGAATAACAAGTTGGTTAAATGTTGGATAAGTTTACAAATATAGTGAATTCTTAAGATTCTACTGAAAACTTCCCAGAAAAATGTGGTTACTGTAAGTCACCAATCATAAGAATATGTACTTAAGTTTACATCCTCTTTAGTTACATATACAATTAGTTTCCAAATAAATCTCAGATGAAACTTTCTCATTATTTAAAGCTTAACACAAATTTTTTTCACTTTGGCTGGGAAATTTCGTAAACTATGAGTTTCATAACATACAATCAGCAGCATTGGTAAGATCTTATGACCTAATTCAAGTCGGAAGTCTTAAGGAACACAAAAGACAAGGATTTTGCTACTCTTTTCTCCCTACAGTGAGTTATTTATCATTATTACTGTCTTCTAATTTATAACAAATATGCCCTATTTAATACTTAATTTTTCAAACATTTTGTCATATTACATATATAATATGTAATATGACAAAAGGAATTGTGGGAATTGAGTGAACCATTCTGATTGTCTTGTGACTCAGTAATGGAGATAGTTAAGTTCCCTTTCTATTTGATTATGGGTCTAGTCCAACTTTTGTCTTGTGAGAAACTTTATTCAGTTATGGGAGTCGTGAGAAAATTTTATTGCCTTGTTTGAACCTAGCCCTAAGTGGCTGGGAAGGCAGACTACCTCTATCTGCTGTTTAGAGATCCTTAACTAAGGACATAGGTTATGCTGACCAGAAACTCAGTCAGCTCCAAAGATTGATGCCATAAGTTTTCTCACAATAATACATCTCATGATCAGCCGTGAATGACTTAGTTTTTCTCAGCAATACAATGATCCAACACAACTCTGAAGGACTTATGATAAAAAATACTATCCATCCCTAGAGAAAGAATTGATCATGACTGAATACAGATTGAAGCATACTTTTTTACTTTATTTTTCTTCAGGGTTTCAGGGTTGGTTTGTTTGGGGTTTTTTAGGTATATGTTTTCTTTCACAGCGTGACTAATATGGAAATATTTTGCGTGATGACACATGTATAAACTATGTCAAATTGCTCGCCTTCTCAATGAGGGGTAGGGAAAGAGAAAGGGAGAGAATTTAGAACTCAAAGTTTTAAAAATGAATGTTTAAAATGTTTTTAATGTAACTAGGGAAAAATAAACTCCTAAATAAATTATTAAAAAAGCAATTATACATCTCAAGCAAACCACATGTTTTATCTAAAAATTAGCCCTGTACTGATCAATCAACTGTTTCCATGTTCCTTGGATTGTTTATAGATACTTGGAAGGAGCGGGACACTTCTTTTTTCTTGGAAGGCCCATAATTTTTCTTTCAATTAGAATCCAGATTACCTGATTTTGTATCCTGCTTATTGTTATCTTTTAATGCATAAAAATCTGTCTTCTCTTGTATTTGAGGTCCAGTGAGAGGCCTGGTCCTGATTTGTAATGCAATTGGCACACATTGCTTAATAAATTGATATGCCTAGAAGCTTGATCCTTTGTTTCCCCGGTCATTTCTTTCACCTGCCACATATAAATCATACATTTGTAATTTAATATCATTGAGATAAAAAGGAGAAGTAACTTGTCCTAACAGCTTTTCTCAGATTTCATACAACAGTTCAATAGAATAGATTTTAAAATTATGTTACAGGGAAAATCATTCATCTTATCTCTTTTCGTATTTTACTAATCACATTCAATGCCATCTAAAATGCAGTATTGAATTATCCAGTATGGAGTATTTACAGTCAAGCAAAGAAGTGACAATAATTCATTTATATAGTCCTTACTATGCTTTTTATAGTTCTCAAAGATTAAGGAATTTAAGAGGCTTGTCTTTCATAGTACCTTAGAATACTTAGGTTTTGATTACTCAGTTATTATTTGAACCACTTGATATAACTCTTGTTATAGGGCAATTATAAATAGTGAGACTGAAATCTTTCCCTTTAGGAGGCAATGTTAGAGAAAATATAACCCATTGAATTTTAAATAGTTTTAAACAATCTTGCAATCTTTTAGCAGTATGCTTTTCAAACCGTGGATCAAGACCCCAAATGGGGTCGCATAACTAATGATGGGGGTACAAAAAATTTGGCAATAGTAAATGGTTTCTGAATGCACAAAGACCAAAAGTTCATTCAAAATCAAACGCGTAATGAATCTGAGGTGTTTCTGGCAGCGCTTGCCCATGTTGCATCAGGCGACTTCACTGCAGTCTTGGTTCTGAGCACACAGCATGCACACTTTGTACTGCATGTGCCCCCACACCACACAAAACCACCTGATGCTGCCAGAAACACCTAGGCTCAGATTCAAGACTATTGTATGTTATGAATTGCAGTGTTTTTACCATACATACAGTTTTCTGCTCTGACAGAAATATAATAGTTTAATTATGGAAAACAAAGACTTGTCAAAGACAAAGACTGTCATTCCTCAGCATGTATCAAATTAGTATATCTTTGGATTGTATTGTGTTAGAATATTTGATCTTTTAAATTACTATTATCTCTTCCTCTTATAGAAATATAAGTATTTAATTGCAGCAAGTAAAGGCAAAAGCCCTTTAATAACATCTTTCCACCATCACCATTGTATGTGTATGTGAGTGTGAATTTTAATTTTTAATTAAGCACAAACAAATGTAATTTCATAAACTAAAGCAAGTATTTATTTGAGAAATGATTAGCAATATTTATTTACATTTTAAAACAAAAATATTTTTCAGCTATGGATAAGTGGCTAAATTTAGACAGAAGAGGTAAAAATACTGATGATAACACGACAGAGGCTTTGCTACCAGGTTGTGGTACATCTAGATTGACAAGAAAAGGAAAGTGTGTTGAATAAGTTTTGCAATATGGATTTACTTCTAATGATGATGATGGTGTAGAAAAACCTCTTTGCTTAATTTGTAATGAGGTTTTTTGTTTGTTTGTTTGTTTTTTTGGAGGGGGCAGTTGAGGTTCAGTGACTTGCCCAAGGTCACATGGCTAGTTTTTGTGTTAAGTGTCTGAGGCTGGACTTGAACTCAGGTCCTCCTGACTCCGGGGCCAGTGCTCTATTCACTGCACCACCTAGCCACCCTTGCAATGAAGTTTTGACTGTGTAGAGCATGAAATCAGCGAAACTAAAATGACATCTTAATACCAAGCATACAGCAATAAACCAAAGGAATATTTTGAATGACTTTTTAAATCTTCAAATAAAGAAAAACAATGTTTTGAAAAATGTGTTACTGTCAATGAAAAATATTTAATTGTAAATAAGCAAGCACATCCATCCCTTTAGTCTGCAAATTTGCTTTTATCTTTAATAAGTGGCAAATTATATGTATACCAAAGAATTGTTTTAAAATAAATTTTTATGATTTATTATCAGTAAATGTTTATTTTTATACCTATCTTATATGCCTATATACCCAAGGTTGCATGAAAAGTTCCTGGGTGAGAAGGGGTTATGAGTGGAAAAAATTTAAGAAGCCCTGTTTAGCAGACCAATTCATAAAAACAAAACTTATTTTAGCTGAATATCAATGTAGTGGATTTCAAAGTAACCATTCATTGTTTTAGATTTTTGCAACATAAGTTCTTCTATATAATTGGTAAGATATTATAACTTTACCCAAGCACAGTTACAAATTTAGGTCACAGCTCTGATTGGGGACATGTGCTCAAACCTCATTAAATCATAAGAATTTTACACTTTAAGGCAAAAAAACACATCACTGTTACAATTTTTCAAAGCTTACCGCATTCATTTTAATAACTCAATAGAGAAGTGATTTCTCTAATAGCATTTCACAATATCTTAGAAAAATTTCACATGACAGTATGTATTAAAAGTATAGTCACCTAATTAAAAGAAAATTCACTTCTATAATTATATTTCTGATACAATGGTCTTAAAATTTCATAATATAAGAAAAACCAAAAGGGTAAACAATGTTAATAGGTTTTTATCTGAAGTCAAATTAAAGCAATGCATTTGAAAACCATTATCTTTCTTAAAAATTCATTCCTGTCATGGCCTTTGATATTTTATGCCATCTAGAACCCAATAACATAGTTAACATTTATACACTATGCCAAGTAGTTTATATTCATGTTACTGCAAGTCTTTCCCCACTTAATAAATGATCAAAGGATATAAACAGGCAGTTTTCACATAAAGAAATTAAAACTATCTATAGTCATATGAAAAAATACTCCAAATCAGTATTATTAGATAAATGCAAATTGAAACAACTCTGAGGTACCACGCCAAACCTATCAGATAGGCTAATATGACAGAAAAGGAAATGATAAATGTTGGAGAAGATGTGGGAAAATTGGGACACTAATACACTGTTGGTAGAATTGTGAACTGATCCAGCCATTCTGGAGATTTGGAACTAAGTTCAATGGGCAATCAAACTGTGCATTCTCTTTAATTCAATAATACCACTACTAGGTCTGTGTCTCAAAGAGATCCTAAAAAAGGGAAAAGGACCTACATGTACAAAAATATTTATAGCAGTTCTTTTTGTAGTAGCAAAGAATTGGAAGCTGAGAGGATGCCCATCAACTGGGGAATGGCTGAACAGGTTGTGATATGTGAATATGATGGAATACTATTGTGCTATAAGAAATGATGAGCAGGTAGATTTCAGAAAAACCTCGAAAGACTTACATGAACTGATGCAGAGTGAAGAAAGCAGAACCAGGAGATCAGTGTACACAGTAACAGCAACAGTGTGTGATGATCAATTATTAATTAATTCTTCTCAGCAATACAACAATCCAAGACAGTTCAAAAAGACATGCTGGAAAATGCTATCCACCTCCAGAGAAAGAACTATGGAATCTGAATTCAGATTGTAGCATACTATTTTCACTTTTTGTTTTGTTTTGTCTTTTGCCTTTTCCCTTTTGTTCTGTTTCTTCTTTCACAACACGACTAATGTGGAAATATATTTGCGTGCATTACTTGCATGTAATATGTTTACATGTGTTACATGCATGTAATATGTTTGCATGCATGTAATACATTTGTATGCATGGGATGTGTTTGCATGCATCGAACATGTATAATCTATATCAGATTGCTTGCTGTCTTGGAGAGGGGGGATAAAAAGGAGAGAGGGAGAAAAAAATTGAAATTCAAAATCTTATTTTAAAGGATGGATATTGTATTCATGTTATTGTCCCAACAACTCTAAGAGGTGGGTGTTATTATTTATTATCATCTTTACTTATAATAAAGATTGAGGGCAAGCCATCTTGGCCATCATTATACATCACATAACTAACACATTTATGAGGGTGATTTTAAGTAAGATGTACTTGGTTTATGCATTTCCCAGAAGTACAAGTATATTTGGAGTACCTTGAAGAACAGGCCCTACTGCTGTACAAAGTACAAAGTACCTTGTCATTTTAATTCTCTGCCTTCTTTGCTACCCATTCTGTCCCGCCCAGTACACACCCTACAGGTTAGAAGAGTTCACCGATTAGTGGTCGAATTATTCAGAGTACCAAAGACTGAACAGAAAGTTCTGTGTCTCTGACAACCATCCAGAACTGGCTGACTAGTTCCAACACCTCCAGAATCAACTACGATCTTAGAACTGAAAAAATCCTAGAAAAGTGAAATACTTTCAGAAGAGAACTCAAAAGCATGAGATGCCTGAAGCTTCTGCTTTTCCTGTTACACTGGAGAGTCGCAGGGGCTATTCCAGGTAATACCGTACTTAGATGGTGATCTTTCACTTATATAATTCATTGTCTCTCTCTCTCTCTCTCTCTCTCTCTGTCACAGGGATCTTCCTTTCCAGGCTGCTTCCAAAAAAAAAAGTACTTAAGAATAGTGGAGCTAATGTTAAATTTAGAATTCCCAAGTCGAAAAGCTGGGAAGAAGAATATTGTGTTTGGAAATTGTGTTTCCTCAGAAATCCTCCTCTGATGCCTCACTGTGGCATGGAGGTGATCCTGGGTTCTCCAAAGCTGTTGCAGTGAAAGCTGAATCCTGGCAGGTCTACTCACGCTGGGAAGGCTTCTTCTAGTAGTCTTAAAAACCAGTTGGGCTGACTTCAGAGAAGTCATCACCTGGCCAGCAGGTTATGACTGTTTGAAGGGTTTGACCATGTCAACTCAAGAACCCATGTGCTGGGGTAAGAAGGGTGTATGGTTTATATCACTGAAGGGAATACCTACATGGAAAAAGAAATCATAGATCTTTTGAACTGATGGGTCACAGAGCCTGGAGAGAAAAGAAAGGTTGACTGATGGTGATGTTTGTTGATCTGGAGACTGGAGAGCAAGGAGACTTGCTGTGGGAGTGAAAAACAAATAAGCATAGCCCAGATCTTTGTTACTGAGAACCGAAAGGGATGGAAGGTTGTGAATTAAGCTGCCACCAGGTTGAAAGGTCAGGACGTAGGCAGGGAATGTGTTCTGCTCAGATGCAGAAGGAACAGGAAAGGTTGTTTGTGGAGCTTTTTGACTTTGAACCTGATTCACAGGTTAATTCACGGGTCAAAGTTCTCAGCATAGGATCCACAGACTCACCCTCCCCCCGCCAGGGGTCTCTGAGACCCTTTCAGGAAGTCTGCAAGGATAAAACTATTTTCATACTAATTCTAAGATGTTATTTGCCTATTAAAATGCTTCTCCCTTTTCCAACTACATATTTGTGTGAGGCGAGATACTCATATGCTTCAACCAAAACAACATATTATGACAGATTGAATACAGAAACAAATAGGAGAATCCAGCTGTCTTCCACTAAGCCAGACATTAAAGAGATGTGCAAAAATATGTAAAACGATATCATTCTTCTCACTAAATGTTTTTTGTTTCAGAAAATATGATTATTTTACATTGAATGTATGTTCTTTCTATTAACACATAAAGGGTTAATAAATTATGAATTTGAAATGAATTTTTAAATATAGATTTTAAATAAAATTTTAAATTTACTTAAATGAATTAATACTTTAAATTTTATCCATTAAATATTTTAATATAGTAAATATCAATAGATATAATCCACATCAACAAAAGCCCTTTGGGGTCCTTAGGAAATTTGCAGAGTGTACAGGGGCTCTGAGATTAAAAAGTTGAAGTATTGCTATCAGAGAGGGTTCTAATGACAGATAATGATGACTCCGATCCAGTTTTGGTCACTAGCCACAAGGGAAATCACACTATTTTCAGTTTTTGAGAAGATTTCTGGGATTGTCTGGAGACAGCCAGGAGGCTCAATGCGTAGAGCACTGGGCCTGGAGTCAGGAAGTTATCATTATCTGTCTCTGTGTGACCGAGAGTTGATTTGCATAAAAACAGAACTTGGGAGTGAAAAAAAGGAACCAGAATAGATTTTTCAGCTACTATTGAGCCCCTTCTAAAGTGTGGTTTCCTCTCATTTGCCTTCAGGGGGTGTGAGGGGTGAGGAAGCTGATTAGAGAAGAGAATGAGGTCAGGAAGAGTCCTCCCCTGTAGTTGGGACCTGCCCAGGCTCAGCAGAGCCTAATTAACGCTCCAAGGAAAAACTGGATCATTGCTCTCTCCTCACTCATTCTGTTCCTTTGTTGTTCAGCGGTGTTCAGTCATGCCTGACTCTTTGTGACCCCGTTTGGGGTTTTATTGGCAGAGAAACTGGAATGATTTGTCATTTCCTTCTCCAGCTGATTTTACAGATGAAGAAACTGAGGCAGAGGTTAAGTGACTTGCCCGAAGTCACACAGCTAGTAAGTGTCTGAGGCTGGATTTGAACTTAGGTCTTCCTGACTCTAGGCCTGGTACTCTATGCACTGCCCAACCTAGTTGCTAAAGTTTCCCAAGCTAAAACTAGATTATTGCTGTCTCCTCACTCATTCAGCTCCTACACATCACCAAAAAGTCAGTCTCTAGGAGAATGTGTTAGCCAGATCCCTGTTTTCCTTAGAGATACACTGCCCCCTTGTGTTTCTCTGGCATCTTTGCAGTATGGGTAGGGCCATGTGAAGAAGGCATTGACAGATTGAGAGGTCAGAGCTTGGAAAGACCATGCCTCCTGTCTTCCCAGGATTCACCCCGCTCCACACACTCCATGGCCCAGCTACACTAACATACATACATACTAACATACATACATGGCCCTTGCACACAACTCTCCAACTCTGCCTCTCTTCTGGTTGTCCCGTGCCTGGAATGCTTTCCCTCCTCACTTCTACCTTCTGGCTTTCTTCAAGATTCAGATCAAATCCCAAATTAGACTGAAGACCTTTCCTAGACCTTCCTCTCTTCCCCCTCCTCCCCCCCCCCCCCACTTGTCGCTTCCGGAGATTACCTTCCATCCTTCCATTTACTCTCTGGAGAGATAGATAGATAGACCCATACAGACATAAAATAAATGTTAGTGTATTGGGAACCATGTCAGTTATGATAGGGTTGTTGTTTAGTGGTTTTCAGTCAGTTCCAGCTCTCCGTGACCCCATTTGGGGTTTTCTTGGCAAAGAAAACATATTGGTGTGGTTTGCCATTTGCTTCTCCAGCTCATTTGACAGATGAGGAAACTGAAGCAAACATGGTAAAATGACTTTCCTAGGGTGTAGCAGCAAGTAGCAGCAAGTTTTCTTGGCAAAGAAAACATATTGGTGTGGTTTGCCATTTGCTTCTCCAGCTCATTTGACAGATGAGGAAACTGAAGCAAACATGGTGAAATGACTTTCCTAGGGTGTAGCAGCAAGTACCCCAGTATACCCAGGGTGGCTTCCAATACAGTTCTTAGATCTGCTTTTCTAAAGGAAGGCAACTCAAAATGGGTTAACAATCTTGCTTTAATAAATCAAACATATCGTTTACCTAGTTCAGGGGGAAAAGTCAGCACCCTGAACTTCAGAGTATGCGGACAGAAGTTACAAGCAGACAGAGAAACATTTCAAGCAGACAGGCCTCCAACTGTCCAACCATTATCAATACCAAATCACAGTTACCAGAGAGGGAAGCATCAACATCTGGGTTTTCAAAGCCGGCGGGCTCTCAACGGTTGCCCAGAGTCTCATCTGGTCAAATCACACAATATCTCTCAAAATGAGCTCCAAAACAAAGTCATCTTAGAAAGATGGCAACAACATAAATTTACATTCCCATTACACAGGGTCACCCAGCTAGTGTCTGGGGCTAGATTTGATGGTCCACTGTACCACCTAGCTGCCCCTGGATAGATAGATCTCGAGATATACATAAATCTATTGATATATCTATATATAGGTAATATATATGGATAGAAGCTTATAATATATATAATGTATATATGTGTATATAATATGTATGTAATATAGGCCTGCACAAGAGGCCACCATAGGATTTTATAGAAGATGCGACTCTGGCTCAGGTCATCCTCAGGTCCCAAGGATGTTCTCAGACAAAGCTAATAGGGCTCACTGGCCCTTTAAGAAGAAGTGATCAAGAAGTCTGATACCCTGGGCAGGCCTGTAAAACATACCAGTGAGTTACCCATGGGCAGTAAGTTGTGTGGGCCTGATATAATATATATATATTTATATGTGTGTATATGTACATAATATGTATATATGTATATGAATATATATCTATAGAAAGAGGTTTTTGGTGTTGTATAGATATATACATACACATATGCATAGATGCATGTATATTTAAGTTTATATTACATAGTTGTTTGCATTTTCCTCCCCCATTAGAATATGAACTCCTTGAAGATGGTTTTTGCCCTTTTTTATGTCCCTAGTTCTTACTTAGCTAATAAGCACTTAATAAATGTTTGTTGACTGACTGCTGAGCACCAGAGGAGGACCATGATTCACCCAAAGTTACCCAGATAGTTGGTGTTGGAGCCCAAACTAGGTTCAAGTCTCATATCCCAAAGTTCTTTCTACTGTGGATCCCAGTCAGCCCCTCTCCTAGAATACCTCCCTCCAGTGGAGATAGGGGAGCATACAGGGTCACCTGGGGTATAATTATGAAGTAGGTACAAATTCATGTGGTCACTCAGAAAAGCCAACTCATTTTTAAGGCATCCAAAAACCATAGCCCACGACTGTCCAACAATGTTTATTTTTACTAGTGAACTCTCACTTCTGCATAGGGGTGGGTGGGACGGACTTAATCATACTTGTTCTTTATAATTTTGCAATCTTCACTTTTGATTTGTGTGTGTGGTTATTTTTTCCATTTTCATTGCCGTAGTCATTGTGTATATTGTCTTGGTTCTGTTTACTTCACTGTGCATCAATTCATATAGACCTTTCTCTGTATTTATCACACATAACATTTCTTATACCATAGCAACATTCCATTACATTCATGTACCACAATTTGTTTAGCTATTCTCCATTTGATGGGCATATACTTTGTTTCCAAATCTTTGCCATCATAAAACGTGTAGCTATTAATATTTTGCTGTATTTAGGGGCTTTTTTTAAAAAAATCAATGGCCTCCTTGGAATATAAATTTAGTAGCTGACTCTCTGGATCAAAGGATATAGAGATTTTAGTCACTTTATTTGAATAATCCAAAATGCTTTCCAAATAGTTGTACTGATTCACAACTCCAAGACAGGTTCTGAAAATTGTCTAGTGAACTGTTTGAAGACCAATCAGTCAACTCCCCTTAGAAGTAATTAGGTTAGGGGGAGTAGTGAATAGAGCACTGGCCCTGGACTCAGGAGGACCTGAGTTCAAATCCAGCCTCAGACACTTAACACTTACTAGCTATGTGACCTTGGGCAAGTCACTTAACCCCGATTGCCCTGCCCTCCCCTCTCCAAAAAACAAAAAAAAGAAGTAATTAGGTTCACAAGGCTTCAAAACATAGCAGTTTAGTTTGCATAGTAAAGGACTCAAAAAGCATTCATGTCTGAGCCCATAAAGAGCTGAGACCCTTTGCCCTCTTGAGGGTGGAGGGGTCTCCTCTACCCCCTAAGAAGCTGTAGTTACTGTGACTATCCTAGGTGGGACATGTGCAAAGGGGCAGAGCACTGTACCTTGCTTTTCTTTTACTAGATATTCTCGTTGGCGCGCCCCTGTTGCTACCCTCCATTCCCTGGCAGGCATCATCATGGTGCTTTTCACTGAATTCACCATCCTTGGCTCTGCTGTTCCCCACTATTCGGCTCCCCACAGCAGACTGTGCTAGTTACCTCCTCTTCAGGTACTAGCTCTTGAGCAGCTGGACCTTCGGTTAGAATTAATTAATGCTGGAATCTCTCCTGATTGTGTTAATGGCATTTTTTTCCCTCTAACTCTAGGACACAAAAAACTTCTGGCCTATTTTAAACTTTCTGTGTTTTATGTCTGGATCCTGCAATCTTCCCCACAAAGGATCTCTTCATGTGGTCATAAAAGTGCTGCTTTCTTGCATCACTCAAATAGCTCTGTTTTTCTGTTCTGGTTCAGTTCATAGACCGTTACCTTCTCTTTCCAGGCATTACTGAATTATTTGGGGTTAGGAAAGAGAGAGAGAGAGAGAGAGAGAGAGAGAGAGAGAGAGAGAGAGAGAGAGAGAGAGAGAGAGAGAGAGAGAAAAGAAGAAAGGAAGGAAGAAAAAGAAGGAAAGAAAGAAGGAAAGAAAAAGAAAGGAAGGAAGGAAGGAAGAAAGAAAGAAAGAAAGAAAGAAAGAAAGAAAGAAAGAAAGAAAGAAAGAAAGAAAGAAAGAAAGAAAGAAAGAAAGAAAGATGGAAGGAAGGAAGAAAGAGAAAGAAGAAAGGGAAGGAAGGAAGGAAGAGTTCTAGTTTTAGTACTCAACAGCAGTGGCTGTTTGCTTATCCTTCATTCTCTGGAAGAACTCAAGGAGGTGATGCCATGACATGCAAGTGAATTCACTTATTGACTTTGGGGTTTACAATCTAAAGAGGAAGACAATATGCAAATGAATATATATAAAGCAAGCTGTATACAGGACAAATAGGAAATAATTAAAAGAGGAAAAACCCTGGAATTAAGAGGGATTGGAGAAAGCTTCCTGTAGAAGATGGAATTTTAGTTGATACTTGAAGGAAGCCAGGGAGGTCAGGAATCACTGCTACTTTTCTCACTTTTTGTCATAAAATATAGTTATACCCATAAAAACATGTTATTTACATTAATGTGTTATGTTAATAGTAATGGGTTTACTGTTATTTTAATGAATTTGTAAATTTTGTTTTTAATGTGCCAAATATTGATAAAGATAACCTACCTAAACAAGAGAATTGCTGATCTAGTCAAGAACACCATAACTCACTTATGCCAACCCCCCCCCGGGCTGTTTCTGAGAGATTTCCAAAAAAAAGAGAAGGGGTAGAGCTTTCAGCTTAGGTGTCAGTGGGAGCAGCCCACTGAGACTGTGACTCAGAGAGAGAGGCAGCCCCTTGATATATATAGACTTGGGAGTCATCTGCAGAGGATGAGAGAAGGTGTAGTTGCACAGATGATCTCATCTATCTTGTGTCCTTCAGCACATTGCCCCCTCTATCATCCCCACTCTCTTATTTTTTATAGGACTGTTGGGAGGATAAAATGAGGTTATATTTGTAAAGCCCGGCACATAGTAAGCTGGTTATCCTCCTCCTCCTCCTCTTCCTCCTGTTCTTCCTCCTCCTCCTTGTCATCATCATCATCATCTCTTATCTTCAATCTCTTCATAACTCCTGGCTCTTTTCCTATTTCCTACAAACATGTTCATGTTTCTTCTCATCCCCCCTCAAAGAAAGCCTCACTTCATCCATCCAAATTACCAAGGGTCATTTTTGTTGTTGTTCAGTTGTTTGTCAGTTGTGTCCGACCCCCATTTGGGATTTTCTTGGCAGACACTAGAGTGGTTTGCTGGCTCCTTCTCTAGCTCATTTTACAGATGAGGAAACTGAGGTAAACAGGGTGGAGTGACTTGCCCAGGGTCACACAGCTAGTTGAACTCAGGTCTTCCTAACTACAAGGCTAGCGCTCTGTCCGCTGAGCCAGCTACCTACCCATACCAAGAATCATAGGTTCATAGAATTTGGAGCTGTCAGGAACCTCAGAAATCCTCTAATGCCTAGGATCCCAAGTTAAGCCCCTTCTCCCACCTTCATTTTACAGATAAGGAGGCTGAGTCCCAGAGAGGTTAATTGATTTGCAATAAATAATCAGATCTGGGATTGAGATTCATGTCCTTTGATCTAAAGGTTAGTTCTCTGGCTGTAATACCACAGATAATAAGCTAGTAGGAGCCTTATGGACCATTTCTAAGACCACAATCCATTACTTTGTATTTATCTTATACTTACAGACTTAGCAAACATGGGGGTAAGGGTTATTCTTGTGTTTACTTCATTTTGCCATAGCTTTGCACATTGACTGGCACAAAGTAAATGCTTGTTGATTGATTGATTTCACACTATTCTTCCTGACCTGCTTTAAATTCCATCCAAATTTGCCTATTTGATGTTCCCCATTTATAATATTCTATATGTAGCCTCCATGCATTGGCAGAGACTAGCCCCCCCATGCACCCTCATCTCCTCTGCCACTCCGCTTTGGAATTTCTGCTCTGAGGTTGTGCAGCCTTGATTGGGAATGTCAGAGCACAACTTCACCCAGCACTTTACATCTAACATGTTCCAGATGGACAACTCTGCTTGACCCTGGCTATGCCATCTGCCCTGTGGTGGGCATACACATCTACTTGCCATGTCTTACTCTGAGTATAACAAGAAAATCAACACTGTTATTGCTTCTGGAAAGAACATCATGATCAACCTGCCCTATAACTCCACTCACCATCACTGTGACTTCCCAGACCCCAGCACCCATCTCTGGCCACCTAGGTGCATTGTCTCCTACTATTAGGATGTAAACCCCTAAAGGACAAAGATTATTTCTCTTTTGTACTTGAAGCCCCAGCACTTAGCACAATGTTAAATAAACACAATAGAGATTTTTTCATTGATTCAAGCATCATATGAACTATGTAAAAAAATTTGTATAGTGTTTATGTGGCCTGTGAAGCAGATCCTAGAGTAGTTATGCCAAGTTCAGAGTACTTTATGGTCCATATTCACTCAAAAAACATAGCTCAGGAGTCCCCACCCTTGTGTTTACTTTTGAGAGGCAGCTAGATAGCACAATAGATAGAGTGCTGGACCTGGAGTCTGGAAGTCCTGAGTTCAAATTCATCCTCAGATACTTATGAGATGTATGGTCCTGGGCAAATCACTTACCTTCTATCTGCCCCAGCTTCCTCATGTGTAAAACAAGGATGATCACAGGATTGTTGGAAGGATTAAATAGGTGTTTGTACGGTGTTAGTAAGTAACAACCAGCTCTCAAAATAAATTTACAAGGGACCGCTACCTGGCGCAGTGAATAGAGCACCAGCCCTGGAGTCAGGAGGACCCGAGTTCTAATCCGGCCTCAGACATTTAACACTTACTAGCTGTGTGACCTTGGGCAAGTCACTTAGCCCCAATTGCCCTGCCTTCACCCCTCCAAAAAGCAAATATATGTATATACACAAGACAGACTGAAAATTTAGCAATCAGTTTTCAGTCGTCATACCCCTGCAGAGCTATCCAATATACAGACAATTCTTCTGCTGTGTAAGTGGACGGGTCAGGAGACCTTTCTAGGAAAGTGATTTCTATGTAATGAGAATTTGCTGCCAGACAGACGGAAGAGGGGGAGGGAGGCAGGAAGGAGGCCACACTCATGGAGGTAGAGGGCTGGTATGTGGTTCAGGGAGATGTGGGGGCCCGAGGGCAGATGGAGGAAAGCTAGACACATGGGGACTGGGGAGGGGCAGATTGAAGCAAGTCTCCTCTCTCCGTAGGAGGTCTCAATGCAAGCCCCCATCCTGCTGCAGGCTTTGTTTTTACTTGGAGGGGTTTTTTTGGGGGGGTAGCTGGGAGGGGAAGGCAGGAGCATGCCTAGTGGAGAGGCAGGAGCAGAGAGAGCGTAGTACTGTGCAGTAAAGTTAACATAGGTGGGTTTTTTGGGAATGCAGAATTCTTTACATAAAGTCGAATTTGTGTCTGCTGCTAACTGTCTGTATGTGAGGGCTATATCAATCCCAGCATGCACTGAGATCCATTCATGAACAATCGTTCACTTATTCATGGATTCATACACCGGCGAAGGAGGAGGACAGGCCATGAGACTGATTTTCTCTCCCACAGGTCAGTTCTGGCACATCTCAGACCTGCACCTTGACCCAGAGTATAACACCTCAAGTGACCCACTCCAAGTGTGTCCATCAGCAGGCTCCCAGCCAGTGTACAATGCAGGTGTGTGGGGGGATTATCTCTGCGATGCTCCCTGGGTCCTCATCAACTCTTCCATATATGCCATGAAGGCAATCTTGCCCAGCCCGGACTTCATCCTCTGGACTGGGTGAGAACCTACCTCTTTCTCAACAGAAACGCTGAATTCACCATCTTAGTCTGGAGTTTTAGCCACACAGCCACAGTCTGAGGGACCCTTTGGGCTTGTCTTGTATAAGTACCTCAATGGCTATCTCAGCTTCCATCCAATGTAGCACTCATTAAGTACCTACCAATTAATAAACATTTATTGGGTTCCAACTATATTCCAGGTACTGTAGTGAACACTAGGGACACAAAAAAGAAGCAAAAGAAAGTCTTCTTTAAAAAAAAGAAAGAAAGAAAGAAAGTCTTGCCCTCAAGGAGCTTACAATCTAATGGGGGAGACAACCTGAAAACATATGTATCCAAAGCAGTCTATATGCAAGATCAATAGGAAATAACAGATGCTCAAATTAAGAGGGCCCAGGGAGGGCTTCCTGTAGATGGTGGAATTTTAGCTGGGACTTCAAGGAAGCTGGGGAGGTCAGTAGTTAGAGCAGAGGAAGAAGAGCCCTCCATATGGGGGACAATCAGAGAAATCGCCTAGAGCTGAGAGATGGAGGGTCTTGTTTAAGGGACAGCCAGGAGGCCAGTGTCACTGGACTGAAGAGTAAGTGTGGAGTCTCAGGTGTAAGAATGGAAAGGTGGGAGGGGCTGAGGTTAGAAAGGTTTCCAATGATGCCGTTTTTGCCTGGGTTCAACAGGCCATTTTTTAAAGCACTTACTGTGTCCATAGGACTGCATTTAGCTGTGGAGGAAATAGAGGTTAGATGGGGCAGCAATCCTGCCTTCATAGTGACTGCAGCACAGTGAGCTATAAGTCGTATATGTATCCCAATGTGGGATAAATACAGAAATGAATAATATATAGTCCTTGCCAGGAAGGAAGGAAGGAAAGAAGGAAAGGAGGAAGTAGGGAAGGAAGGAAGGAAAGAAGGAAGGAAGGAAGGAGGGAAGGAGGGAAGGAAGGAAGGAGGGAAGGAAGAGGAGGGAGGAAGGAAGGAAGGAAGGAAGGGAGGAAAGAAGGAAGGAGGGAAGGAAGGGAGGGAGGAAGGAAGGAAGGAAGGAAGGAAGGAAGGAAGGAAGGAAGGAAGGAAGGAAGGAGGGAGGGAAGGAAGGAGGGAAGTAAGGAAGGGATAAAGGAAGGAAGGAAGGAAAGAAGGAAGGAAGGAAGGGAGGGAGGGAGGAAGGAAGGAAGGAAGGAAGGAAGGAAGGAAGGGGGGGAGGAAGGAGGAAAGGAAGGTCAAGAGGAAGAAAGGAAAAGGAAAAGAGTACTAAGAGCCTATTTTGTGCCAGGCACTTAACAAATATTATCTCATTTGGCCCTCACAACAACCCTGGGAGGTAGGTGCTATTACTATCCGCATTCTATAGATGAGGAAACTGAGACAGACAGAGGTTGAGTGCCTTTCCCAAGGTCACACAGCCAGTGACTCTCTGAGGCTGGATTGGAAATCAGGTCATCCTGACTCCAGGCCCAGCCAAAGCACTCACAGTCCAGTAGGAGGACAGAATCAAACTACACAGACAGCTCCATCTATGCTTCTGGCAGTGAGGAAGGTTAGAGAAGTGACTGGCTCAAGCTCATACAATGAGTGGTAGAGCCAAATCTAGAACCCAGGCTCCTGGCCTGCACTGCCTTTCCAGGCTTCCTCTGGACCTGGGTAATTTTTTTCTGGCAAGGAAATCAGAATCTCTCCTAGAAAGGAGAGATCTCATTTCACACACACCTTTGGGGTTTTGATCCTCCGAGGAATAAAGAAATTGCCATGGATGCTTGTATCCTGGTAATCAAAGGTTGCCTTTTGCTTTTGTCTCATTGCTTGTCTAGGCAGGGGACTTCCTCATCTTGCCTGATGCCAGTGTGTGTTCAGATTGATAGGACAGCTCCCAGTTTGCCAGGGACACCCAGCAGTTCTGAGGTGGACCTGAGAAATTAGGTTAGTTTTAGGGTGTAGAGTCAAAATGATATCATGGAAAAAGTAAAAACCAAACCAAAAATACCCCTGTGTGTCTGAGGCATACTCTCTAGTACATCTAAAACTCTGGGATTTATGCTCTTCCTTACACTGTGACAAGCTCCTTATTAGATGGTAGGCAGGGACTGTTTTTGCCTTGCTTTGTATTCTGAGTACCTTGGCACATAATAGGGATTCAGTAAATGGGGGTGGTGGCAGTAGTGGTGTCCAGGACAGAGAAGGAGGGCAGAGAGGGGCCATGGAAGTTCCTGAGGCAGCTCTCACATTCCTGAGCCATGTTGGGATAACTCAGCTCTCAACCAGAGTCCTGAGTTGAGGCCAGATTCTTGGGATTCTACAGGATAAGGCTGGTGTGGCCTTGGTGTTTTCCCCTCCAAATCCATGGACCCTAGTTGAGTATACATTGGCCTTGTCTCCACCATAGTATCTGCACCATAATTGGCTACAGTTTGTTATCTGAGGCTCCCCGTCCTCTGTGTCCCTGGTCTTACATTCTGCATTGGCTTGACTTTGCAGTGATGATACCCCTCACGTCCCTGATGAGAAGCTGGGAGAAGAAGCCGTGTTGAAAATAGTGAAACGTCTGACAGATCTCATTCAGTTAGTATTCCCAGGTATGATTCAACCAATTCAATCAATCAACCAATCAACCAATTAACAAAGACGTCTTATTGAGGACAGGCTTGTTTTTGCTCATCTGCTGTATATTTTGAAGACCTGTGATTTTGTTAGGGCAGGCACCTCTTCCTCCTGTACACATGCACCCGCCCCATAGCTTAGCAGCCCATTTTCATGATTTGCTATGGCAAAAAAATAAAATAAAATTATCCTTGGCGGCAGCCAGTCTTCTGCTAGGCTGGTCTGTAGGTCTCAGGTACCCAGTTCCTCCCCAGCATGTACTCAGGGCTGCCTTAGCATGAAGTTGCTAAAATTTCTGCATTGTTGGAATAGCCTTCAAGACCACTGTCTCCTCTGTGCCATGAGGAGGCAAGGGAAGAAGGTTTTAATGGAAGGTTTGAGTCTCTGTGGGATACAAAAGAATTAGATGAAAGGTTCTTTCCCCACAATCAATCAACAAACATTTATTAAGCACCTACTCTGTGTCAGACCCTGTGCCAAGTGTTATACAAATACAAAGACAAAAATGAAAGTCCCAGTCCTCAAGGAACTTATGGGAGAGAGACTAGCTACTATAGTAAGGATAACACAAAAATACATGCAGATTAAAGGGAGGGTGACTGTAGAAGGGATGGCACTAGCAGCTCAGACTTGGGGAAGAGAGAGAGAAATGTCCCAAGATGCACATAGAAAAGTTGGTCTTGACCAAAGAAGGACCACCTTACCACCAGGAGCTGGTGGGAAGAGGTCAAGAAGGGGAGATGACATTGGAGAGATGTGGGATGGGGAGGAGGGGAGATAAGGGAGTTTTCTGATGGCCCTTTTTTGTTGAAGTCTGAGGTGAGGTCCTCAGCAGAGAAAATTTGGGGAGGGAGTGGTATGGGGAGGCAGGAAGAGAGGAGAAAGTGTGTGGAACAGCTTCTGCATGGGATGAGAAATCAGAGAGGGGGAGTGGGATTGCCTTGCTGTATAGTAAGGGTCCAGGGGAGATTGGCTACCATAAGTTTGTAGTAGACTCAGTCAGCATAATGTCATAACTTCCATAAGATACTTGCATTGTAGTTGGGAAACGATAAGTGAAACAGGCATATCTTGAAAAGGAAGACCCAACATGACACCAGGGTTTCTGGAGCACCTGCAAATGAGAGGTCAGCTCCAGCTGGTCATTTGAGATTCGCCTCTGATGTGACAAGCTCAGGAAGCCTCCTTGCTGATGGACAGTGTGGTCTATGGATATATCCTGCTGTGGTCAAGGCCCCTTCTCTTCTCTCTTTGTATCAATCAACCCATAAATCCACCATTCAATCATCAAATATTTATGAAGCAGCTACTGTGTGCCAGGCCCTCTGCTAGATATTGGGCATAGAGAGACAAAAGGGAAAACAGTCTAGGCTAGATAAATGGATCCAGGAATCATCTCCATAGAGATAACTGAACCCATCTTATCAGATTCTGATAAGATTACCAAGGGAGAAACAACATGTATATATACAGGGTGTGTGTATGTATACATACATATACATATATGTGCATGTATATGTCTAGATGTGTATTTTATTGTTTACTTATATATGAATGCATCTCTCTCTCTCTTGTGTGTGTGTGTGTGTGTGTGTGTGTGTGTGTGTGTATGTATGAATCACCCCTATTATGGGTAAGGGTTCAAATCATATGTTCAATTTCCATTGGTCATTACCTTCCCTCCTCATCTGTCCAGATGATTCCAAAGTTGCACTTTCTTTCCTTATCTTAGTTTCCTCTGACTTCACCCAAGGAGGTGGGAAATGGGAATTACAAGATTTCCTTGAGCTCATAGTAAAGGTTTGAGGTCTTGTCAATAAACTCCCCTCTGATTAGAACCCCATGTCTACCATCCTGTTTTTGAGTTCAGAACATATTTGGATATCAGTAATTTTTACGGTCATTTTTGAAATGGGGAAACAAAATTACCTACTGTTTGTAGCTTTTTCAGGCAGAGCGAATGTTTAAACTATGAAGAGAACTCAGGGTCTTCTGACTTGTGTCTCTTTTTTTGTTGCTGAGGTAAAGTGACTTGCCCAGGGTCGTACAGCTAGTAAGTGTCTGAGGCTGGATTTGAACTCAGGTTCTCCTGACTCCAGGGCCACTGCTCTATCCACTGCACCCTAGCCACCTTGTCTTTTCCTATTATTTAGATTGTTTACTCCTAGAGGTCAATAAGAAACTTGTCCTATTATAGAATAATAACTTTGATGTTCCAGCCAGACTTTATTGCTTGGCATTCTTCTCCAGCCTTTTTTGCTCCAACCAAACTGGTCTACCTTCTCTTCCCTATATGTGGTATCCCATGTTTCAGCACCGGGTTCCGCCAGTCCCGGCCCCTCCCACTTTTCTCCCCCATGTGCCTAGGCTGTGTGCCCTTCTGCTCTCTGCCTAGAATCCCTGGCTTTCTTGAAGGCTCAGCCTGTGAACTGTCTCCTATGGGAAGCTTGAGTTATTTATTTTTGTCCTTAGTGCCCCACCCCCCCTTAAATGATCATGTACAAAATGGTCTCTATTTGAAGATAACATAATAGTATATTTACAAAACTCCAGAGAACAAGTGTCAAAACTGGGACAATGAGTAGTTCCAGCAAGGTAGCTGGACGCCAACTAAATCTGCAAAAATCATCACCATTTCTATACTGTCCTAACAAAACCAAAAAAGAAACCAATAAGAGAATAACATATGTGAAATGCTCTGCAAACTCTAGTTTGCTATCTGAACAAGTAAAGTGCTGTCAATGCTAGCTATTTTTATTACAACTACTATTATTCAAGTGGAGCACGGCCAAGGGGAGTGCTCGTGATTCCAGTAAAACCCAAACCAGCCTCCGCTGTCCTTCCTCAGTGGCTTTGCAGTGGTTCAGTGGGGTGGGGGGAGGAGGAGAACTGAGACAGAGTGATAAAATGAGGGCTTTTTAAATTACATCTATAGTTCAGTCATCCACATTCTCTCTTTTCCTCTTTAGTGAAGATAATTTTAAGAATGACATTTAAGAATGTTCTCAATTTTCACTTTGTATTTTCTCCCTAGAAACTAAAGTCTACGCTGCTTTGGGAAATCATGATTTCCATCCAAAAAACCAGTTTCCAGCAGGAAACAACAATATCTACAACCAAGTAGCAGAATTGTGGAGGCCGTGGCTCAATAATGAATCAATCTCCCTGTTCAAAGAAGGTACCAAATGGTAGAGAAAAATAATACCCAGGCAACATCATATCTAAAGATGGTGCACCTGATGGAGCTTTGGGGGGACCCATGTGCACCTTGAGCTGTAGCCTCTCTCTAGGCCCCTTTCTGAATTACAGAGATGGCAGAGTGGGGCCAGGGATGCATTCTGGGGCCCTGGACCAGAAGGAAATGTACTTTCTTTAATTTCCTAGCCTATGACCTTGGCCTCACTAGCACCAAGCTCACCAACCTCAGAGCTCAAGAGCCACAGGCAATAGTACCAGAAAGAGTCAGACTGAAGACAGTACTGAAAATGTGGGCCTGCCTAGAGTAGGGGTGGCCACATCCCAAGTGCCAGGGCTTCAGAACCATCTCAGTGCGGTTTCATGGTGCATATTGTGGTGGCATCGTCTCAAAGAATCTAGAGTCAGACCACCTGTATAGACATTTATTGCCTATTTCCCCTAAGAAGCAGGGTAACTCCAAGAGGAACCAGCAGCTTACCGGCAATTTTACAGAAATGATGAATATTCAAAAGGCAGGAGGGGATTGTTAAGGGATTAGGTAATGGGAAGGGGTCACTTCTATGGTTCAATGGTCAAACATCCTGGTTGTGCTGCTTTCTCATTGGCTGGCTATTGTGGTCCTGTCTGGTCATGATGCTTAGTTAGGTATTGTGGTCCTGTCTTGAGCCAAATGGATGATATGGTCATGATTGAGTACAAGGACACACCTGTTCAAATATGTGAATTGGATCTGGGGTCAGGGGCTCCCTAGGGGCAGCGGCTGTATTGAGCCTGGGGGCCTGAGGTATGGTTAAAGCCAGACTGTGTGGTCAGATCAGGGCATGCCTGCTATTCAGTGGGGAAAGTTAGAATACTGGGACTAGGGGCAGCTTTATTAGGATTCCATCAATCTGATCCCCAAGCCTTGGATTTTGGTTGTGGTCTGATACCAAATTTCAGAAGAATGCTTTCTTCCTGTTCATTTTTTAATTTATGTAAATTAAACATTTTACTATCATAATGACTTGAAAATGAGTTAAAATAAAACAAAACAGCAAACCCAGATGGTACCACTAGATGGCAACAGCAGTGAGAAATTGCCTGGGCTCTCTGTAGGCAGGAGGTACCCAGCCATCCCAGCCCCTCCAGCTTGGGTTTGGGCTCTGCCCCCAGAAGGCAGGGATGGAGAGGGGAAGGAGAGGAAGAGAGTTAGAGCCAGGCCAGGGGAGGGAAGGGTGCTTACTGATCATCAGAGCCTTTACCTGTCCTGTATATTGCCTAGGAGGTACCCAGGCCAAGTATACGTTTTGAGCCTTTCCAGAGGATTATTTGAGATTCTTCTGCAGAACCTCATTGATAATAAAGCTCATTGAGTCTAGATCTGAATACCGGGAATCAGAGCCCAAGGTACATTTTTATTCACCATCTATCCCCCCACCCCATGCCCTTACTTAAAAGCCAGAAAATGTGCCTGGCTCCCTAATTTGAGGGCTATTTTCTTGGACCCAAAGTAGATTTCCCTACACACAACACTTAAAAGTATCTTCTTTTTTTCCGATTACCTGCAAAGATAGTTTTCAGCATTCACTTTTTGCAAGATTTTGAGTTCCAAATTTTTCCCTCCCCGAGATAGCATGCTTGATATAGGCTATACATGTACAATCATATGAAACTTATTTCCACATTAGTCATGTTGTGAAGGAAGAATCAGAACAAAAGGGAAAAAATCACAAGAAAAAAAGAGAGAGAAAATAGTCTGCTTCACTCTGCATTCAGATTCCATGGTTCTTTCTCTGGATGTGGATAGCATTTTCTAATGAGTTCCTTGGAGTTATCTTAGATAGGTATTGTTTAGAAGAGTTAAGTCCATCAAAGTTGATCACTGAACAATGTTGCTGTTACTGCGTACAGTGTTCTGGTTCTGCCCACTTCACTTAGCGTCAGTTCATATAAGTCTTTCCAGGTTTTTCTGAAATCTGCCTGCTCATCATTTCTTATGGAACAATAGTATTCCATCACAATCATATATCACAACTTGTTTAGCCATTCCCCAATTGATGGGCATCCCCTCAATTTGCAATTCTTTGCTACCACAAAAAGAGCTGCTGTAAATATTTTTGTGCATGTGGGTCCTTTTCCCTTTTTTAGGATCTCTTTAGGAGACAGACTTAGTAATGATATTGTTGGGTCAGAAGGCATGCACAGTTTTCTAGTCCTTTGGGCATAGTTCCAAGTCCAAAGCAGATTTTTGGAGAAGAGGCTCAAGTTGAGATTTTTCTGACTTCTCCTTCATCCCCAGGCAGAAAGGCATTGCAGCACCTTTGATAGGCAGCACTTTGGCTCCACCAGGAGCAGTGATATCTCAGATTACCAAGGTTTCTGGGGAACCCGGTAGGTCACTTACTGGGACTGTTAATGTCATTAAGCAGCCCAAGTCGTCTTCAATGACCAATGTGACAATAAGGAGCCTCATCTGTTGCTGGGGATGCAGGAGGAACTGGAAGTGAGCAGGACAGAAGTCCTGTGGTCCTGGGGAGGGACAAGACAAAGGAAGATGGAGCAAAGGGCACTGTCTGACCAAGTCAGAATGCTCTTTAGGGAGCCAGAATGTTGGCACTGGGAGGCCTAAGAGATCACTTTAGAGCAAGAAATTGAGCCAGAAGAGAGGGAGAGCCTGGCCCAGGGTCACACAGACACTTAAGGGCAGAGGCTGGTCTCAGACCCAGCTCTCCTGACCCTGGGTCTCAGGGCTCCTGTCCTCCCCCTGCCCCAGAGTCCTGCTCCACTTAAGCTCCACTTAGAGCTGAAGAAGATGGGGGCAGTGCAGGCCTGAGCACACCTGTCATCAGTCCTCTCTCCGGATGTGTTACCCCAGGTGCCTTCTATACGGAGAGGCTGCCTGGTCCAAACAAGGCTGGGCGCATCGTGGTTCTCAACACCAATCTGTACTACAGCAGCAACAAGCAGACAGCTGACCTGCACGACCCGGCCGGCCAGTTTCAGTGGCTGGATAATGTTCTGGGCAATGCCTCCAGAGACGGAGAAAAGGTAGGTAAATAGCTTTCCTCTTCTTCCTTCTGAGGGTGGCAGCCTATAGCCTGGCCTCCTCCCATGCCCCTGACCTCTCTTTTATTCCCTAAACATTTACTGAGTACCTACTCTCTGCTTGACTGGGAGTCAGAAAGGCCTGAGTTTGATTTCTGCCTTACTAGTTGTGTGACCTTCCCACCCCACTTAACTTTTTTTCAGTCTCAGTTTTTTCATCTGAGGATGGCTGGGAGGCTTAAAGGAAATAACACACATGAAAGTACTTTGCAGATTTAAAGGGCTATATAAATGATATCTGTCATTATCAGTTATTAGAATTTCAACGGTAAGGGGCAGGTCCAGCCCACACCTTAATGGGAATCTCTTCATCATTCCCAAAGCTTGGTCATCAAGTTTCTGCTTGAAGACCACCACTGAAGGTGGCTACTTTCATTTATGGACAGCTCTAATTCTTAGGAACCTTTTTTTCATGTTGAATCTGATCCCCAACACCTTACATGGTACCTGGTATACAGAAGGTGCTTAATAAGTGCTTGTGGCAGGATTAATTGAATAAGATTCCAGGCCTAATGCTCTCTTTAGTGCTCTACCAAGCTGCCCCAAGGTACAGTCAACCCTTCCCAGAGTCTCAAAGTCAGAAGGGACTTCTCATCTGGTAACCCATGGCTGGAGAGGGCTCTGATCTGCCACAACCCCAGTAAGAGACCCTCTAGACTCCACATGAAGCCCTCCAAGGATGAGGAAGCCCATCCCACTTTGTGGCCTTTGAGGAGGCCCAGGACTTCAGTGGGCAGAGATGGAGGGGATGCGCTGTGGGAAGGACAGAGGTGTCTCTGAGGCTTCCCCTTTGGCACCCTGGAGAGCCTGAACCCTTCCCTTTGTCAGGTGTACATCACTGGCCATGTGCCCCCTGGCTTCTTTGAGAAGACCCGAGACAAAGCCTGGTTCCGGCCCCACTTCAACCAGTGCTACATGGACCTCATCAGGAAGCACCACCATGTTATTGCTGGGCAGTTTTTTGGTCACCACCACACAGACAGCTTCCGGATGTTTTATGATGACACAGGCAGGTGTCCTGTCCTCCAGGGTGGCTTCAAGCTATGTCTTCTCCCTTTTTCAAGTAGCCTTCCCTTCCAAACTGCATTGTTTTCTTTGGTCAGGGAACTGTCATTGTAGGTCTCTTGTCGTTCAATCATTTCAGTCATGCCCAACTCTCTGTGACTCCCCTTGGGGTTTTCATGGCAGAGATAGTGGAGTGGTCTGCCATCTCCTTCTCCAGCTCATTTTACAGGTGAGGAAACTGAGGCAAACAGGGTGAGGTGACTTGCCCAGGGTCACAGAGCTAATAAGTATCTGAGGCTGTATTTGAACTCAGATTCTCCTGACTCCAGGCTGGATGCTCTATCCACTGCACCACTCAGTTGCCCATAGGGCTCAGGAGCCTCCTACATTTCTACATTTTGGTTCCATAAATTACACTAATGGATCAGATAAGATTTAGGCCCTGCCCTCAGAGAGGATGAAATCAGGTAGGGAAGAATAAGACATATCTGCAGAAATACATGCCAGGTTTGAGATGAACTGCTCTGGAGTGCAAGGGCAGAAAAGTTGTCACTGTCTGGGAAGATTGGGAGGGGGCTTCCTGAAGGAGGCTGGCACTCGAGGAAGGTTTTAAAGGATGGGAAAGATCAAGAGGAGGTGACGGGAAGAGGGTAACACCATCTACCATGGAAGCCAAGGTATAGGTGGGGTCTGTGAGCAGTTCAGGCTGGCCGTAATTTAGAGCATGTAGAGAGAAGCACCATGACATACACTTAGAAGGGAAGGGCGGCAGAGAAAACAGATTCTGATTCACAGAAAGCTCTTTTTATAAAAAGGAAGCAGAGTGGGCTTAGATTCTAGACATCCTTGAATGTGAGTGTCAGAAATCTGAACTGGGCTTGTCTCTGCTTTTTCTGCAAAGGTGGCCCCATCAGTGTTATGTTCCTGACTCCGGGGGTGAGTCCCTGGAAGACAACGCTTCCTGGGGTGAACAATGGAGCCAATAATCCTGGGATCCGAGTCTGGGACTATGATCGAGCCACCCTGCAACTTCAGGTACACACAGGCATGGCCCCATCCAACTTAATTTAATTCAATGTAATAAGGATTTGTTACTGCTGGTGTGTGTGTGTGTGTGTGTGTGTGTGTGTGTGTGTGTGTGTGTGTGTGTGTGTGTGTGAGACTGGCTGTGTGCTCAGTGCCGGGGATGCAAAGACAAGGAACAGTGACAAACAGCCCCTGACCTTCTACTCTGGGAAGGCAACCTGTAAACAGAGAAGTAGACCTCAGACCATTGGAGGAAGGGAATGAGGGTCCTCGGGACTGGGGACATTGAAAGGCTTTTCACAGAGGGTGTCAAAGGTGCTGGACCTTGACCCTAGGACTCTGAATGGCAGAGGTGAGGAGGGAGACAAGCTTGTGCGGAGGCACACAAACCAGGGGCAGAACACCACATTCTGGGAACAGCAAGTAGGTCTACTGGGCTGGGATATGTATTATAGGAAAGGGAGTGATGTGTAATGAATCTAGGAAGGAGGTGGGAGCCTGTGGTGAAGGGCTTTCAAGCCCAAGCTGAGGAGTTTGGGCTTCATTTTAGAGGCAACAGGGGGTCCTGGAGGCTTTTGAACAAGGGAAAGGTGCGGTCTGACCTGTGCTTGATTTGACAGCTCTGGGTGTGGGATGGGGAAGGCAGAGACTGGAGGAAAGAGACTAATTAAGAATGCCAGAGTTGGATAAGAGATAACAAGGGCCTGAATTTGGACAGTATCACGTGAGCAGAGAGACAGGGATGGATGTCACATACATTGTAGAGGAAGACTCAACAGGCCCCTGGGGAATTGGCTGTCTTCTCCCACACAGCAAATGAGTTACAAAATCCTGATTTTACCACCACAGAGAGCATCTGTCATCCATCTGCTTTGATCTGTTCACACAGCCATTACTTTGGTGCAGGCCCCCAGCCCTTCTCGTCCCCCAGAAGGGACGGAGGGTGCCTCAGCAGCCTGGCAATCCATCTTCAGTTCTGGAGATCCCCTTTGAGAAGCAGAGCAAAGGTCTGGGTGGTAGCCAGACAAACCTGGCTAAAGGTCCCTTGAGGAGGGCTCCCTGGTCACAAGTGATAGGAAGGATCAAGGGTAGCGGCCCAACAGCCTGCATTGATTTTATTGGGAGGACTTGACTCTCCCCTCCCCTCCAATGTCTTAGCAGATGGGTTCACACACAGTATTTGGCAGATATTTTGGTGACCTGCCTCTTAGCTTTGAGGAAGCTAGTGGCTTCCTTCTGGGTTCTTGTTTTTTGTCCTTCGTTCTAGAAGAGGTTACAAGTGAATTGGACTGAAATGGGGGAGGGCTGTGAAAAGTCACCAGCCTCACTCTTTCCTCTGGGAGCCATCTAGGTCTAATGGCCAGATACAGATCAGGATGACTGGAGATGGCTCCAGAGGCAGTGGGAGACCTTGGCCTTTTAAAGCTAAGCTCTTTCCCAGGTTTTTAACTGGAGCAAAGCCCATTCAATGATTAAGTCTAGATAAGGAATATGGCAGAGAATAGCCTCTTTTACCTAGTCAACTATAGGTTCCAGGCCACGCCCCCTTGGTCTTTGTTTGGGCCACTCCACGTGACTATAAATAGTAATTGTTTCTGTTTGCACCAGAAACCCTAAGGGTCTTCCCCTCCCAGACTGAGCGCTTTGGGACTGGGGCCCACTAGACTCATCTTCCAGAGTTCAAATCCAGCCTCAGACACAGTAACTGTGTGACCCTGGGCAATTCACTTAATCCTGTTTGCCTCAGTTTCCTCATCTATAAAATGAGCTGGAGAAGGAAACTGCAAACTGCTCTGGTATCTTTGCCAAATGGGGTCACAGAGTCAGACACAACTGAAAAGCAACTATATACCAGGAGCTATGAGTAGTGCTTTACAAATATTATCTCATTTGATCCTCACAACTCTGCAGGGTAACAGGGGCTATTATTACCTCCATTTTATAGCTGAGGAAACTGAGGCAGATGGAGGTTAGGAGCAGACAGGTGACTTGCTCAGGGTCACACAATAAGTATCTGAGGTAGGATTCGAACCCAAATCTTCCAGACTGTAGACCCAGGATTCTATGCATTGAGCTACCAGCAGCTTGTAAGTAAACAAAAGGACAAACTTTTTTTTTTAATCAATATTTTAATTGTTAAAAATGGAGACTAAAAATAAAAATGGAGACTGGGCCATTCACTGGGGTGGGGAGGCAATGGACTGGTTAAGGTCTCTTCCCAAGGAAAGCCTTTTTCTCACCCCTTTGTCGCCCACTTTCCATGGGGCTTCTCTGAGGATCATGGAAAGAATTTCCTAACAATTCTGAAGAACCGAAGAACCAGCTTTTTTTTTCCCTTTGGTACTATTTTTTATTATTATTATTAGTTTATTAGTTTAGTTTCAGTTAACAAGATTCAATTCCATAGTTCCTTGATTTTCAAATTTCCTTTACTTCCCTCCCCCCTCCCCTCATGGCAGCATATAGTACAGTATAGGGTCTGCAAATGCATTCATATTAGACATTATTCCAATTACAAAGGCATATTGTACTAGGTGGGATGAAAGATGGTAAGGAAGAAATAAGACCAAACAATGAGAAGAACAAGATCATTTAGTTTGATTCCATCAGGATTCAGGCTCAGTTCTTATTAGTTATATCTCTGGATGGCGCATTTCTCACTTTCTTGAGTCATTCGGGATTAACTTATATCACTGCATTGCTGAAAAGAGTCCAGTCTGTCATAGTTGGTCGTCACAGATATGGTATGTCTGTGATCGTATACAAATTTCTTCTGATTCTACTCTTCTCACTCAGCATCAGTTTGTATAAGTCTCTCCAGGTAATTATGAAATCCGACACCTCCTCGTTTCTTATAGCACAATGAAATTCCATTACATTCATATACCACAACTTGTTTAGCCATTCCCCAATTGATGGGCACCCCTTTAGTTTCCAATTCTTTGCAACCACAAAAAGGGCTGCTAAAAATATTTTTGTACATATGGGTCTTCCTCCCACTTCTATGATCTCTTTAGGATATAACCCTAGAAGTGGTATTGTTGGGTCAAAGGGTATGAAATTATTTATAATCCTTTGGGCATAATTCCAGATTGCTCTCTAGAATGGTTGGATAAGTTCACAACTCCACCAGCAATGTATTAGCTTTCCAATTTGTCCACATCCTCTCCAGCATTTGTCACTTTCTTGTTTTTTCATCTTAGCCAATCTGACTGGAGAGATGTGGTATCTCAGAGTTGTTTTGATTTGCATTTCTCTAATTAATAGTGATTTAGAGCATTTCTTCATATGCTTATAGATATCTTTAATTTCTTTCTCTGAAAACTTCCTATTCATATCCTTTAACCATTTCTCAATTGGGGAATGACTTGTATTCATATAGATTTGGCTCAGTTCTCTATAAATTTTAGAAATGAGTCCTTTATCAGAGACACAAGTTGTAAAAATTCTTTCCCAATTTCCCACCTCCCTCTTGATCTTGGTTACATTGGCTTTGTTTGTACAGAAGCTTTTCAATTTGATGTAATCAAAATTATCCATTTTGCATTTTATAATGCTCTCTAATTCTTGTTTGGTCCTAAAATCTTCTCCTCTCCACAGATCTGTCAGGTAAACTATTCCTTGCTTTCCCAAATTGCTTACAGTATCATCCTTTACACCTAGATCATGCACCCATTTAGACTTGATTTTGGTGTATGGTGTTAGATAGTGATCTATGCCCACTTTCTGCCATACTGTATTCCAGTTTTCCCAGCAGTTTTTGTCAAATAGTGCATTCTTATCCCAAAAACTGGGGTCTTTGGGTTTATCGAACAATAGATTACTATATTCGTTAACTGCTGGGTCTCCTGCACCTAATCTATTCCATTGATCCACTACTCTACACCTCTGCCAGTACCAAGCAGTTTTGATGACTGCTGCTGTATAATGCAGATTAAGATCTGGCATAGCTAGTCCACCTTCCCTAGCATTTCTTTTCATTAATTCCCTTGATATTCTAGACCGTTTGTTTTTCCAAATAAATTTTGTTATTTTGTCTAACTCTAGAAAGTAGTTTTTTGGTAAATTGATTGGTATGGCACTAAATATATAGTTTAGTTTGGGTAAAATTGTCATTTTTATTATATTAGCTCAACCCAGCCATGAGCAATTGGTATTTTTCCAACTATTTAGATCTGATTTTATTTGTGTGAGAAGTGTTTTGTAGTTGTGATCATATAGATTCTGGGTTTGTTTTGGTAAGTAGATTCCCAAATATTTTATAATGTCTGCAGTGACTTTAAATGGGATTTCTCTTTCTATCTCTTGCTGTTGAGTTTCATTAGAGATGTACAGGAATGCTGAGGATTTATGTGGGTTTATTTTATATCCTGCAACTTTGCCAAATTTATTTATTATCTCAAGTAGTTTTTTACTTGATTCTCTAGGATTCTCTAAGTATATCATCATATCATCTGCAAAGAGTAACAGCTTGGTCACTTCTTTGCCTAATTTGATTCCTTTGATTTCTTTTTCTTCTCTAATTGCTACTGCTAAGGTTTCTAGTACCAGATTGAATAAGAGGGGTGATAGTGGACACCCTTGTTTCACTCCTGATCTTATTGGAAAGGCTTCTAGTTTATCCCCATTGCATATAATACTTGCTGATGGTTTTAAATAGATGCTAGCAACTATTTTAAGGAAGGCTCCCTTTAGAACCAGCTTTTTAATGTGTTTCCACAAGTGGAAAAAGCCAGTCTTGGACTGGGGGCCCAGAAGCCTGAGTTTGAGGAATGACAATAATGATAATGAGGGGAGGCCTAATAAGTGAGTCACTTTCCTGCTTCTGGCCTCACCTTCCTCCTCTCCAGAATGAGGCTGATCAGACAGCTTCCGAGGTCCCCTCGGGCTCTGACATTCCTGCTTCCAGAGGCAGCTGGGGGTCCAGTGGTTAGCGCCCTGGGGTCAGGAAGACCTGATACTAGCATCTGCCTCAGACTGTGTTGACCCTGAGCAAGACAACTAACCTCTGTCTGCCTCAGTTTCCTCAAAATGAAGACAATAATAACTCCTACCTCTCAGGGATGTTGTGGAAATGTAATTATTTATAAAATGCTTGGCACAGTGCCTGGAACCTCGGAGGTATTTAATAAATGCTTTCTCCCCTTCCCCCCAGATCCGTAAACTAGGTTATGGCTGGTGGGCTATGAAAGGCTTTAAAAACTGATAAAAGGGTCTTCTATTTGATTCTGGAATAACAGGGAAACCCTGGAATTTATGGACATGGTCAGATCTGTGTTTCAGGAAGGTCAGCTTGACAGCCAAGAGTAGGATGGCTTCATCGGGGTTAATCCAGACAGGAGGGGATGAGGCCTGTACCTGGCATTGGCAGGGGCAGAGGAGAGAAGGGGGTTTGTAGGAAAGATGAAGGTAGAAATGACTTTAGCACTGATTGGATAAGGGGCTGGGGGAAAGAGAGAGATGGTGAGGAGGACTCCAGGGCATGCAGCCTGGGCACTCACTGTGTCCAAGCACAGTGCTAAGAGCTGGGGGAACAAAGATGAACAAAGAAGGACAGTCTCAGCTCTCAGGGAGCTTACACTCTAAGGGGAAATGGCAGCACACTAAAGGGAGCCAATAAGAGAGGCATGCAGCCCCTTTAGGGCCTGCTTGGCTGGTCCTCAGAGGGCCAGGCCACCCAGGGCATTACCAGGTGGGAGGACAAAAGCCACTCAAACTGGGTTGTGATCTGCACCCCTGAAGGGAGGAAAGTCCAGACTGAAGAGACTTTTCATCACCTGGGTGACCCCAGGTAAGTCGCTGAACCTCTGTCTGCCTCAAGTCTCCTCATCTGTGAAATGGGGATGAGGCACTTACCTTCCAGGTTGTTGTGTGAAGGTCACATGAGATATCTGCAAAGTGATTGGCACATATAAATGTCAGCTCTTATTATTATCCAGTAGAGCCTTTAACATTACGTGAGGTACATGAAGTGCCACAGGCATTTGAGGCTGGGAAGGAGGAGGAAGAAAAGGAAGAGATAAGGGAGGCGGAGGGAGCTGCAGGCTAATCAGTCCCCAGGCCAGAGCTGACTTCTGCTGCTCTTCTTGCCCCTTCAGGACATGGTGACTTACTATTTAAACCTCACCCGTGCCAACCTGCAGGCCCCAAGCTGGGAGAAGGAATACCAACTGACTGAAGCCTTCCAGGCCCCGGACGGCTCGGCAGACTCCATGCAGCAGGTGCTGGAACAGATCACAAAGGATAACCGGGCCCTGCAGAGATACTATCAGTTCAACTCTGTCAGTTATGACTTGGACCCTTGTGACCAGGGCTGCCGGGTAGAGCACCTGTGTGCTGTGAGGGAGGTGGGCTTTGCAAACTATGAACGGTGCATCAGGTCGGCCAGCTCCCCTTGTAGGCCCTGGGGATCCCTGCCCCTCCTCTGGCTGGTGATGGGGCTTCACTTGATTGGAGTCCTGACTCCCCAGCAGTGAGAAGCATTGTGGGGAGAGAGGGGCCAGGGCAGGCACAGACTCTGAAGTCCCAACCTTCGGAGCTGCTGGGGAATCAAAGGGCTATGTGGGGGGAAAAGCAGAAGACTGAGAAAGCCCTTCACAGCCTGGCCCCTTTCACCTCCAATCTCCCCCCTCCAATAATCTACTGTTCTGGGATAGTGCCAAAAGGAAACTAGTATTTATTAATCTCCTCCTGTGTACCTTCTGTGGAAGCTACTACTGTGCTAAGCACTTTACAATTATTATTTCACTTTCTCCTTACAGGTGATGAGGGAAGAGTAATAGGTTCTACAGGGACCCTGATCACTATCAGTGACCAGAAACCCTGCAATTCAGTCTGGAAAGAATTCACCAGGCTCAAGCAAACTTGGAAGCTGAGATTATAAAAGTTTATTGTTAACACTGCATAGCACAATGGGCAAGGGTTCTTATATAACCTGCAACCTTACAGAAATCATGGGTATAGTTTTAAGGAGTCAAGACAGTAAAACAGGTGTCAATTATGTTAACTAGTGAGTAACGGTGGGACTAGGGAGGAGTTAAGGAGTGGTCAGTGCTTAAAGGAACATGCACTTTTAATATCAACTGTGCAGGCAGATTGCCCGTAATTCACTGGGAAATAGCCCAAGGGGTGGGAGGGCTACCTGGAGGTGTGGTTTTAGGCCTGGCTCGTCACTAGGTCAGCCAGTGGTCACTGCCAACTGAGGAGTGCCCAGTCTGCCATCCATCAGTGTCATGGTTTGACAAGATGGATGTTGGGAACCAAGGCCAATTGAGACTCAGTATGGGTATAATTGGCTATGGAGTTAACCTATAGATAGGATATTGAAGGATTCATGTGTGGTGCAGCTGGCCACTCTACTAAGGGAGATAACATTTGCCTAAGCTAAAATGTTTATAGATAGTTTAGTGAAGGATTCATAGGTAGCTTGTTATTGTTCCAAGCAGAGATAAACAGTTCATGAGTTGTTGCTGGGCAGAGTGCTGGAAGGGGGAAGGGGCAGAGTCAATGCTCTGAGGCTGGGGGATGTGGGGTGGGAAGTGTGATTTTACAGACTGGTTTTACAAAATGATTTTACAGACATAGATCCCAAAGCACCCCATTTACAAACTGATGTTACAAACTGATATTACAGACTGATGTTACAAACGTAGACTGATGTTACAAATATATATATATATCCCAAGCACCCCATCACAGATACCCTGGGAGATAGGTGCTATTATTATACCCATTTGACAGATAAGGAAACTGAGGCAGAGACACAGCTAAGTGTCTGAGACTGATTTGAATTCAGGTCCTCTTGACTGCAGGTCTCAGGCCCTTTCCACTTCATGCAGTTGCCAAGTCCTTCCCTTCCCCATCTCTAGGCTCCAGGCTTTTGCCCTGGCTGTTCTCTATGCCTGGAATTCTCTGCCTTTCCTTCCTTATCTCCATTTTCTGATTTCCTTCAAATCTCAGCTAAAACTGCATCTTTGTGAGATGACTTTCCTGATTTCCCTTATTCCTAGTGCCCTCCCTCTGGTGACTATCTGCAGTTTGTCCCATAGGTATCTTGTTTGGACATAGTTGTCTCCCCCAGTAGACTGAGCTCTTTGGGAGCAGGGACTGACTTTTACCTTCCTATGCCCAGTGCTTACACATGGCCTGGCACATAGTAGGTGCTCAATAAATGTTTGCTGACTTACTGACATGCAGCCTCTCCTGATTCCCCCTCCTAGAACAACCCCCTCTCCCTTTAAAAGCAATCATTTTCAGATGCGTATAAAAGAGAGGTTTGGACTAGCGCTGCGGGACCCTGATATTAGGGGAGTCATGGAACCACCCGTGAGGCTCCCCAGGGCGGCACCTAGGTTCAGTTTTAAAAGGCAGCGGTATCTTTATGTTTGTTAAATATTTCCCAGTCCACTTTGACCTGCACTAAATGAGCTCCGAGGTGGGCGCGTGATTGGGCTCCCCGGACTGGCGTCGCCGGATGCCTGGGTCCGGGCCGGGGAACCGACCCAACAGAGAGCTCACGCTCGGTTAATTTCACACCCTCGAAGGGTCAGAGGGTTTTCCTTCACTGCGGGAGGGGCGAGGAGGGTTGGACCAGGAGTAGCCCAGGGCTACGGAGGAAAAAGGCTCCTCCCCGTTCTGGTACGCCCCGGTAGGAGCGAGAGGAGCCAGAAAAATTAACGTCCCGAGGCCAGGCCTGGGGGAGGAGCTCCCTGGGGCTCCGCCCCACCGGGAAGGCGGGGGTTTATATCTGATCCCGCCCTGTTCCCCCCATGGTCCGGGAGGCGAGGAGAGGATGTGAAAGGGGCGGGGCTCTTGCAAGGAAAAGGAGGGAGTAGGCGGGCCCCGAAGAGAAGGGGTGTGGCAAGGGATGACGTAGAGGATAGGCGGGGACGAGAGGGAAGGGGCGGGGCGTCGCGGGGATAGGCGGGGACGAGAGGGAAGGGAAGGGGCGTCGCGGGGATAGGCGGGGGCGGGCCATTCCCGCCTCATTCCTGTCCGCCCCGCGGTGACCCCGGGAGTGGGGCCGGCGGAGGCGGAAGGAAGCGGGGCCATGCCTTGGTCCCCCCGGGCCTGCCGGCTCCTTGACCTGCTGCTGACCGCGTTCGGCACGGGCGCCTTCGTGCTGGACCTGGGAGCCGACGTCTGGGCCGCGGGCCAGTACGCGCGGCAGGGCCGCCTGCTGTGGGCCGCGCTGCAGCTGGCCACCCTGGGCCTCGCCTCGGCCGCCCTGCAACTCTTCAGCTGGACCTGGTACCGCGGAGACCCGGCCGACCTGCACCCGGGCCGGCCCCCGGGCCGCCGCCTGGCGCTGCTGCACCTCCTGCACCTGGGCTACCTGCATAGGCAAGTCCCCGTGCCTCAGTTTCCCTCCTTGTCAGATGACGCCGGGGCGGGGGGGGGGGGCGAGGAAAGGGCACAGGCGTTTACCAAGCGCCTGCTGTGTGCCAGGAGCTTTACAATTATTTTATGTGATCCTCAAGCCAGAGAGGTAGGGGCTGTTAGGATCCCCGTTTGAGGAAACCGAGGCCGACGGCGTTTGAGTTCCCCGTGGTCACCCAGCTACAAAGTGTCTGAAGCAGGATTTGAACTCGGGGTCTTCCCGAACTGCCCCGCGTAGCTGCCCTAAATACAATATAAACCCTGTCACGGTTATCATCGAACTGGTGTCCGTCCATCCGCCCTGAGGGAGGTCAGGCCCCCTTATCTTTGGTGGGTTAGATTAGATAAAGGGTTTGAGCCCTCTGAGACAAAGCGCTTTATTAAATCTTTACGGGCTCGACCCTGGGGATAAGGGAAGGCGGGGGAGAAATTTCTTAGCTTCTGAGCTGGTTGTAAGTGGGTTTTCTTGGGGGGAGCAGAGTTCCAGAAGTAAGTGCTTAAGAAATGTTCAGTCTGTCTGTCTACCTGTCTTATCAATCTGTTTTTCTTTTCTATTTTTGCTTTTTGGAGGGCAGTTGGGGTTAAGTGACTTGCCCAAGGTCACACGGCTAGTTGTGTTAAGTGTCCAAGGCCGGGTTTGAACTCAGGTCCTCCTGACTCCAGGGCTGGTGCTCTATTCATTGTGCCACCTAGCTGCCCCTCTATCAATCTATTTTTACATCTTCCTTTCTTCTTCCTTAGAAGTAAAATGACTTGCTCAGGGTCCTACACAGCCAGGATGCATCATCTAGGACTTGGACTCTAAGGCCATCTCTTCCTCCACTGTACCCAGCTGCATCTTACCATAGAAATGCCAGTTATTCGGGTGGCTAGGTGGCGCAGTGAGTAGAGCACCAGCCCTGGAGTCAGGAGGACCTGAGTTCAAATCTGGTCTCAGACACTTAACACAAAAACTAGCCTTGTGACCTTGGGCAAGTCACTTAACCCCTCCAAAAAGCAAAAGGAAACCACCAAAAAAAAAAAATGCCAATTGTTATTAACGGCAGACATTAAAGCTGGAACAGAGTTCAGTGATCACCTCATGCACCACTTTATACGAGCTGAGGGAAGAGGGACTTGCTTCCTGACCCTCTGAGTTGGTGGCTGATGGGCCCTGTCTGGTGCCAGGCCTGCTGCCTTCAGTCCCACTCAGCAGTCTTCCATTTGTGACTTGGGTGAAGCCTGTTGTGTTAGCTGCCTCCTGCTCTAGGGAATTACAGAGATTTACGGGACTTGTCATTCTTCCAACTCAGTGCAGTAATCATGGTGCCCTTGGGAGCAAAGATGGTTAAATAGTCCCTCCTGGCCCGTGGTGCAAACAACGGTTTGTGCTGTGGGTTCAGCCCTGGGCCAAGTGGAGACATTTTAGTTGGTTGAGGTCTTAGTGTCAGGCACTGAGTAAAAAGTCTTGCTCTGCTATTCATTTGCAGTGTGACCTTGGGCAAACCTTTCTCCTCAGGGGACCTCAGTTTCCTCACCTCTGAATTAGGGTCATAATGCCTCCCCCCTCCCCCCCAATAGGGCTCTTAGGAGGGGTAGATGCTTGTGAAGGGCCCAGTAGGCTCTTCATAAATGCTTGCCAGTTTTGCTTTGAAAATGTTGTAAAACTGTAAATGGGTGGACTCATTCCTGGAAATGGAACGAGCCCTCCCTCACTGCCTCATGAATATAGGACCCCTTCACTAAGAGGCCAGATGGGTCAGGGCTTCTGAGGGCACCACAGTTTTAGAAGGGGCAGCCAGATGGGGAGAGGAGAAGCCTGGGGCCAAGTGAGGATTTGAAGTGCTGAACAGGGAGCTGACTGGTCCTTGGCCCCAGAGTGTAAATCTGGCTGCTTGGGCTGCTAGAGATTGCAAAGGGGAAAAGTCCCCCAAAGAAAAGGCTTTTGCTTATGGCTATTTTTGCCATTTGAGTGGGCATCAAATGAAGAGAATGCCCATTTCTCTGATTATTCACTAATCTGAACAGTTTTCAAGTGAGCATTAACAAGAGCAGCATTCATGACTATCAGTTTTTTCAATGGCTAATATAAAGACCACCATTTTTTATCAAGTGTTTTGCTTTTCAGGGAACAGTGTGAGAAAAGCATGGGGTATGTTGATCTTGGTTAAAATTGATCAGAAGGTAAATTATCAGTTAATTAGCTCCTCCAGGGCAAGTTTAGAATTAAAGATAGGGGGGCTTGTCCCAGAACCTTGTCCTCAGACAGGGTGAACAAAGCTGGAATTCTCCAGGGCAGCTGGCAGGGCAGGGAAGATTTGAACCCTTTCTGTGTCCCAGACCCCTCTAGTTTCTGGTGAAGCCTATGGGCTTCACAGAAGAAACCTTGTTAAATGCATAAAGTAAAAGATTTGGGATGACAAAGGAAAAGGATTCTGCTGAAATAGTTAGGTCATGGCCTCCAGGTTCCAAAGCCCAACCCCAGGGCCTTGGCTGGGAGCTTTAGGGGCCTTTGCTCTATGGCCCAGGACACAGAGGACTAATTCTGCCTGTCGTGCCCTGCCAGGTGTGTCCAGGCCCTGAAGGTGGGATTTGCCTTGTGGAGGCAGGAGGAGCCAGCGGAGTTTGACCTGGACTATGCCACCTTCATTTCCATGGATATCAGCATGCTTCGGCTCTTTGAGACCTTCCTGGAGGCCACGCCGCAGCTCATCCTGGTGCTTCACATCACCCTTTGTACAGGCAGAATGGAATACTATCAGTGTGAGTGCTGGCCCAGAACCTTCCTGGGGCTGGTGGGGAGCGGAGGAGCCGGAGATGGCCCTGGGCTCTGGTGGGTAGCGGGCACCATGTGTAAGGGCTGCAGAAAATGTCCCAAAGTCCCTTGGAGGCCAAGTTAAGGGGATTTTGTCTATTTCAGGAAGATGAAGATCTCATAGCATCTCAGATTAGAAAGGACACATTCTGCCCAAATGTGGGCCTGGAAGGGTCTGGGAGGTTAGATTCAAGGCAGGATTAGATATGGGACAAAGGCCTGATCCTGTGTGACAGAGGCAGCCCCAGGGCAGAGTCCGGGTCTCCCTGGTAGGAGTGGCTTTGCTTCTTGTTATCTGTGTGATCTAGGGTAAGCCTTGTTTCCCAGGGTGACAAAGCAAAGCCCCCCCCCCCCCGTCATTCCCTGCACCCAAATACTTCCTGCCAAGGGAGGGAGCCTCAGGCCCCAGGGCAGGGCTTTTGTGAAATGATGGGCCCTTGTTGTTGAAAGGGAATCAGTCAGGCAACAGTTATCCAGCCCCTCCTCTGTCCTGGGCATTGGAGCTACAGAGGTAGAACTGAGAGGTCCCTGCCCTCAGGGAGCTTACCTTCTGCTGAAGGAATTGTATACATGTGTACACATATAGCATGTGTGTCTGTGTGTAAATGCACACACATATACATACACATACTGTGTATATATGGCATGCATATTATGTGTGTATATGGATATGTATGTACACACAGAATACTAAAGAGATGCAGGGCGTCCCAAGCTGCCTTAGTGCAGCTTCACTTTAATGGTGCCCCAAAAAGTCTTAGTGCATGTAAGAGCTTAAAGCTGCACTGAGACTTTTGGGACATGCTGTATACAGAACACAAGGTAGTTTTTTAGGGGAAGGGTCTTAGCAGCTGCAGAGATCAAGAATGGTGTCAGGTATACAGGACCCATTGAGGTGAGCACCTAGGAGTGCTGAGGGTGGAGATGGGGAGATGGGAGATTGAGTTTGAGGGAGAGAAAGGCCATTGTGGCTGGACTGGGGACAGTGTGAGGAGGAAAGATGGTCAGTACAGCCAGAAGGGTACAGCTGAGGCAGGCCAACAGTCAGCCTGAGGGGTGGCCTTTGCCCTTTAGGACAAGAGCTGGGGCTCAGTAGGGGAGGGGCTGGCATGAAGGACCTGCGGTAGGGAGACCACAGGATGGACAGCAGATGGGGGGTGCAGAGATGGGAGGACAGCGCTGAGCCATGTGACAGCTGATTGGCTGTGTAGTGAGGGGGATGGAGGAAAAAGGGATGACGCTGGTATTGTTGGGGAGTTTAGAAGTGAGATGGGTTTGGGGGGAGAGAGAAGGAGCCTCTGTTTTAGATGGAGACTTGGAGATGTTGCTACAAGACCCGACTGGAAAAGGTCCCAGCTGCCCTGGGCACAGGCACAGCCTCCCTGCTGCTCTCTCTGGTGCTCTTCCTAAACCACAGGCCCGACCATGTCACTCTCCTACCCAGTGAACCCCAGGAGCTCCCGACTATCCCAAGTTCAGTATGAAATCTCCTTTTTGACTTCCAAAGCCCTTTGTCATTTGACCCACTCTTCCCTTTCTGGTTTTCTTCACCTTCTTCCCCTCCATACAAGGTGTGTCCAGTGACACTGGCCTCCTCACTGCTCCTCAGTCTCCCAGCTCGAGGTCTGGCTCTGCCCTGTGCCTCGAATACCCTCCCCCTGGCTCTTTTGCCCTCCTTCAAGTCCCTGCTAAAGTCTCACCTTCAGCATGAAGACATTCTTGGGCTTCCTTAATCTCAGGGCCTTCCCTCTGAGACCACCCTGTTTATCCTGGCCGGGTCTTACTTGTCCATGTTGTTGGCATGCTGTCCCACACATTCGACTAAGACTAAGCTCCTAGACCACACTGACTGGTGGTCTTTGTATCCCCAGTGCTTTGTATATAGCTGGAGCTTAATAAATGCTCACTGACTTAAATTGATGCATGATGTGAGTCTATAGACCTCAAGGTCATCTGCAGACATAATCCTGTGGGAACTGATAAAGTCACCAAGCAAGAGTAGAGAGAGAGAGAAGTGGGTCTTGGTGGTGCAGAGATGCCTCAGGGTTTTCAGATGCCAAGGGAGCTGAGGTCTGGCAAGGCCTGCCAGGTGGGAAGGACTCTGTGGTGCTGCAGGGCCGGAACCAGGCTTCACCAAGATTCACATGGGAGCTTCTATATCTGAGCTGCATTTCTGGGCATGGCCTTTAAAACAGGGCAGCATGTGGTTGGTGGGAAATCAGGAGAGCATGAGGCTGGACAGAGAACAGGACGTACCTGGGGTTACCAGTACCCCAGCATGTGCAGTGAGACCCTGGCCTACCTGGTACACGGGTTTCTCTTACAGGACTGAACTTTTTGGCCCCAGTAAATAAGCAAAACAGTTGTCTCCCAAAGTGCAAAGGAGTTGGTTGTTCTTTGGAGGGAGGCCCAGGCTTACAAAATCACAGCTCTTTTGATGAGGTTTGACAGTGTAGGGTCAGGGTCTGGCATAGGGAGGAACTGAGTGCCAGAAAGCCAGACTGTGTGTGCAGCAAACTCGGGGAAATCAGGGGAGATTTCACAGTTTGGCCTAATAATAAATGGAACTGTTAGTTTTTCTTGTGGTCCATGGACACCATGAAAAATTGTGTTGTTCAGTTGTGTCCGATTTCTTCCTGACCCTGTGGCCTATATCATGCCAATACCATCTCTGGGCTTTTCTTAGAAGAGATACTGAAGTGGCTGGAGGGGATGAAGGCAGAGGGGAAGTGACTTGCCCAGGGTCATACAGCTAGCAAGTTTCTGAGGCTGGATTTGAACACAGGTCTTCCTGACTCCTGGCCCAACACTGTTGCCATCACCCTAGAAGGTTTGGGAACCTCTGCCATCCAGTAATGCTTCCATAGCTTCTATCTGTGGAAAGGTCCTGGGACACCCACCTGGCATGTAGGGCCAGAGGCAGCAGCATTGGGCCAGGGCCAGCACCAGCACCGGATCAGGGATATCTTGAGGTGGCTGATGAGTCAGGCACTCTGCCCCTTTGCAGGCTCCAAAGAAACCAGAGGTTCTGTCCTAGACTTCCTGCCTCAGCTTTCTTCCCAGCCCCAAGGGAGGCCTAGGAAAGTTGGGGCTGAGGGAGACCCTTTTTGTGAGAAATTACCCTGCTTTCAGGCCCTGCAGGACAACCCTGAGGAAAACTTGCCACTCAGGGATTGCCTTCTGAGGTGTAGGAAGAGGCTGGGTGGGAACAGACCTGCCCAGGGTAGACCTCCCCAGGATGGGCAGCTTGTTGTCGGCATGTTTTCTGGGCCCTTTGTCTCAAGGCAGTGCTTGTCTGCCTTGTGTGGTGGGTCAGTGAGCTGGTAAACTCCCTGCTGGGATCTTTCCTCCGGCTCACCTTTCCCGACAGCCTGAGGCCACTGATGGGTCATCCGGCAGTGCGAGTGGCAGCAGTGTCGTGGATCGGAGCTCACGCTTGCTGTCTTCACATGTTACAGGGCTAAGCATCAGCACGGCCTTCATCTGCATTGCATGGGCCTTGCTGGATTATCACCGGGCCCTAAGGAGCTGCCTGCCCACCAAGCCGGCCCTGGGTTATCTCTCCTCCACCATCTACTTCCTCTGGAACCTGCTGCTGCTGTGTCCACGCATCGTGGCACTGGCCCTCTTCACCACCGTCTTCCCCAGGTACATTGCCATCCACTTCCTGCTTCTCTGGGTGGTCCTGCTCCTCTGGGTGTGGCTGCAGAACACAGACTTCATGCCAGGCCCTGCGTCCGAGTGGCTATACCGAGGCACTGTGGCCGTCATTCTCTACTTCTCTTGGTTCAGTGTGTCAGAGGGCAAGACTCGGAGCCGCAGCATCATCCATTTTGGCTTCCTTGTGATGGACAGTGCCCTCTTGGGTGGCACGTGGCTCACACACAATATCCCACTGCCTAGCCCCTCCTTGCTGCTGTGGCTGCTGCCTGGGGCTGCACTCTGCTTCCTGCTGGGCCTGGGGCTGCGGGGCGCCTACTACCAGTGGTTGCACCCCAGCCGCCAAATGGGAGCCTTAGATGAGGGGGATGGGACCCGGAGCCTCACTCTCCAGGACTGGCACCTGAACAGGCGCATGGCCAAACTTGCCAAGATCTTCTTCCCTAGAGCTGCTCCTGCCAAGAGTGAGGAAGTGAATGCTGTCCTCTGAGCTGGGACTGGGACCAAGCCAAGCTGGGGTGGCCTCCCTGAGCCCTGCCTCTGATTCTCAGGTCCCAGGGGCTCTTGCTTCTACCTGGAGATGGAAGAAGTGGCAGAAACTCTGCTACTGGACCAGGGAAGGGAGGGGAGGATGAGATTGGGGCCTTCATCTCTTTGTGGGCCCCGCCCCCCCAGGTGCCAGCAGTGCCTTAGTGGCTTGTCACTGGTCATCCCAGCAGGATGGGTGGGGAAGATCCCAGTCTGTCTGAGCAATGCCACTGAAAGTGCCTCATGATGGGGCGGCTAGGTATTCAAATAGAGCACTGGCCCTGGAGTCAGGAGGACCTGAGTTCAGACACTTAACACATACTAGCCCTGTGACCTTGGGCAAGTCACTTGACCCCAATTGCCCTCCAAAAAAAAAAGTGCCTCGTGAGCCTCACAGGACCAGCCTATCCCTCCTCCCCTGGAGGACTTCTGTTTGTTGAGAAGGAAACACTTCGTCTTTGTGACATTTCTTTGTACCTCCTGTCTTGGCAGGAGGGAAGAGGTGCTGCTTAAGTCCAGGAGGGAGATTCATTTTGCACAGTGTTATGTGAGTTTTATTAAAACCTTTGAAACCTGCACGGCCTCTTCATACTGCAGCAGTCCAATGCAAGTGAACGCTGCCAACCCAGAGCTCAGGCCTAGGCCGGCCTGGGCGCACAGAAACACACACAGCACAGTGTCCTTTCCACCAGAAGAAAGGGCCTTGGGAAATGGCACAGATGGCTTTTTCTGGGAGTGGGGGATGAAGAGGGTAAGGATGAGGCTCTGGAGGGTCCCAAGACAGGTTTGTGAGCTGACCATCTGGGCTAAGGCCTACCCAGGCCTGTTATCTCTGTCCAAGCCCCCAAGAAGAGGATCGGGGTGCTGGCCTGCACTTTGTCACCACCTCTTTGGTGACCTGTCATCCATGGAAGCAGCGGCTGGCTTGGCATCCACGTGCCCCCAGCAGAGGGCACCTTCTGCTGCTGCCATTGAGTCTTTTAGTCTGTTGTCACCTTTAAGTCTGGTTCCTAGGCCCCAACCCACTCCCTTGAAGAGGCTGCCCAGGCTGGGAAGACCTATAGCCCTATAGACCAATGTACTGTCCTTTGTCTGGATCCAGAGAGAGAAAGGCCTCAGGAGCCTGAACCTGTCTGTCCAGGGAAGGTGAGGCTGTGCCTTCTCCAAGGAGGAGCCTCTCGCTCCATTTTCCTCAGCCCCCCAAAAGGAGCCCCCAGCATGAGCATGTCAGGGATAGGTACCTTTTCTCAGGCCCTAGAGCCCAGGACTGATGATTTGTCAATTGGCTCAATACCAGGGGACTTATAGTCCGTTCCCTTTTTTTTTAAAAACAAAAACAAAATGGGCCCGGAGAGGGAAAAGGACGGGTTCAAGGTCACACTGAGCTAGAGGGAGAAGAGCCAGAATGAGAAACCAGCAAGGGCTTGGCCTGGTGCTGTCTGGACCCCCTGCCTGAGCCCAGCTTCAGAGGCCAGCTGTTCCTTGGGGGAGGAACCTGGCTGGGTTTGAAACTCTAGTAGTAACCCAACACATTCTCAAAGGTTTGTGGCCCCACCATTAATTCCACTGTGAGATCCTACACGAGTCACTTAACCCTTTGGGTCTCATTTTTGCTGTTTGCTAAATGAAGTAAATTCTTGCTCCGCTGCCCTTACTTGGGGTGTGACATGCCCCTGCTGTCCAAGGACTGAGTGAGGCTGTGCTGGAGAACTTACCTTATGAATCAAGCACTGAGGCAAAGCCCATTCCCTGGGCAGCACCAGGGAAGGATGGAGAGGACAGTGACTTCCTTTCTGCCCTTGCTGAGCCCAATTACGTCCCAATGTTTGAGTGTCCCTTTAGAAGGTACAGAAGCCAACTGTATAGAAAATAAAAACTTTATTTTTTTTTTCAAGTTTATAAGATAGTTCCCATTACACATAACATTATGGTCAAGGAATCTACAGCCATGAATGCCCTCGGTCACATAAATATTCCAAATCCAATGTTTATTCCTGCTTTGAGGCATCGAAAGTCCAGAGGGAAAAATCCAGTTTTGAGCAGAATCAGTCCTTAAGGGGATGGTTCCTGTCAGTGCATTAGGAACTAGCCAAGAAGTTTTGTTTTCCAGTCTTCTGAGAGGGAACAAAGGGAGGACTGGACCACTGCTACTGAGATCACCCAGGGTCAGCGTGAATTCCTTTCCTGTGGCTTGAGACCTCCTAGAATAAAAATCTGGTTTCTATGGTTTGAATCCTTCAGTTTCTGAATGAATAACGAAACAAGGAATGGCAAGAAATGAAACCTATCTCAGGGGATGGGAGGTTCTGCAAGGTGAGACGGCCCTCTGCCCATCACGGCTCCCAGAAGGGGGATAGTCATCTTTGTGCATAGTCTGCACCCCACAGCTCTCCCCAGGTACTGGTAGCATCCACAGGCACTCTGGCTGGTGGCAGATGGACCTGGGAAGAGCCCTGCAGCCACTGGTATTTCCACTCAAATGCAATCTGCCGCCAACCAGGCCTGGGAGTAAAGATGGCTGCTCTCTGCTCACAGACTCCACATCCCCCTTGGCAGAGAATGCAGGAGAAACTCAAACCCAATGAAAACACAACACATTGTAGATGAGCTCTAGGCGAGTGCTCTGGACATGATGACACTAAGGCACGGTCAGGTTTACATTCGGAAGGTAAGCCGCCCTCTAACCCTGGGTCTCTCCGGGTGGCTGTGGATCATCAGGGAGAGTTTTTGGACCCATCTTACAGGAACCAATGTCAGATGGAAGTGTCAATCACTTGGCTAATTCCATGGGGGATTGTCTCAAATACAAAGGGTTTCAGGCATGTTCCATCAGGCTATTTTCTTGGAAACTAAAGGATTCCTAGCATTCCTCAGCTCTATCCCTATTAGGTCCAGTCCAACATACAGTCCTCACCATTCCCAAGATCCCTCTGGGAGATAAGGGAAGTGTGTGCTGTGTAGGGAGAACACTGCAAACCGGTAAAGGGAAGGCAGATCCCTCCTGGCCTCCGCTCTGGGGGCAGGGGACCAAGGGGATCAGGGTAGCCTGGCAGCCCTCCAGGGTATTTCTCTTGGGAGAGCTTCCTCCCTTGCCAAAGTCAGAGTTCATTTTGGAATGACCTGCACCCAACTACTGGCCAGGCATGGATTCAGCCCCTGTACTGAGGGGAAAACACCAGGCTTCTAGGCTCCCTGGGTCACAGGAGGGGAGTACTTTCTATGGGGTGACGTGTGGGAAGTTGGAGGGCAGATCCCACTATGATTCTTGCCCAGTCCATAGCTCAGCATACTGATGTTACTCTGCAGGTCAAGAAGGTGCATCTGAAGGAGATCTTCCTGCCAATTCTAAGGGACGAGGAAGGAGCAGCTTCTTAGGGCCTTAGGATCCTGGGGACAGTCTCATGTCTGCTTCTTGACCCCTTTTGGGTTGGCAGAAGAGGGGCAGGGCCTTCTGAAGCCCCCAGCCTGCTCTCTGGCCAGAGGCCAAGGGTGAAGGTAGCAGAGGCTACGGAAGTTCAGAAGGCAGATTTAGGCTGCTGCCAATGAGAAATGTTTCTCTTATGGCTGGCATTTCCCAGAGTCTCTGGACTGGCAGAGGGAGCCCCCAAAACACCATTTCAAACTAGGAGCCAATGGAAAATCAGGTCACATCAACAGCTCAAATGGCTGCAACTCTTCCACCAGCCCTGCCTGGGGTTCTCTAAGCTCCAAGGATAGCAAACACTAGCTTGTGGGCGTCAGGGCTGACCCTGGAGAGACACCCACTCCTTGCCTCAGGTTCAAGGTTCAAACAGCAGCCAGGGCCCAGCAGCAGCATTTACTCAGGGAAAGGAGCCTAGGCTATGTCCCCAGGCTGTTAAAGGAAGAGGTGACTCCACCACAGGTCACACAGACAGGATTGCCCTGGAGGCTTGAGCAGAGCCTGAGAAGAGCTTGGTGGCCTGGCCTAGGGAGGCAGCTTCAGCCTGCACAGCTACAAGGGAAGAGTCTTGGGGGACTGAGAGAGAGGGAAAAGGAGCAGGCATCAGGGCACCACAGAGATGGGAAATGTGCAAAGAGGTACATGGCCTTCTCTTTGGTTTCTCTGGCCCAGCCCAGCAGCTGAGATGCCTAGGAGATCCAAGTTGTCAGAGAAAACACCCTGGCAGGGGCAGGGTAGGAATCCACGGTTATTTTACCTGGGTTTGGAAAGGGAGGCACAGGGGACAGAGAACATTGTTTTGAGAGCAGATGTCACAATAACAGAAGGTCACTTGTGGGGGTGCTTTTTAGTGCAGAGGCCTGGGTACCCCCAACATCTCCATAAGGGCCACCTCCCTACACTGGGCTCACACAACAGTGAGGCAGAGGGTGACTTCAGCAGGAGGGGTGGGCCCAAATGAGAGATGGTTCATAACACCTTGCGGGGTGGGGGGGGGGTGTTGGCATCAATCTCAAAAGTGGAGAACAGGAAGGAGCTAAGGAAAAGCTACTGGCATGGGTAATGAAGATCAAAGACCATTCATATTTTCCAAGAAAATCTACCCTTCTGACCCCCAACTTTTGGCTAAATGAAGAAGGGACAAAGAGAAAATCTGCTTCAGAGACCAGACCCTGACCTATAAAAATAAAACATCCATTCACCGGGAATAAATTCAATAGCTAAACAGACTACAAAGGACGGAGAGATGTCATAAGAGTTTTCTGTTTCTAACCTATTGACCACAAGTTCATAGCATTGTGTTTTCCCATCACACACTACATTTGAGCACAACTCTGCCTCAGAGATTTTTTTTCTTTTTTAAAAGAAAACAAAAAGAGAAGAATTAAATCACTGTAGCTAAGGTCCGTCCTCTCCATCCATCTGCTTCTGTACCAGGGTGCACCCTGGGATGGATCCCCCTCATGGAGAAAACAAACTGTCCCTTCCTGCTCTGGGCTCCGGCTGGCCTGGCACCTCATCCCGAGGAGAGAAGAGTGCCCCCGTGGGGAGGGAGAAGGGCTCATGGGGCTGGCACCTCAGCTCCCATCCTTACAGGAAATCCAGTTCCAGGGCTTGGTGGAGTGACACCAGGTCTCCGTGGTTTGTGATCCGCCAGAAAGGCATGTTGTGCTGAAAGACATGTGGGATGCCTGGTTAGTCACATACCCCTGTGGGCCTCCTCCGGGTGCCTTGTTACTCACGCCACCTGCCTGGCTTCTGGCAACCTTGCCAATTTCCTCAGTCTCATGCCAGCTCAGCCCACGGGACATGGTGCTTGTGACCTCTTTCCTCCCTAGTTTTAGCAGATCAGACCCATAACCTATCTACCCTCAAGAAGGAAACAAGCAAGTCAGAACAGAGAGAGGAGAAACTTTTCTGGGCCCCTTTCTCCTCTGAAAAACGAGGGGCTGCCAGTTAGATGCTCTCCAAAGTCCTTTCTGGCCCTAATTCCTGGCTGCCCCAACAGAGATGAGGGATTTGGGGTACAAACTGAAACAATTCTGGGGGAGAGCCAACCCAGGTTTTGTTCTGTTTTCCTATACAGGTCTGTAAGAATAGCTCTGTTTTTCTTTCTAATTTGGGTGGAGGGAGGAAAAAGGTGGATTTTCACTGACTGAAAAAAAAATCAATAATTAACAGACTTATTAATTAAAGACTGAAACTATGGGAAAGCAGTAAGGCTAAGAAATCTTTCTGTTCTACAAAAATTTATTTTGCTATGAGATCTGTCTGAAATTCACGTATCAGTCCTTCATTTATTTTGGACATGGGTGGAGGCTTTTGTGGGGTGGGGCTGGTAAAGTAGAGAGATAATTGATGGCAGCACCACCCCTTTCACAAGAGGTTGTCCAGTCCCAACTTAGATACCTTCAATAATGAGAAACTCAAAACCTCCAAAGGCAGCTCCCTCACTCTGGATAACCAGCAGAGGCCTTCCCAGCCCTTGGGAAGGAGCTGGAGGCCCTGCTTGGACCCCAGCTGGTGCAGCTCTAGGCCTGGCCCTCTTCAGGGCCTGTACTTACAGCCCTCTCCATCCCATTTTGCTGAGTCATCAGAGAAAAGAGAGAATGCCCCAGCCCCCAAGAATCTTCAAATTCCCTCACTTATTAAGTAATAATTAAGCCAGGAATGTGGCTCCTTCTAGAAGACAGGGCATTCCTGGCCATCTGTTTCTAATTCTGGGTACGCCCCACCCCCCTACTCCAAACCCCAATGTACTTTACAGGGAAACTGAGACCTGGAAAGGTTAAGGGACTTGCCCCAGATCACCCAGCACCTCCTATATCTCTCACCCCCACCCAGGCTTCTGTCAAAGTTGACGACCTCTGCTTTACTCACCTCACAGGCCTGACAAACGAAATGAGAGCAGCCAGAAAGGGCTAGTGTGTTAAATGCAAAGCACCAATGCTACTGGAAGGCCCAAAGAGCTAGAGAAGCAGGAATGAGGATGAACAGCTGGAGAGGGCAAGGGTGGGGAACAGGGCGTGCCACTTGCCACTGCTGCCCAGAGCACTGACACTCATTAGGAGGGCAGCAGATGCCCCTGGCAGGAGGGGAGGGCAAAGAGAACAGAAACTCTTTCTGTAGTTTAATACAGTCTCCTCATGGGAAACCTATAAGGAGGGAGCAGGGATCCTACTCTGGCAGCGAAGGGCGAGGAGAGGTCACAAAGGGGACGATGTCCCACACATATGGCTGGCAGATGTGAGGGGCAGGGGCGCCCTCTGGCCCCTCTGAGCCTTACCTCTGATAGGGAGGTGAAGAAGGAGGAGGGGCAGCAGAGGCCCTTCCTCTGGTCATGTCACAGCACCTCAGAGCAGCATGCAGGCCTGGCTCAGGGAGTGATGGGGGCTGCAGGGCTTTCCACCTCCCTGATGGCTCACATGCCCCCGTGTAAGAATTTGTTATCTCTCCTGACATTACCTGTTTGGCCGCAATTTCCTCATCCCGTCCGTCTCCAATCACTACATATGTCACTTTCTTGCCAAATCGAGACACAATTCTCTCGAAGCAGCTCTCCTTACCTGGTGGGGAAAGGACAGTTTGGGGTGGGATTTCTGATGCTAATTTCTGTGGCTGGGAGAAGGACATTCTGTAAGCCAACTGAGCCAAACTTCCTCTTGGCTTCCTACTGCCACACCCTCTTCACAGTAAAAATCCTGGGCCCCAGAACCCAGGCTTCTACCCCAGCCATAGGGCCATGTTCAAATCCCAGGGCTGGTGGGGTGTGGTGCTAAAGAAGGATGTTTCATCACCTTGACGGAAAACAATTTCTAAATGTGTGACCCCTTGAGACAATTTAACCAGACCTGTCCTGACCACAGCACCTCCTTGTTCAAAGACTACTGGTGGCTTAGCCCTGCCTCTAAAATGAAATGAAGGCTCTTTAGCCTTGTATATGCAGACTGCCAGTCTGTCTGGTTCCTATTTTTACATCACTTCCTCTGAGGCCATTTGTCTTCTAGCCATACTGGGGTGATCTTGGGAAGCTGACGAGGGAGTGGGTTTGAGGGTAAATATAATGAATTCCTGACCAACACAATGACCCACCACAACTCCAAAGGGCTCATGATGAGACCTGCTATCTATCTACCTCCACAGAGAAAATGGATGGATTCAGAGAGTAGATGGGGACAAATATGTTTGTCTTTCTTTTTTCTTGTTTGGGAACATGGCTAATGTGGGAATTTGTTTTGCATATCTCTATATATTTTTAATGTTTCTCTTCCTTTTTCAAGGAGTGGGGGGAAGAGAATTTGGAAATTAAAAAAAAGTAAATATAATGAGTTGTTTTTGACATGAGTTTGAGAGGCCTCTATGACATCCAGTTGGAAATGTCCAATAGGTAAATTGGTGATAGAGGAATATTTTGTTGTTCAGTTGTTTTCACTTGTGTCTGACTCTTTGTGATCCCATTTGGGGTTTTCTTGGCAAAAATACTGGAGTGGTTTGCCATTTCCTTCTCCAGTATATTTTAAAGATGCGGAAATTAAGGCAACAGGGTTTAGTGATTTGCTCAGGGTCACACAGCTAGTAAGTATGTGAAGTAACATTTGAATTCAGGCCTTTCTGACTCTAGGACTGGCACTTGACACACTATGGTGCCATCTAGCTGCTCCTGGGCTAAATGTACAGACCTGCTACAGATTTGCGTAGAAATGATAATTAAACCCACAAGAGAAATTATATAGACAGAAGAGGACCCAAGACAGAGTGTTAGGGGAATATCTGGAGTGTGGGGTATTGTGGATAATGCAAGGAAGAAGGCTGAAGAGGAATGATCAGTCAGATCAACAGGAAGGATGGTCAACAGGCTTAAATGCTAAAGAGAAAGAGGAAAGATTAGGATAGAGCAAAAGATAATGTCTCACCAATTGTCATTTAGTTGACGTATGAATGTAATGAGGAAAATTCAGATAAACTTGGGAAGACTTGTATGAACTGATGCAGAGCTAAGGAAGGAAGACAACTTAGTGATTACAATGTTCTAAAGGAAAACAACATGGGCAGATCTGAGAAGTCCAATTCAGTGATGATTCAGAGGAACTGAGAATGGTGATATATTGTCTCCTTCATCTTGGCATTCAGTTAGTGAATAACATGTTAGTATCTACTATGTGCCAGACACTGTGCTAAGCACTGGGGATACAAAAAGAAACAAAAGACAGTCCCTTTCCTCAAGGAGCTTAAAATCCAACAGAGACAAATAAATATGTACAAACAAGCAATATGTAGAATAAATAAAAAATAATTAATAAAGGGAAGGCACTAGAATTTTAGGAGAGGTTGGAGAAAACTTCTGTAGAAGATGGGATTTTAGTTGGGACTTGAAAGAAGACAGGGAAAGTAGTGGATGAAGATGAGGAGGGTGAGCATTCCAGGCATGGGGGACAGTCAGAAGGGCAGTCAGAGGAGAAGTCCGGAGCCAAGAGATGGAGTGTTTTGTTCTTGCCACAGTCAGAAGGCCAGTCGATCACTGCACTGAAGAGTACATGTTGGGGAGCCAAACGTAAGAAGACTGGAAAGGTAGGAGAGGTCTAGGCTATGAAGAACTGTGAATGCCAAACAGAGGATTTTATATTTGATTCTGGAAGTGACAGGGAGCCATTGGAGTTTATGGGGCTGAGGAAGTTGCATGACAAAAAGATCAAAGCCAATAGGAATGGAACAAAGTACACATTTAAAGAAAAGAGAATCAATAAAACATTATTAAAATATGCTAATGATCTACAAGACCATGGAGAAGGATGATGTTCTAGGGGTCTCTGTCTCTCAGACTTTTCTGACATTTTTAGGTATTATTTAAAAAAGTAATTAAATGTTAGTACTGGCAGGGACCTCAAAGACCATATAATCTAACCCTTCATTTTTCACATAAGGAAGCCCCTTGCCTAGAGTCACACATATGGTTGAGTTGGACTTGAATCCTCATCTTGAGGCTCTTGAGAAGGGATTAGCCTGGGTCTTCTTGGCCCCAAAGAGCAGAGTCAGTAGCAATGGGAGCTGTCCAGAAGAGGAGTGGAGGCTGCCCACTCTGCCATGGAGAGCTACAAGCGGAGGCTAGAAGACCACTTGTTAGAGATCTTCCTAACACTGAACATTCCTTAAATATCTGGACCAGGTGCAATCTAAGGTTCCCTCTAACTATCAAACCCTGTAATGTTTCTGATGGGCAGGTGCCAGGGCTCCTCCCAGATGTGCCCTCTCTTACCTAAGTGGCAGGCCCAGATTGCCCATTGTATCCTGGGGGCAGGGGGAGCAGCAAAGCCCAGAGTCAGAAGGCCTGGACTCGGGTCTTGGGGCGGGCGCCACCACTTTTTAGCTCTGTGATCACGGCCAAGTCCTTTCACTTGCCTGGGCCTCAGTTCTTAGTTGTTTTCTGATCAGTAAAACAAGTCAGCATTCTAATTCCATTTATTTTATTTACTTCCATTTATATTTACCAACCAAAGTAAAGAAATACCTTCCATCTCTGAGAATATATAAGCCTACAGAATGAAAAAAGGTTGTGTGAAAACACTGTGTAACTTGAAAATGCAATTATGTAATGCCCTCCACTTTCCTGGGTCCATGCTGGGCACCCAGATTTTGTACGAAGTCACTCTGCTGCCTCTCCAGGCTGTTACTGACAACAACCACGAAACCTTAGGCAGTACTTTAGAGTCATCTGATCATGGAAGTAACAAATTCCCACATTAGCCATGTTCCCACTGGACACTACCTGGTCCAACTCCCTCACTTCACAGACAGGAAAGCTCGGAGCACACAGGGCAGGTGCTCTGCCCAAGGTCCTATGGGCAGGCAGTGAAATTGGGTACGTCCCCATCGTACTACAGCAAGTGTTTCTTCGTATTATCTCCTTGAAGTCTTGCACTAGCCCTGTGAGAGGAACACTAAGTTCATCAGCAAACTCACTGAACAGATGTAGAAACTGATGTAATTTGTGCTGGTTACACAGCTACTAAGTGCTGGCTGTGGGATTCAAAGCCACCAGGCTCTCCCAGCTCAAAGCTCTGGGTCTTTCCTGTTACATACATGGGCAGGCAGATTTATAAAAATTCCACGAAACACAGAGAGACCCTGCTGGAAACTGATATCCCAAAGGAGGCACAAAGTCAAGTTCTCGGCTGCTACTGACAAGTACTTTCTTTCAAAGAGAAGGTTTCTAAGGCCATTGGGGGTATGTGTGGGGACACACACACACACACACACACACACACACACACACACACACAGAGCACAAGCACTAGGTACCTATCTTAGTAGCACTGTATATGTTCTCAATGGGGAACACTTCTCCCAGGCCATACAGGAGGACCTTGGCCAGAGCAGGCACCAGTTGTGTGGTGGTGATCAAAACATTCACACAATTTTTTCTGGAGAAAAGAAGAGAAAATTCAAATCAAAACCCTAATATGAAGCTTCATCAAGGTCAAGACAACAGTTGGTGACATAAGGAAAACAGATTGTGATTCAAGTTTAACAGGCTAAAAATTCCTAGAGCTGGAGAATGTCAGAAATAACTGTACCTATATATGTCCATCCCCACCCCTTGAGCCTTAGCTTCCTCTACATCATCAAAATAATACCACCACCCATTTTCATACTGCTTTAAAGTTTATAAAGTGCTTTCCTCATGAAGCCATGAGGTAGGAAGTCTATTTTATAAATGAGAAAAGCGTCTCAGAGAAGGCAGCTGCTGTCCCCAGGGTTACCCAGTAAATGATGAAGCTCAGATTTAAAGCCAGAAGCACCGAGGTCACACCTGTCACTCTATCACAACACATAAGACATCCTTGATGCTTCTGCTTCAGCATGGCCCAATGTGACTATCCGTAGCACTAGGGGTGTTCATCCAGGTAAGTACAGATACCTCTTATTGTTTGCTCCTTAATACTGACCTCAAGCCTGCCTCTTTATAACTTCAGCTCTGTGGTCCTAGTTCTGTCTCCTGGGGCAAAGAAAAACAAATCTAATCCCTCTTCTCTGCAGCTCTTCATTTTCTTCCTTTAAATATTTTCTTCTCCAGAAGGAACATCTTCCAAATGACCCATGGTAGCATGCTTCTCTCTTTAGTCCCTCCCTCTCCTGGTCTCCTCAACACACTCGAGCTCAGACACGGCCCTCCCCAGATGTGCAGTGCACATTTCAGATCTAACCCGACAATGCTGCAGATGTACATGGTTGCCATCCTTCCCAAGACTGTTAATGCAACAGCCAGCTCAGGCAGGGCTGAGTGCCCACTAACATTCCCCATTTTTACCATGTGAACGAACCCCTGGAGAAATGATGCTCCCTTCTGATCTGGAGAGTCAAGGCAGCACATATAATGGAAAAGACACTCTAGACAAGGGTCAGGGCCATGAGCGTTTGGCTCCAGTACTTACTTATGTATAAGCCTTACCAGCCTCATCTGAAAAGTGGGGATAAAAGTATCTTTACTACCCACCTCACAGTTTAACACATCGATGACCAGAAGCAATTACCACCATTAGGACTGAAAGATTGTTCTGTTTGATGTGTAGGGAAGCTTTGTTGCCCAACAAGACTATAAAACACTTGAAAGCAGGGAGTCTACAGGGCATGCACATACCACTGTACCCTCCATGGTGCTATGGCTGACCATCAAACGTGATTAATACTTGCTAAATTTGAAAAAGAGTAACCCACTATGGAGCAGTCTGGGGGAGGTGCTCCAACTGAGATCATACTCGATCTGATTTTGAGACTGGAGGTTGCTGGGCCTGTGCCTTGAGTTCTGGGATAGAGACCAGAGGTGGTAGAATGAGGCCAGGGCATGAATATGGATTCTCATGTCTATATGAAGTGGGTGAAGACCGCCTCCCTACATTAAATAAATCACCAAAGCACAAGTTTGGGTTTGGATGGACATAGTGTTGTCACATGTTGTGACTCTGGATTAATGAGTCTCCTCTAATATATTAGCTTCTAAGATACATCAGAATAAAAAAATAGACCCTCTGTCCCCACCCCCAGCAGGTTTGCCTCCTCCCAGGTAAGCCCACATCGGGGCCCACTTCCTCTAAGAAGCTGTCTCTCATACCTCCAGTGCTCACACACTACTCACCCTGCCCTTGTTGTCCCCTTCCCCCGACCCTCACTACTGCTCAGACCACCTGAGGAAGGGTGGAAGAGCTTTGCTTTGAGACCATTAGCCTGTAAAGATCAATTCCATACCTGGACTGGATGAGAAGTAAAGACTTTAGTGCCGTTCCCAGCCAGGAATCAGTTAAGACTTCAATTTCTGCTCTTAGTCTCTGAAGTGCTTCTTTTCTCTGAGGACTGAGAAGGCCTTTGAAAACAAAATCAGACAAAGTTAATTCCTGACATTATGTCTTGGTTGGTACTAAGGCGAAGGACTCTCTCCAAACCAGAACTGTCCTGGTGGAGTGCCCATGTCTCTCTTTTTGGATGCTGCCCCATCAGAGGGGAAGCCGATCACTCAAGTGAAACAAAACAGTCTTCCCTTGTAGAGACAGGACCATCTACATCAGGGCACTTCAATTTAGGTATTCAATCTAAGCGTTCAACTCAACCCAAGTAACTAATTTCTTTTGATCAGGCTTGCCTATTTCCAAAAGGACTACAGGTGGTTATGGATAGACACAGCATATGAGAAAATACATTTAAGTGTCAAATAGACCATCTGAGGAGATGTTTTCAGGTAGTATTGCAGAATAGACAGGAACACTTGGGAAATACACTGACCTCTCAGGTTTGCAGCAGCTCAAGAAAAGAGGAAAACAGAGATGGAGTGTTCTTTATGAGGAAGCAATGATGTGTATCTACAAAGTTCATTTTTCTTGGTGCTAAATTCAGGAGGGAATTCATGAAATGGATTCTATATGAATGACTATACCCAGCAGAGGTCAAAGAGCAGGGCAATAGGGGACAAAGATCCAGCTCTAGTTCAACCTCTACCATTATTAACCTAGACCCTGAAGCCGAGCAGTCCTTTTCCCTGGGCCTTAGCTTCCTGGTTTGTAAAACACTATGCTTTAACAATCTATACATGTTCTAATGGCTTTCCACCTCTGATAGTTTTGGTACACTTGGCTGTAACACTATGAATATACTATTCTACAGAGTTTGAATAATCTTCAGCAGTGAACTCCCTCTCCTCATGCTCAACCCCCATTCCATCCTCAACTTTCTGCAATCTTTCCATTATTTTCAGTCTCCTAAACCTTGCCCTGGGCACCAAGTCCTCCCAAACTGAACCTTGGCCTTTCTGATGGGGTAGGAAATGTGGCTGATCAGGGGAGGGGGAGTTTGCATTTTCAAAGGGCATAGTGAGAAAAGAGTGGTTACAAACTCAGAGGAATTAATAGTACAATTTCAGATGGTTGGCACTTCTGTGCAAGAGTGTTTTGGACAAAAGGGTTTTCCTAGGCTCACTTGAGTCACAACATGAAGCTACCAGCACTGAAGTCATCAGGGTAGACCTTGTTTTTCACTTACTCTGTACCTGAGGCCTCTCCCGCCTCTGTGAGATGTCTTTCTTCTTTGGCTTTATGAAATGCTGCCCTCTACTTAGTTCTCTTCTCTTAGCTATTTGACCACTATCATTCTCATTTTCTTTTATTAGACCAATATTTCGCCCATTATCCATGGGTATGTTCCAAGTACTAGACTCTCTCTTTGTGAGCTCATCACAAGAATTCAATCATTATCTCCTTGTCAATAATTACCAAATTTACAAATCCACTCATCATCTCTCCCATGAATTTCATTCTTGCATCATTAACTTGCCAGTTGGGTGTTTTTTTCCCAGACAACCAACCAGCTGACACCTTAAAATCTCTATTTTTACTGAGAGGATCCACCATTTTGCCAGTCACCCCGGTTCATAAACTTAGAGTAGGCCTCAGATTTTTCCTTTTCCTCACCTCCAATATACATCAAGCCTTGGGCAAACTGAGACCTGTTAAAGATCTCAGCTTGAAAAGGCCAAGGTCCCCCACTATATCCTGGGCCATCTCTACTCGTCCCAATAAATATCTGGCCACTAGACCTGATGGCTCCAGAGGATAAAGTGAAGCTGGTGACTTTGCACAGCCCTCTCTTGTTTAAACCAATTCAGTTGCACGTCATGGCATCACCTCCCTGATGTCATGGTCCTCTTCAAGAACAAAGGACAAATAGCAGCAATATACAACCAATTTCCCAAACCTGTTAATTCAAACTCTACAACTTGTCACCAACCTGTCCCCTTCTTTCCACTGTTCTAGCTCAGAGCCTTCTTTGCCTCCTTGTTGGTTTCCCTGCTTCCAGGCTTCACAGGCCACAGGTCAGACCGAGTCGGTTCCCTGCTCAGTAATGCTCAGTGGATCCTCACTGCCTCTAGGATAAGACACATGCTCCTGAGCCAGGCTCTTGACAGTTCAGCATTACCTGTCCTTTCAGGCTTAATATTGCCACACCTGGCCAAACTGGACTACCAGCTATTTCTTGGCTCACATGCTACCTAGTGACTGCATTTCCAAAGGCGATTTCCTATACTGGGCATGAGGCAGCCCCCCCTGAACTCCAGGTCTATCTATAAAGCTCAGTTCAGGCGCTAGTCCCTCCAGAAAGCCTTCTATCTGACCCCTCCTGAAATCACTGCATTTACTCAGCTTACTCCTTTCGTCCCCTGGCTGAATACATGTGACCAGCTCCAGCACACCTCTGTGCTGCTCAGTCCAACACACCCCCCCTCCAGCTTCCTTTTGCATGCTGTCTTTTCCCGTTAAACTGTAAGCTTCTTGAGGACAGATAGTTCTTCTCCAGTGTTCGGCATAGTGCCTGGCACACAGTAGGAGCTTAAAAAATGTTTACTAAGTAGGACTGTTTCATTTTTGTCTTTAAATGTACAATGCCTCAACCAGTGTCTGCACGGGACAGGCAATTAATACATATTTGATGAACTGAATAAAGTGTCACGGTCTTTACTTCCCAAAATAAATGCACTAATTCGAGTAGCAGCGTGCTTATTATGTGTGGCATCAGGAGTGGATACAGAGCTACAAATCTCCTCAACTAGCCAGGAGTCCAGAGTATGTCCCCGCTCCACTGAGAGGGTGTCTGTCCGGGGAGGCAATGTACCTTCTAAAGCTGTGTGGATAAAGGAAGCAGGGCTTTTTAGAGGGAAGAGGGGACCGACCTCTCTGGTGGCTCCCTATGGCCTCCAGGACCAAGTACAAAGTCCAAGACTTCGCAGGCTGCCAAGCACCCACCTGTACAGGCTTCTTATACCTTCTTATGCCCTCGAGGACCCTATGACACCAAGGGGTCTCCTCACTCTCCTCCAACAAGATGCTCTTTCTCCTGACTTGGGGTGCTTTCTCTCACTGTTCCCCCACACCTGGAGTGTCCTCCGTCCTCCTCATCTCTACCTCCCTGCTTCCTTCAAGTTATAGCTAAAACCCCACCTTCTACAAACAGCCCTCCCTGATCCACGTTAATTTCAGTGCCTTGTCCTATCTACATCTTCTTTGTATATAGGTGTTTGCATCTTGTCTCACCCATTAAAACGGGGGCTCCTTGAGGCAGGGACTATCTTTTTTCTTTTCTGTGTATCCTCAATGCTCATTATTAGCACAGTGCCTGGCACACAGTAGGTACTTAATGTTTACTGACTGACTGAAGACAGCTGAAATGCTTACCTCCTCCAACACAACCTTCCCTAACTTCCCTCTCCTCAAGATCTTCTCCATCTGATCTCCTAGCACAACATATTTCTCATATGTAATTATATTCTACTTCTTATATTTGTCTGGATCCATCTCTTATCACACCCACTAGACAGGATAGGGCGAGATTTCATTTATCCTTGTACCATCCCAGAATCCAGCATGACGTGCCACATACATCAGAAGTTGAATAAATGCTTGCTGAATGAGTGAATCCATTTGAACACTCATTTTACAAAGGACTGAACTGGATGTTCTAAGGAGGGAAGTGATTTGCACGATGTCACATAGTGAATTAGAAGTGAAGCCAAGACTCAAGACCGGGCCTTCTAACTCCAGGACCGGCCCTCTATCCAGCAGGCTATGCTACTACTGACATGAATCCCCCTTTCCAAAGGCCAACTGTGGAACCTGCATATTTGTGGCCGTGAGCTAAAAAGGTCAAAGAGATATGTGCAGAAAACACCTCCTAGACAGCTTCAGCTTCTGGTGGACTTGCTCAGAAAATGAAGACCCCCGGGGCCACTGGGTGTAATGGAAATGCAGATTTGAAGATCTTTTCTGCCCATTGGCTCTTTGATTGGCTTAAGAGACTTTGACTTAAGTGACTCTGAGAACCTTCCTTGATTTGAAAATATACTCTGCCCCCTAATAGGCTGAATGTGGTCACATGGAGCCTGTGGTAGGAGGCTTGGTTTTCAGGATGACCACACCTTGATGCTGTGTGATTGGGCAGTGGGTCAAGAGGGTGGTTACATTGTCTGAGCAAGGAGAAGACTATATAATCCCTGATTTGAGGCTTTGCTTTGGGGCTCACTTTGAGAAGTGTTGTGTGATTTTGACCAGATGAGACTCTGGGAAGCCGTTGTTGAGAGCCCCCCGGCTTTGAAAACCCATGCTTCCCTCTCTGGTAACTGTGATTTGGTACTGATGTAATGGTTGGACAGTTTGGAAGCCTGTCTGCTTGATCTGTTTGTTTCTCTGTTTTGAAACTACCGTCTGTATACTCTGAAGTTTGGATTTTGGTATTGATAATTGTTGGACAGTTTGGAAGCCTGTTTGATCTGTCTGTATGCTCTGAAGTTTGGGGTGCTGACCTTTTCCCCCTGAACTAAGTAATATATGTTTGTTTGATTAAAGTAAGCTTGTTAACCCATTTTGAGTTGCTTTCCTTTTGAAAAGCAGATCTAAGAACCTGTGTTGGCCGTCACCCTGGGGATACTGGGGTGCTTGCTGCTACACGGGGCCAGAAGCCTCCATAATCCCACCACAGAAATCATTAATATTTCATTTCAGAGATTCTGATAGTGACAAATGTCATTTACAAAGGCTATAACAGCCATAAGAACTCAAAAGAACTTTTAAAGTATTTGTGATGGCAATAAATTCTGGCCATACCAAGAGTTAAAAACAAAAAGTTTCAACTAAGAGGAATACTTTCTAGAGGATGTGGTCATATCATAGGTACACAAAGTTAAGCAGCTTCTTTAAAAAAGGGAAAAAAGTTTCTTTTGTGAACAAGGAAATGACATTTAGTAGTTGTGCTTTTTAGATGAAAAAAGGGTAAAGATGGAAGGTGAAAGAGGAAGTCAGGCTCGCCTGCACACTCACCACCAACGTTGCTTTTGTGTTTGTCATAGATTTCTCTCACTTTTCGGTAGCGGAAAGCCAGCTTCCTCATCCAGTCTACTCCCCCCTGCACGCCCATGGCGGAGCTATGACTTGCACCACCTCCTGAGCCGCTGAAACCATCCGTTGAGAAGCTGTAGTTGCTGTGCCATAGAAAACATGGGAGATGAAAGTCCTTCCCAACTGGATGCCAAGCACTCTGCTGCCTGGGTCTCTGGGCTTTCTTGGCATTGTGTGACTAGGTCTAAAGCTTCAATGATTTTTTCCTACGGCCTAAAGGAACAGACTAGAGTCTGCTCATTAAAATAGGCCAATGACCTTGACTTGGATTCCTGGAAAACTGCTCTGTCTTATTAAAGGGATGCCTGGGGAACACCTAGAAAGAGAGGCAGGGATCACCAAGAACCAGCAGCGCTCCAGCAGAACAGGTCATGTCAAACTCAACGTGCTTCTTTTATTTTTGCTTTTTGGAGGGGGGAAGGTAGGGCAATTGGGGTTAAGTGACCTGCCCAAGGTCACACGGCTAGTTTTTGTGTTAAGTGTCTGAGGCTGGATTTGAACTCAGGTCCTCCTGACTCCAGGGCTGGTGCTCTGTTCACTGTGTTACCTCGCCACCCCGAACTGTGCTTTTTTCGTTGGGTTACTGCATTTGATTATGGCATATATAGAAGATGGATGTAGAGAAATGGAATGGGGCTTACAGATGGATTACTTAACACAAACAACCAAAAAAGGAATTTCCAGTCCTACAAAAGGCAAATAAATGAGATTTGGGAAAGGAAATCTAAAGCTAGAAAAAAGTTAGCTTAAAGGAGAGGAAACTATTTCTTCTTTGAAGAATTATTTAAAAAACCCCCGACTACCTGGCTATTTATCCATTAGCAAGCAGAATCAAGTAGAAGGGAAGAGGCAGAGGACATCTGCCAATGAAGGCTGACAAACAGCAGAACAAAGTACCAGGAAAAGGTATGCTGTTTCTTTCTAGAGGCCTTTTTGAGGCAGGTAAGAAAGCCATGCTGAATGATGTCAGTGCGGCCCAGAACCTGGCTCACAGGCTGGGGGATAAAGGCCAGGACTAGACCATTAGTCTGGAATGACTCGTGGCCCAGGCTGGCTGAGGCAGAGCTTCCCCACCTGGGCCTCAGTAATCTCACCTTCACTCTAGTTCTATTCTTGTCCTTTCTTGATATCACTAAAATACATGGCGGTCCTCAACAAAGTCAGCCTGAGCTAGGAGCTCTGGCTGTGTACAGATAAGATTACCCAGTGTGAAAGTATTTCTTCTGACAGATTTTTAAAATTTGTGACCAAAAAGAAGAATTAGAACTGTAGTTTTTCCATTACCTTAAGTCCTGTCCATTGTCATCAGAAGCCACATCTTCCACATGCACTTGGTCACATTCCTGTTAATAAAAAAAACTGCATGGTATTTTAGCCCAATGGGTCAAAATTCCTGTCAGCTGAAACAGAGTTACTAAGAAAGGTGCAGAAACAGGTGAGCCAGCGTGAGCTGTGGCAGTGCACATGGCAGGATGACAGGCCCTGTCCAGCTCCCTTCCATAGCTTCCCTTGACCTTGCAAAGCACTGCTGACTTGGAGCCCTCCTTGGCACTGACATGTGCCAACATGCCTCCTGAGTTCCCAAACAGATGGACAGCTCCTACACATCTGTCACTGTCCCTGGTCCAGGCACAGGGCAGACTGACCCCCCAAGTCACAAGCCTTTCCTTCCTTGAAGCTCCACTAGCACCCTGTACTTCTCCCATGGACTAAGCATGCTCTATTCTGCAACAGAGTGAAGTACATGCCTCATTCCACTAGGAAACTGCAGGGTAGGACTATGCTTTATATTATATATACTTTATATTTGCTGTAGCACCTAGCACAGAGCTTTGCACATTAACAGGCTGTTCATAAATGTTTGTTGAACTTAACTGCTAAACTGAACAGAGCTTTATTTATACTAACTATGATGAAGGTGGATGATTCAGCTAGACTGGCTTAGAAGTGCTAGAAAAGTCCCTCTGAAAATCCAACCCTTGCATCTGATGTAAAGAAACTCAAGCTTAGAGAAACTGAGGTTCTTGGGCTCCCATGGCTGGCAAATGGAAAGCTCAGATAAGACTCCTGTCTAGGGATGTACCAGCATTCTTTCCCATTAGGACTTCATATTCACATCCACTGGCAGCTGATGTTCTCATCCACATGACTTCTGCTCATTCAGGTCCAATACGGCCTATCCTTGAGAGCATTTAAAAGTGCTTAGGTGACAGTTAAAATCCCCAACATACCTCCAAGTCATTGAAAAAGAGATGTGTGTCAGCCACCTCAAAAATCATCTCTTCCATAGTTAAACCTGAGCCAATCACAACTGTTGGGTCCTACAAGACAAGAAGATGGAAATCTGCTTAACTCGGCACCACAGGAAAGAACTGTGGAGTTATAAAAGCAAATGGAAGAAATGCTACAATAACAGATAACTGCAGCTTCCCTGCTTAATTATATAAAGTGTATTACATTATAGGAACAACCTAGGGACTTTAAGAAACAAGTAAAAAAAGCAAGAACTCTGGGAATATATTCATTTGTATGGAAATGAAAATCATCTTTTACTCAGCAAGCAACACATCAGGAAATAAGCCTGAAGACTGACATTAAAAAAATTAATAGCAACTTACATTTATCTAATACCTTAACAGATTACTTCATTTGATTTTTATACTAGGTTGAATCTAGATAGGGAAAACAAAGTAAACCTTTAGGAGCTCAGACAGATGTCTTTTGGTGAACATACAAAATACCAGAGAGGATCTGTGACTTACCTTGGATTATAGAATATTAAAAACAAAGAATGTCAGCACATCCAGGGAAATGGTGCTGCCTACCCCAACTCCCAGCCCACTCCCAGAATATACTAAACAAGTACATCACGTTGGGAAGATGCTCGATCCCCAGGAGCCTGAGGAGATCAAACCTCAAAAGAGAGACCAGAAACTTCCAACAAGGGCAGAGCAGAAGGCCCCTGAGTAAGACACTGCCTGTGAGCCCATTTCATATTCAAGGACCCAGGGAAACAAGATTCAATTGCACAGACACAGAATCTGCTGAATAAAGCACTCTGCAAGCCTCTGGCTCTCTCCATGACTAGACTTGGCCCCCTACAGCAGTTCAGTGCAAGTCAATGATTCCTGTAGCATGCGAATGAATGAATGAATGAATGCCTGTCCATGTACTCAAAGGTAATGACAGCATCTGGTTCATACCGCATGTCAGCGTTCAAAGTACCTTCCTAACAATACTGCTGTGGCTTAGGTAGTGCCACTGTTATCATCCTCATTTCACACTGGTGAACCTGAGGCTCAAAGTGGAGAAGGGTACTTACTGACCATTGTTACACAACAACTGTCACAGACAAGATGAGGAAACCTTTTCCTTAACAGGTTCCTGCTGGTTATAACTCTCAGAGAACTGGAACTCTTTACCCTTTTCTGGTCTTGTAGACTGAAGGCCAGGCCATCATTTGGAGGCTCTAGAATATTTTGGAACAGGGCAGCTCTAAGGACTTGAAGGCACGGCTAGCGGAGCACAAGCTCTGGCAGCTGAAAAGTCTTCAGGTTTGGGCTGAACGATGGACCACTTGTCTTACTGAGAGGCTCAGCCATGCTGAGTTTGGTCAGCCAGCAGCTGATGAATTTTTTGGCCATATCAACTCATGAAAACTAAGAAGTAAAAAGGATACAATTTGTGGCAGTGGAAAAGTACTTATAGGGATGAAACCACAGAACTTCTGAAAGTAAAGTAGTAATACCAGCACACTATTTAACAAAGTAGGTATATATAATCACTTTTTAAAAGGTTTCCATAAAAATTAGTTAAAAATAGAAAATTCTGGTCTTTAAAAGGGCAAATATCAGCTGGAAGATTTACTGATATGGCATACATCTTTCTTCAATAATATAAGCCTATGAGGCATTAATATAAAGATGCTATTTTTTTTTTTTGCTTTTCAGAGGGCAGTTGGGGTTAAGTAACTTGCCCAAGGTCACATGGCTAGGTTTTTGTTTGTGTGTGCGTTAAGTGTCTGAGGTCGGATCTGAACTCAGGTCCTTCTGACTCCAGGGCTGACGCTCTACTCACTGAACCACCTAGCCGCCCCTAATTTTTTAAGATTAATATTTTAATTACATTTTTTTAAATGTAAAAAATTTAATTTTTAAAATTGATGTAATAATTAATTTTTTTTAAAAAATCTGATCTAATTATAGAATAACAAGTAGAGATGTAACTAGAGTGGGATGATGGGGGCTTTTCCCAGGGTGTTAAATTTTAGAGGTTGCCAAGAGAATTTACATTCCTTCATTAGATTGAATTTTATTTTTGCCTTTTTTTTTTGGAGGGAAATTGGGATTAAGTGACTTGCCTGAGGTCACATGGCTAGTTTTTGTGTTAAGTGGCTGAGGCCGAATGGAACCCAGGTCCTCCTGGTTCCAGCACCAGTGCTCTATTCACTGCGCCCCCCCCCCCCCCATATTAGATTGAAACAAGTTTTGCTAAAACTTAACACGGGTGGCTAGGTAGAGAAGTAAATAGAATTAGGAAGAACGGAGTTCAAATCTGACCTCAGACACTTAACACTTACTAGCCATGTAACCTTGGGCAAGTTACTTAACCCCAATTGCCCTGCCTTCCACCTCAAAAAAAAAAAAAAAAAAAAGCATCAACCATTCCAGGTGAGTCCACCCTTGCCAGGATCACCCTTACTTTCTCTCCAAGAAACAAGGGCTCTGATATAAGATCTATCTCTACTCTCAAGGGAAGGGTCTCCCCTACCTTTGCTACCCTGTTCCTCCCCTAGCAACCTTGGGTTCCTAGGTCCAAGGTCTCTTACTGATACTTCTGATTTTGTCTCTGTTGCAGGAGCAAAATGGCTAATTACAGCTCTAATAAGGTTAATTAAAACTGACCCTATAAAATTTTCTTAATGATCCTATTTATAGTTAATTGATTCTGTCTGGTAATTCCTTAAATCACTGTTCTCTGAACTTAGTTCAGAATTCAATTGGCCTATAATGGGTTAAGTTTAGAAATCTGGTTCTTTTGCTAATCATTGTTCTATTCTTACCTCAAGGAATTCTGCTAGCCTTGGGGGATGTGGCTGACCATAAGGGAGTCAGGCCTAATATACTTACACAATCAAGGACATCTGGTTTTTTATCCAAAGAAGTCTGGGTCACTATCTTGCAGGTGGATTCAAATATTGAGTTTTTCTTAGTTACAGGGAGGAAGTAGGGGGCTGTTAGCCTCCCATTTCCAACTAATTATATTGCTCCCCACACCTCAGCTCTATGATATCACCCTCCCTGCTCTATTCTTTGTTCTGTGCTCCCCAAAATCTACAAAATGGGAACTATCCTTTTACTTGGGGGTCTTTGGCTGGTAAACTGAGGCAGTAATTGACCCATCTTATTTTCAGGTTTTATGTACTGTGAATAAAATGTTATCTGGCTTGGAGAAACATGCCTTGATCTACCTTTCTGTTAAACTGTATTTGCAATACTAGCCATCTTTCAGCTATGGTCATAAGAACTCACATCTATATAATACTTTCTAGTTTGTAAAACACCTTGAGATATCATTTCATGTGATTTAACTTTCTTAACAAGACCGTGAGGCAGGCAGTGCAATTATGATTATATGCGTATTGTGGACAAGCAAACTAAAACTTGAGGGTATTATCCTGATCCCCCACTGAAGTAGAAGCACCATGGTGAATAGTGCATAAGACTTGGAATTTAGAAAACCTGAGTTCAAAATCTGCTTCATATGGATTGCTGGTTGTGTAACTGGCAAGTCATTTAACTTTTTTCAGCCTCAGTTTCCTCAAATGTAAAAGAGGCATAAAAATAATCAGTTTTAGACACAGAGTTGTGAAAATCAAATGACATACAAATGTATGTATATACAGCACTACACAGCTCTAAAACACGCATATAAAACATCAGTCTTTATTTCCACTGATCACACTGCTTAGCCAAGGCATTAGGAGGAGATAAATGGAAGCTGGGAATTCCTCTATAGAGGGATTTCTACACTAAATTTCTGGGAGTCCTATTTCCCAGGCACATGTGCTGGCTTGGCAGTTATTTGACTAAACAGAATCTGCAGCCTGGGCCTAGTGATCCAGGCCTGAAATCCAGAACTCTGGCACCTGCCTTTCATCCTTGACTTCACGGCACATCCAGTCTGAAATTTGGCACTCTGAGACATGATTTTAACTCTGGTCTCATGTTTCCATTTTCACTTACAAGTGCTATTCAGTCTGTTCCCTTCCTGACCCAAAACTACTTAAAGGTAACAGGAAACAGTGGGTGAATGAGACAGACTGAAGAGGAAACACTCCACAGTTCTTACCTTAAAGTACCGAACATGCTGAGATGGGAAGTATATCTGAACTTTAAGGATGCTCTAATGAAAAAAAAAATCTAAGCTATAGACCAGCCCTGGCTTAGCTGAATTTTTCCTTTTTTTGGGAGGCAATAGTGCTGAGAAAGAACAGGTTACACTTACCTTTCCATACTTCTGGGCATAGGATCCTGTGAGAAGAGAATGGAAGATGATGATGGTTTCATCCAAGTCCCAGAGAAACACCCGCTGGGCAAAGAAATCAGGAAAGATAAGAGCAGACACATAAGAGTTATAATCTGTGGACATTCATAATTTTAGACTAAAAAGGGCCCTTGAGAATCATCTAGTGAAAACCCTCTCATCTGAAAGATGTGGAAACTGAGACCCAGAGAATTGAAGTGACTTGTTCAACATCATATAGCTATTTTGTGGCAAAGAGGACTCCTGATGAGAGGCAATGTGGTGCAGTGGAGAGAATTCAGGACTGGGAGTCAAGAAAACCTGGGCTTGACTCTGACCTCAGGTCACTTACTGTCTGTGTGGCCCTAGGCAAGTCACTGACCCACTCATGGCTTCAGTTTCCTCCTCTGTAAAATGACAGTGCTGGACTTGAAGGGGTCTGACTCTAGCATGCCACGGTCCTGTGGTCCTTGTCTAGTGGCCTTTGCACTCCATCATATGGCACCCTCCCTGAAGTGCCATAACACTTCCCTTATTGTTGGAACTAAATTCTGCAGGAACCAAGCAAGGAGAGGAGACACTAGATTTCTACAACATTATCACCATGGAGTAGGCAAATGAAAATCGTATTAACAAAGAGCTAGTAGTCCCAAAGATACTGGCTCAAAACAACCGGATCCACTTATTCTGGCTGAAACTCCCCACAGGAGAAGGTGTGGATAAGCACCACAACGGAGCTGCCAATCCCCTTTGGTTTTGTAATCCAGTGATCACTCCAGAGATCACTCCCACAACTGGGTAGTTTATGTCAATTATTGGCTCTGGGCTCATCTGTCAGATGGTCAGAGGTAAAAATGTAACAGGCTCTCTTTGGAAAATCCGCTTTGGATTCAGGTAAGACTTTGCTTCCTCCCTACAAAGGCAAGTGGCCATCTCTGAAATTCAATTTAAACGCCACCTCCTTCATGAGGCCTCCCCTAATGCTCTTCCTCTCTAGCTAGTACCTTCCTTCTCAGCAGAATTCATGTGACACAGCTTTGCATTCTCCTATATCCTTATGTTAATTTGTATTCTCTTATCCATTATATTTCATCGCCCTTTGAGTTCTACTAATGCTACTTAAATTTCCTAATTTCTACCCATTATGTAACATTGAACTGTGACTTGAACTAGGTATTTTACACACACACACACACACACACACACACACACACACACACACACACACACACACACACTCTCTCTCTCTCTCTCTCTCTCTCTCACTCAGTCCCTCCCTTTCTCCTTCCTACCCCCTACTGTCCAGTGATGACAGTGAGCAATGGACAAAGCTACAGAGGAGGCACAGAGCAGGTTTACACACTTCCAGCTCGCTGTCCGCAGCAGGTGCAGCATCAGCTCTCCGCTTGCCCCGGTTCTTGGCCGGCGTATTTTTCCTAGTTTGCTCTTCGGGGTCTGTCCTTGGCGTACCCCGGGACAGAGACGGGCTGGGAGAAGGGTCTCCTACAACAGAAACAGATATGCAACAACCTGAAGTCAAAGATGTCAGCAACAAAGCTGGGAGAGTCTGGCTAAGAGGCCAAGAGAGGTGCCAGAAAAGGTGACTTTAAGATAGGTGTGGCCCCTCACCATCTTCAGAGACATGGGAATTAGAACGAGCTAAGGCTTCTACCGCACGACGGTCACACTAGCAAAAGTGACGCAAAGTGACGCTAATCACAGAATGACACTACTCGGGGCAGTGCTGAGAAAAAGGAGCAGACAGAAATGCAAGCTAGCAGAATCCCCTGGAAGGCCAGTTAGGAGCTCAAGGTAAGAAACCAAACCCAAAATCCCAACCCCCATACCTTAGGACCCAATACTCCTTTATGGCGTGCACGCTCAGAGTGTCCTGATGCATTAACTCTAGAGGCATTCAATGAATGAGGGAATAGAATTTATCAAGTATTTTCTATGTGCCATGTACTTTGGGGGACATACAGATACAAAAGCAAGACAGGCCTCTTCCTCAAGGAGCTTACCATCTAAGAAGGGAAAAAGATTATGGTCCATTCAAAAATATAACCAGAAGCCCTGCCTGTAATCACAGAGGACTGGCAACAACCTAAATGTCCAACAAATTTTGAATGACTGAATAAATTATTATATGCTAATGAAATGAAGACAAGACAATATCTGGAATTTAGAGATTTGCCTGAAGTAATGTGAAAGTAATAAAATAACCAGAACAGGATATACACTAAGATTATGAAAAAAATTTCTATCTACATCTATATAGCAAAGATAGCAATGAATGAACAGAGGAAAGAAAAGTATATAAAAGGACCCCCTAATAAGCGGTTAAGAACTTATTACCTGGAGAAAATTATTTTTATGTGTAAATGCATGTTTATTTGGTCACTGTTTCCTTCAACTGCATAAATATATAGGTTTCTCTCCTAGAATAATTCTATTTTAAAATTTTTTCCCACTTCATAGTATTTAATTTTTTCCAATTACATGTAAAGATAGTTTTCAACATCTACTTTTATAAGATTTTGAGTTCTAAATTTTTTTTTCTCCCTCCCTCCCCTCCTCAAGAAGGCAAACAATCTGATACAGGCTATACATTTATAATCATATAAATAATAATACATCTATCCACTAATGGAGACAGAAATCGGATGCATTATTCTGTAATAAGCAGGCATAGCTGTGATCACCATTTTGCATATCACAGCCTTCTTGCTCAAATTCCTCCAGGCCCGCCTTCTGCCTACAGAATAACATCCTAAATCCTGTGTTTGCCATCCAAGATCCTCAACAATCTGGGTCCAATCTACACTCCCTTACTCCCCATTCCAAATCTTTCACTATTCCCAAATGGGCCTATTCACAGACCTCTTGCTATGCCCTGGCAGTACTTCTGCCTCACCCCAAGGCTGCCCCTGCTCCCTCTCACAGTCCACTTCTCTGAGCCCCGCCCTTTCCTTAGGGGAGCACAAAGCTCTCTCTCTTCTGATTTCCAGCAGCATTTGTTATCTGTGCTGCTCTCTGGGTGCCTGGCACCACCTCACGTGGCCCTTCATACCCCGCTCTGTATAGCCTGCATCCCTGTTTCACACCTTGCCACTCAGTCCAGTTTATGTGGTTGGACATGTTAACAATATGAGAATATTAACTGGTTAGTACGGGAGGCAGTGTGTACTGTGAGGACAGTGTTGGGTTTGGGGTAAAAGGCCTTGGGGTTCAAATCCTGTCTTTGCCATTTACTACCTTTGGGTAGTAAGTCTCTGGGCCTCAATTTCTAAATCTATAAAATTAGGGAGTTGGCCAAATGACATCTAAGGTCCCTTCTAGTCCTATAGCATGGTCTTTAGTCAGAAAAATAAAATTAAATATTTTACAAAGCAGAAATTCTTCTTTTATTAGGGCTCCTGAACTTGGAAGTGATACTGGGAATCAGATGATGTCACTGAGGCCTGACCCTCACATTTCAGTGTGTGACTGTCAAACAGAACCACTAATCTAGAGGTGTAGGTAACCTGAATACTCATTTCCTTAAGAGAGGAGGAGTGCACATCTAATTGCACATAAAAATGCAAAGAAGCAGATATTTAATGTTCTCACTGAATCAAAGAACTTCCTAAATTTACAAGTACTTGGCACACAGCAGAGACCTGAGAGACTGCCTGCCTAAGTCAATATGTATCTGAATAAAGAGGTTCCTCTACCACATACCCAAGCTCTGCATGAGCACCTGCCTATTGCAAAGGGCACCCAGTATACTTTGATCCTGACATCTGGCCACTGGACTCCGTGCAGCTCTCCCTATTGCTCCTGGATCTGCCTCTGGGGCCCAACAGAACAAGGCCCTTTAGATACTTGAAGACAGCTAGGCTGTCCTCTCTAAGCCATCCTCTCCAGAAAATTGGCTTCCATCAGCTCCATATCATGAAGTTCTAACAACATTTCTGTCCCAAAGGTAGTGGTTAGAGAAGTGCCCAGACATTCTGTAGAAACACAGGGCTCAGCAGATGTCCAGGGAGCCCTCACATAGACTCAGGCTCACATGAGCTTTACCATACACAGTAAGATCCCGAAGCTCCCTGCAGGAGTCTGGTAACACCACAATGAACACAGCAAGAGAGCAGAGAGACCAAGAGCACTTGTTCGCAAAGGATCCAAAAGAGTTGGGGCTTACATTCACCTGGTCCACTTGGATCACTTGACTCACAAAGGAGAAAGATGACATTCTAAGGTACCTCATCCAAGGAAGAAAGTCAACCCATGACACTGACTTAACACTGGATAAATAAAAGGTCCCCACAATGATTAGGCAATACCTGTTAAAAGGTGTGACCTCAGGTGACACGTTCAGAGTGCCAAGGCTTACTCACCAGAGGACAGTCTCTGTACTGCCGGGGCAGGCACCATGGCACTGGGCTTCTCAGTCTGGTAAGTAGCTGCTGCTAACGTGGGATTCTCAGTGTCACTGTTGCTCTGGCCTGTGACCCCAAAGCTGGAGCTGGGGTAGCACGCCTGGTACTGACTCTGGCCAAGGATGGTGTATGTAGGATAGTCCTGGAGACCAGAAAAGGGAATTAGGAAGGGACAGACAACATTCACTTCAGGATCTCCATTTTTAAAACGGTATTCTTCAGAGGAACGTGTATGTAAGTAGTATCTGAAAGGCAGCTTTAATAATGTCAGTTACTTTGGGAATACTCAAGCTAGATGTTTTCTACAATTCCACAGTCTCCTCTGTCAGTGTCAAATAAGCAGTTATGTGGCTAACAGACAAGAAAGCAAACATTTACTGAACTATTAACAACAAAGCACTGGGCAAGGGATGTGGGACAGGGGTATAGTCACATACAAGACACAAGCCCCCCTTCTCCCCTCCAGACTGAATCACGGAGAGAAGAAAATGAATAAGACATGGCAATATGTAAAAAGTAAGGGCCATCAGAATGTGTGTGGAAGGGAAAATATCACAGTAGGTTGGAATGGTCCAGGAAGGCTTCAGAGAAGCAATATACTTGAACTGGGCCTTGAGAGATAAGAAGGGTAGGATGTACTGAAAGGAGGATGTCAGGGAGGATCACCAGCAAATGTGTAGACCCAAAAACTGGAGAAGACTGCTCACTTGGTTCACTTCTGGAAAGCAAGTAGATATGCCTGTTTTATATACCAGGGGCCTAGAGGGGGCTGGGAAAGTTGGCTGGGGGCTGGCCTGTGGGAGGCCTTTAATGCTTTAGGGGTCTGGGCCTGATCCTGTAGGCATTAAGGGAGAGATACAATGAGAGCAGTGCTTTCAGAAGATTCATCTACTAGTGTGGGTAGGAATGATCAGGAAAGGAAGAGAGATTAAATGAGGAAACTGAGGCCCAGAGGGGTTCAGTGACTTGCTTAGAGTCCCACAGCTAGCACATGGGGGCATTTGCACCAAAGTCATTCTAAATTCTGGCCCAGCAATCTCCCCATTACGTACAACATGCTGCAGGTATTCAATTCAATCAGGGTCATGCAGAGGTATCAGAAGGGTAAGAGGATATGATGAACAGAAAAGCACTCCTGAGTGACCACTGAGAAGTCGAGGATAACTTTTATTTGGGACTTGAGCAAGTTGGAGAATAATGGTGCAAGAAAGAGATACAGAGGCTGGAATAAACATTGAATCTGAAGAGCCGGAAAGTCATGAAGTGAAACAGCTGGTAAAGGACACTGGCCCCCTGGCTGCTCTTCACTCCAGGCAGGCATTTTCACTGGCTGTCCCCCATGGTGGGAATGTGTTTTTCCTCCTCACCTCTGCCTCCTGGCTTTCTCCAAGTCTCGGCTGAAACACTACTCTCTACAGGAAGTCTTTCCCAGTCTCCTTAGTGTTAGTACCTTCATTATCTCCAATCGTTCCTCTAGGGAGTGTGTTTGTTCATAGTTGTTTGTATGTTGCATCCCCTATTAGACTATGAGATCCTTGGGAACAGGTGCTGTACACGACCTTTCTCTGTATTCTCAGTCCTTAGCACAATGCCTAGCACACAGAAAGAGCTTAATAAATGTTTACTGACTGGTAGAAATGTGGGGCTAGAGGCTGGGAGGTAAAGGCTAGAGATATTGGGGGGAGGGTGTCTTCTGTACAGGGAAGAGATTTGCAAAGGTAGATAAAGTCTTTTCTGATCTCGTTCCTCCACTGCCAGGGCCTGCTAGGGCCTGCTCCTGCCCAAACTAGCTTGGCTTTATTTTGCATCCATCTTATAGGTAATTATATATGTACACATTGTCTTCCTTGGTAGAACAGAAGCTCCCTGAAAGCAGGGACCACTGTCTTTGAATCCCAAAGGCTGGCACAAGAACATAGGAGTGCAGAGGTCTAAGAAATGAAGCTCTAAGAGCCTAAGAAAGGGATGAGGAACCAGCAATGAGGAAAAGATACATTCAAAAAGGTAGGAAAAGAGCAAGGGTAGAATAGGGTCACATCCATCGAGGGAGGCATTTTAAGATAGACTGGGTGGCAGGGCATGGAAAGGGCCAATAGCATCCAAGGCTGCAGAGAAGGCAAGAAGATCTCTGTTAACTTGTGAGAGAACAATCTCAGTAGATCAGTAGGGAGTAAGGCAGCTTTGGATAGCAGCAATGGTGACTACAGAGCAACACACCAAGTCTGGCTAGTAAAGAAAGGAGAGATAAAGGAGGCAGCTCTGAGAGAGGATGAGCAGGGAGGGGACAGCAGGGCCTTGGCTGCTGACAATCAGGGATGCTCTCCACAGCCACACAACTATAGGTATTTGGGTGGGGGGAGGGAAGAGGGTGTCTCCAAGATTTGGGGTTGGGAACAGGAATAAGTATATATCCGAAGGCAGAAGGGAATAAATGAGTGGAGAAGAAAGGTACCCTGGATTAGTGAATAGGAACGGAGATAACCAATTACCTGGTTTGAGATGCTGGCAACTGCTGATGCTGGAATATTGGCAATTGTGGATGAAGAGGAGATCAGGCTGGCATTGGTACTTGAAGCTGCAAGATTCAGAGTGTCAAAAGATATTAGCACACGATTATGCAGCTTTGAAAGGCCAGAAGAGGCTGCAAATGCATTAAGTGTGTAGGGCTACACACTTCGGCAAAAGAAGGCTGTAGTAGGTTCAACACCATCAGGATCAAAGGCATGTAAGCTTTGTTTTCGTATTCTGCTCCCCAAACCAGACCAGACATGTGATTGTAAACAGAAGACCCCTAAACTGTCCCTGGCTCAGGAAGTTCATGACCCAAAACTCAAGTTCCAAGGCAGCACACACAATGTAAGCTCATGAGAACAATGGCACAAGGTAAAAACACACGTAACCCAATCACTCCAGGTCATCATCTCTGGCTGCTGGAGAATGAATTACCTGTAATGCGACCTATTAAGGGAAGCCAACAGAAACTCAGAAAAATCTCTGTGATAAATCCATGTGTAAGGATTGTTTGGTTCCATGGTCCCCAAATCCCCTAATTCTTAGAGTGAAATAATTACTGTGGATAGAACACTGTTCTTCTAAGACACAACATCTTCATTGCATGTAATAGGCCCTTAATAAATCTGTTGGAACAACTTAAAATAACAGCTTAAACTTGATTATTGGAATCTATTCAGCTTAACAGACAATGAAAGAATGAATGGAAAAGCATTTAATCAGTGCTTACTATGGGCTGGGCAAAATGATAAGCCAAGAATATAATACAGATAGCAATAGGAGAAATACAATATGAAAGACAAGTAAGTCCCTGCCCACAAGGAGCTCACATTCCAATAGCAGAAAACACAAATGTGTGATAGAGGAGGGAGGTTTTATGGTCTCTTTAGTCTTAGTGAGTGGAGTCACTGGACAATGGATTGTCACAGAAATAGTACTGCTGATTTGTTTACTGTTCCCAGCCTATGACATAGAAAACAGGACAGGAGAGAGGAGACATGGAAGCAAGATGGCTGGTGTGTGATGGGTCAGGTCTGTGGTAGGCGAAATATGTTGTACTCTCACCAAACATGTCCCCAAGGTAAGAGTTAGAAAGAGGGCAACATCTACCCTGCCCTGGTACGAAGGAACTTAACAATAAACCCAGAGAAATGCAGAAAACATGACTTTTCTGGTCCCAAGAGGAACTGTGTACAGGTTGCTGAGGCATACTGACATAGGACAGGAAATTCTCTTCACTGTCCACACTACTGCATGAAACAAACCCACAAAGCATAGCTCCAAGGGTACATGTCAAGAAAAGGCGAGCCAAGAGTCATCTGTCTGCCTAGAGTACACCTCCATGGTGCTTTCCAGGCTACAGAGATGCTAGCTTCAACCTTTTCTCCTCTTTTTCATAAAAACAGCATAAAGAGTCCCAGCTCAGACTTGTTACACACCCAAAAAACTTTACCATCAGAAGAATTAAAATAATTGAGGCTCGCTTTTTGATAGCTATGGAACAGGGCAGAAGGATCAAACCCAAAGAAAATTTCCAAGAAACAAGAGGGTTTTAAGAGGTAACAAAAATCTCAACCATTCAAAACAAAGAATGATAAATGTCCAATTCTGTCCCTAAAGTATCCTACAAAGAAATCAACATGATTACCTGAAGTTTAAGGGAATTGAATGGGAACAAGATTATACAGTTAGACATGTTAATAAGATTAGACAGTAACACCAGTTAACTAAGAAAACGAGGCACAAAGAATGTGACTCGCCAAAGGTCACATAATGAAGTCACTCTCATGAATTTCTTATAGTCCTAAGGACTAGGGAGGGAGTCTAGATGTGCTAGTCATCAGTTCCTGGAGCCCTCTTACTGACATTTTTTGTTTGTTTGTTTGTTTTTCCAGTTGTGTCTGACACTTTGTGACCCATTTTGGAGTTTTTCTGGCAAAGATACGGTGATGGGTTGCCATTTCCTTTTCCAGCTCACTTTACAGATGAGGAAACTGAGGCAAACAGGGTTAAGTGACTTGTCCCAGAGTCACAAAGCTGGTGTCTAAGGACAGAGCTGAACTCAGGGAGATGAGTTTTTCTGACTCCAATCCTGGCATACTATCCACTGAGCCACCTAGCTGCTCATATAAGACCTTAATGACCTAAATAATCCATATGTCAGATAAAGAAATAGCCCTGGACCTTAGAGACCATCCAGTTCAACACCTTCATTTTATTTTATTTTTCAAAAACATGCCTGAATATATTTAGGAAAGAGGAACCTTCAGAGACTGAGGTTTTTTATTGTTATTTAGTCAATTAGTTGCATCCAACTCTTTGTGATCCCATTTGGGATTTTCTTGGCTGAGATACTGGAATGGTTTGCCATTTACTTCTCCAGCTCATTTTACAGATGAGTAAATTGAGGCAAACAGGGTTAAGTGACTTTCCCAGGGTCTCACAGTTAGTAAGTGTCTGAGGCTGGATTTGAATCAGTGGTTCTCTATATGTAACTTTAAATGCTAGAAAGTTTTTCTTTATATTAAACTCCCAATTTGCCTCTCTACAACTTTTACCTTTTGCTCCTAGATCTCCTCTCAGGGTCAAGTAAAGACAAGTTTAATCTTTTTCCCCCCCACCATAAGAAAGCAATCTTTCAAAATCTTAAATACTATCACCTTCCCCTCACCTCCAGTCTTTTCTTCTACAGACTAAACTTTCTCAGTTCTTCCAATCCCTTCTCACATATAGGTCTCCCAGTTTGGGAAGCCTGCCTAATACCTCATCTATTTCTTTCTTATATCCAGGCAATCTATAGCACAAGGAGCTTGTTTCTCCCTGCATTAATCTCCATCCAAATGCTCTCAATTGTTTCCCTGCTTTGATTACTGGGACCCAATGTAGAGCATAGTTCTGTATGAGCATATGGATCCAACTGTGGGTCCAACCGTACATCTCTTAGGTTGGTTTGGCTTTTCTTTTTATAGAATAGATTTATACTTAAACCACCTAATACATTCCCTCAAAGTGGCTTCATTTTTCATTGTGCCTTGACTACAGAACCTCACCCAAGACAGTGCCAGCAAGAAGCAGGCTAGTCATCCCTATTAAGGTCCTAATTAAAGCTTTTCTGCTTTCTGGCTGCATGAGAACAGGGAAACAAGAATACAAGAAGGAATCTAGCAAGGAAAGGCCACTCAACTGGTCTCATTTACTCAGTGGTTTACAGGCCAATGACCTCAAACTGGGGAATGGAAAAGAAAGGGAAACTCCATGTATCTTGACAGGCACTCATATTTTCTATTTCTGTTTCCTATTTAACTGATAAGCTAAGTGGCGATTAAGCCAGGTATTCAGCTAGTATCAAATTAATGAGACTGCCTTGTAGGTTTGAATGAGTTTCTGGCTACAACACAGCAGTCAAGACTTTTGTCTTATAAAATACAGGGGCCTGCTAGGAAGTCAGTGATACTCAATGACTCTTCCAGGCGCAGAATCATGGAACTTTAGAATTGAAAGGGGCAAGCAGTATTATGGAAGGGGTACCAATCCTGGGGGCAGAAGATATGAATTTGAATCTGGATTCTGTTATTTACTGGACTCTGGGCAAGTCACTTCATCTCATCTGAGGAGTTTCAATTCAATAGTGTGTAAAGTTCCTCCCAGCTCTGGGTCAATGATCTTTGGATCTCATGAATTACTGAAAGTGAAAGGAACAAAGAGGCCAAGTACTTAATTTTATAGATTAGGAAACTGAGGTGCAGAGGGAGGAAATGAAATGGCCTGAGCCCCATGGCAGAGCAATATAAGCAACAGAGCACTCACACAAATATGTGTAAAATAATATGCCACACTTTCAACATCACTACTCAGCAGCCACATCCTCCCAAAATACTTTGCTAGCCATACTGAAAATTAACGAGGTGTAGATCAGGAACAGAAGAATTCTCAATGGTGAGCTTGAACAAATCTCAACTGGAACAGAACACTCTCTATTTGCTGGGTATACAAAGATGAGTGAAGTTTTGGAGAAGGAAGTGACATCTTATTTCTCCAACTAGGAGTTCCCACAGTAACAGACAATTCCCAACTAGCTAATTTCACTGGACAGAGATAACAGTTTAGGTTTAATCAACAACTACCTTCCATGAAATCATGGGTCTTATTCCAGTGAAAGAGACAATTCCTCAGTGAAAAAAGAAATCCCCAGTATGTTTGGTCCGACTAGAAAACAAGAATGATATCATTCTCTATAAACACCTTGGTCAGGGAGCTCCCTTGGTTATAAAAAATGTAACAAAAAAATAGTAGCAGGAAAAGCTGAGTGGAATGTTCAGGACATTCCTAAGGATAGGAAAAGTTACTATATTCCTCAAGGGTTAACTTTAGGAACAAGAAGCAATAGTTTTCAATGTATTGGTTCAGAAAGATAGACATCAATTCCCTCTGTCAAAGCAGAAATGCAAAGACTAGATGGGGCCCCCAAACAGAATCAATCCACAGGCCTTTATTAATTACCTATTCTATGTCAAACACTGCACTAGGGCTCTGGAGATACAATGACAAAAAGGAAACAGGCCCTTTCTTCAAGAAGCTTATTATCCCAATAGGGGAGAAAACTAGCATATGCAAAATAAGTAAGAGGCATTTCTGAGGGGAGGGTCTAAGGGATCAGGAAAGGTCTCTTGTGGTTGAAAGTTGGTGACTGAGCTGAGTTTTGAAGGAAACCAGAGATGTCAAGAGGTGGCAGTGAGGAGGGAGGGCATTCCAAGCCTTGGGAACAGACAGCTTGTGCAAAGGTGACTGGGACATAAAACAGAGCACTATGTGAAGGACAGCAAGTAGAACAGGGTATAAGATGAGGGAAAATGTGTAACACGCATTGAACTGGAAAAAGAGGGTGGGGGCCAGACTGGGGTGGGCTTTAAAAGGCAAACACAAAAGTAGCAGACCAAACAGCAATAGTGAGCTACTGGAGGATAAGGAGCGAATGCTCGTGTGTGTGTACATGTGTGTGTTCGCTTGAGCTGAATCACTTCAGCAGCTGTTTGGAGAAGTGAGTGACACCAGTCTAATATAACTGATAAAATTCTCCTGCATAGGACTAGCATAATTCCTGCGCATTTGGAGCAAATTAGGGATGCTATAAATTAAGTACATTTTATACAAAATTGAAATATCCTGTTTGCTCTTTCAACTTCAAATCTTCCAAAAGTAAAGAGAACATTGTGGCTTGTCACCAACATACCCTTCTCCTTACTTCAGCCAGATATTACTTCTTTGGGAGCGGGTGCTTCCTCCACCAATGTAGATCGCTACTCATTCAGTCACTTGGGCTGACTGTCAGAGATGTGGCCAAAAACCACAATCACTCTGTAGCCAATATGATGATGAACCCCTTATGACTTAGTTAAGTTAATCCTCAAATGACAGGTGGTCTTTGTCATATCCCATGATCTGCTATTAATTTTACAAATCTCTTTTTTCTTCTATTCTAATAAATCTAAAAGTTTTTTTCTACTTTTAATTTTTTCTAAGAAATTATGGAAGTAAACCAGGGTAGTGAGAAATGAAGCATAAACTGGATAAAACTTCTTGGGCATCAGAGCAAAAAGTTTCATTGTGCTGGGGCTCAAAGTATTTGTTTTAGATCTAGGAGTTAGCTCCCCAATTTAAGAGCCAGATGAATTTTTCAGGTTGCAAAATAAAAGCAAACAGAAATGAGTGAGAGAAGAAGGCACAGCAGGTTCCTGACTCACTGTTCAGCACCAAATAAGCATCCTCAAAGATCTATTAAATAGATGACCTGGGGAAAGATCCTCTCCTAGGAGGGGCTCTCAATTAGCCTTCCCCAATTCCCTGGCCACTCTTCCTTTTCCCTTCTAGCCTAAGTAGCAAAGTCAAAGCCTGAGTTGACCCATGATTGTCCCACAGGGCCCAGGCCAAGCACTGCAGTGGCCTTCCTTTTTAGTCCTGACAAAAATAAAACTTTAACACAAAGGAACAACTTGGAGGCAGTAGGGAGCCACTGAAGGAGGAGGGGAGTGACCTGCTGAGAGTCTGCATTAAACCTGCCCTGAAACTACCAAGCCCTCTGGTGACAATCTCAGGCAAATCCTGGTGCCGGTAACTCACCTAGTCTTCATCCAATACATCTCCTTCACTTTGCACATGATGACACTGAGGCCCAGGAAGGGTAAAGGTGTTAGTCAGAAGCACAAAGGTAGTGAGTGGCTGAGCTGGGTTTCCTAATCTAACATCCTCTAAACCAGGTTGCAAACTATCCTCTCATTGGAATGTGGGCACCAAGCAATGAGTGTGATGGACTATGGTGGCAGTGATTATAAACAGTGTGCCAGAACCAGCTCACCCTGGCTGGTAAGAGCCACTGTTAAACTTTCAGTTAGAGTATTCACATTTCAGAAATTGGCAAATGCTACAAATCAGGGCATGTTAAGAATGCAAACTGAACTTAAAGTTGTCGTGCACACAATATTCCCCCCCCTTCCCCTCCCAGGGAGACAGTTGTTAAAACACAGACCAACCCAATCCTGATTATAAACCACAAAACATTCCACACCTCCTGTCTCCCCAGGGAAACCTTGCACACCAAAAACGTCACCAAGCTCCAGATCACAGAGTACACTCTCCATACTAGCTTGCAGCACCTGCTAAGATCCTGTTTTTAGCCTTTCTACACACCAACATGCACACGAGCATGCTTTTAGCTCTACTATGGCAGCTCACAAGCCCAAAAGCAGGATGCATGATACAACTGACATTCCAAGAGCTGAACTACAGTGCTATTTGGGTGGGTAGGGAGTGGTGTCTGCCGTGGCTCACCAAACACAGAGAGCATGCACAAATTCACATCACACCCCTTCTGCTTGGGGGTGCAGAGCTTCCCCAACCATCTGGAGAAATATGTAGACGTAAAAAACAAAACAAAACAGAAACAACAAAACCATGCCTCTTTACCTTGAATGGGGTAAGAGTAATGTGCTGGGCTTGGCTGGCCTGTGGTTAGCCCTGTAGTGCAGGTAAGAACACTGTGTTGACTTGGAGCTGGAGTCTGAATTAAACCACTTTCAGGTTTCATACCTGGCCACAATGCACCTGGATCAGATAAATTGGACCAATTACAAATGAGATACCAGGACCAAAGGCAGGTTTGTTGCCTGAAAACGTCAGCCAGTTGGTCTATGTCACAGAACAGAGTTAAAGTTGCTTTTAAAAGAAAATTGTTGATCCTCCTAAAGTTAATTATATTCAACTAACAAATAAATGTACATAGTATCAGAAAGAGGCAAGAAAGAACACAGACATTATCTTGCTGAAACCAACAGCCTTAAATGGCCACATAGACTCATTTCCACTCTCTGGGGGAATTCACCAGTGTTCAAAAAGCAAGTGAAGGCCAAGATGGAGCCTAGTTCCATGGTTCAGAGAAGTTGTTAGGCCCCAATTATTTTGGACTTCATGCTGAGCTTTGCACAAGAGAATGTTTTAATTTCAGTGACCAAGGATACCTCATTTATTGGTCACTGCCCAAGGGGATCCACATAAGCATCAAGTTTCTACAAAAATCACTTACCCCTCTGGGAAAATTTAGAAACTTTTTACCCACTTGGGGGTGGAGATCATTCTAAAATGCACCATACACATCCCTAGGCCGTCCACCTTGAACAGAATTAGGCCCCTTCCAGAGTATCCAGCACAAACAATGACTGCCCCCTAATAAAGTAAGAGACTCAGGGCTGCTGCATGTGTAGAACTACCTGCCCGTCCACTCAACAGCTCCAGTCTTGCATGTTTTCTATTTGTATATCTGCTTCTTTCATCTCTTCACTTGTAACAGCTGTTACTTCTTAATGGGGCCTGTAGCCCCACTCCCTAGCATAATCCTCTAAAGTCTCAATAAGGTGTGGAATTAAAACCTGGAGTCCCAAAGAGTAGGTCAGTGGAGTATAAACTCCTACCAGGCTAGAAAGGCTTTGAGTACGGGCCTAGCAATGACTGTATCTCTGCAGTCTCAGGAATGGTTCAGTCCAGGGAGTTCACAAAAGGCTCTTACCCCAAAGTCGGTCATCCAAAGTGTGGAGGGGATATGCTTATGTGTCAAACTGGGGAATGCTAACAGTTAAAATCAAAGATCATTTGAAATACTCAAATAATCTGTGGTCTAGGAAATCAGATCAAGAACCATTTCTTTCAAAAAGGGTGAAAAAGCTATTAAGGGTCATCACTGGTTCTCCAATTAGCTGCTAGGCACGGACTTTGCTACTATTCTTTCTAGTGCTCATAGGCTTGGATGCTTTTTTCTAAAAATTTTTTTTGAATAATTGAATTTGCCTAAAAAGTCATTAGCATTCCAAGCCATAGTTCAGAGCAGGTTTGTGAATAAGAAATGTGAAATCAGTGTCAAGGCCATGCCAGTGAAGCAGTAAGGTGGCAGTGGATGAAACACTGGAACTCTTAGACACTTACTAGCTGTAATTTATTAGCCAGCAAGTCCTTAACATTTGCCTGCCTCAGTTTCCCCATGTGCAGAATTGGATTAATAACAGCATTCACCTTGAGGGGCTGTTGTGAGGATCAAATGAGATATCTGTAAAGTATTTAAAATAGTGCCTGGCACACAGTATGCACTAGATAAATGCTTATTCTCTTCTCTTCCCTTAAACTTCAATATTGATTTAGTCTATATACCCCTAACCCAAAGAGGATGTGCTAACAATGGAATAAACTTAGTTCTCTGAATCAGGTTTCACTTAACCTCGGCACTTATTCAGTCAGCCAGACAAGTCACTGCTACTTTGGAAAGCTTGTCAGATTTGCTTGACCCAACTTTAAGAAGTAAATGAAGCCATGGGAATTTCAATGAGGAAAACAATGAAGGCTCAGTAACTGTTGCATACAAGTCAGGAAGACACCAGCAAGTTCCATTCCTCTCTAATGATCCTGAGTTGATTTATTCCGGAAGGCTAAGGAAAAGCAGCCCAAGGTAAATTAGAAGGGCAAAGCAATGCTTTTCTGGAGTATTTCTGTGGTGATCCAGACCCTGTCTCTGGCCCCGCTGCTCCCTTCAGTTATCACGGCGTTTCACTACCTGCACTTGCTCTCTTTCTCAGCTACATCCGCATGAAGACATTTATATGAAGATCAGAGACTGTTAGGACTTCAAAATCATCTAGTGCAAGATTCTCATTTTACAGATAAGGAAGCCAAGGCTGGGGGGGGGGGGTGCTGAGTGGGGCCAGAATGAGAGCCCAGGTCCTTCTAACTCATGGTCCTATGCACCATGTACTCACACCATCCTGTCTCCAGCCACTTTCTTCTAATTGTTTAAAACTTTCATTTTGTACATTCCTTACTAACTGCTAAAAAACCTGACAAATTCTCAAACCAATGCCTGCAAGCTCCTTGGAAAACAAAGAGTTGTTATTGGGTTCCAGGTAGTACAGAAGTGGTCCTTCCTAACCACCAACACTCCACCCCGCCCCCACCACAAAATCACACAAAATGGAATTAACATCACTCAAATAGATCCTTAGTAAAGATTGGTTTAGTGAATAGCTGAAGAATACTTCAACGTTGAAAAACATGGGGCAAGTGATCTCACTTTGTCTCTGCTGACACAGAAAATGTTGGAGTAAGTTATTGTCTGACAAATAACTAAAGTGCTTTAAGAAAAAGTAAAACGGTGGCAGGCCACCACTAAGGTCATGAAAAAAATCTGGTCCCCTTTCTTCTCCTATCCCTCATATGAAACTGAAAAGTACCATCCCTTATCTCCTGCTCCCACATATCAGAGAAAGTGATGTGCTCTCTCATCTCCTTCAGAAGAGATAATCTAACTAGTATCCCTATCTATGAGAGAAGCTTCTCCATTTTAGACCCATTGCTGAAAACAGATGACTACTCTCTATGGTGATCAATAACAGGGGCTTTTCCAAGTACCTATGACCATTTTCCATGTTTCAGACAAGCAGAGTACTTTCGACAGTTCTGTGAATATCTAGCAAAGAGAGAATGAATTGAGACCAATAGTAAGAACTGCGATTTGAAAACGAACCAAAAATAAGTTAAGTGTTGCTGAGAAGTGTACACATTTCTAAGGGCATGCAAAGTACTACGTGAGGGGTATCATGAAAGTTATATAAACATCCCCACACAAATTTTCCTATAAATACTATAAGAAGTCCCATGATAACAAGAAAATCACCAGAAACACAATTTCCATAATAATTAAGCTGCAGTCCACACTTCTGAAGATCACTGTGATTTACAAAGGTCTTTCCTTTCAATAGCTCTGCCTGAGGGGTAAAATGTTATTATCACCAACTACAGATGAGAAAGGGGAGGCTCAGCCAAAGTAGGGGACTTACTCATCCATGGTCACACAGAATCTCATGAAGGGAGCTCAGAAGCCAAGGAATCTAACCAGGACTTGAACAAGAATCCACTCTACAACATACCTGAAAAGTGGTTATTGACCACTGCACAAAAATGTCCTGTAAATGTCCCCACTATCTCAAGAAGAAGCCCCTTCCACTGTGGGGCAGCTGTAATTGTCAGGGAGTTTTCCTTCCCAAGAAAGCTAACTTACAAGTTTCACCTTTTCCCCCCACAGAACAGCACCCGAGACATGTGACAGTGGCTATCACATCCCTTCTAAGTCTTTTCTTCTTCAGGCTTAACATACCCAGATCCTTCAAATGCTGCTTATACAGTATGGTGCTAGTCCCCAAACATTATTTTCCCATCAAGAATCTACCACAAACCTAAACTCAAATCAGTAACACATTACTTAAAAGTCAAATCAAATGAATAATGATGGGATGATGTTACAATGTCCCTAGGCTAATTTTTAGAGGCATACTATGAAATATCAGTCACCCTCACTATTGACAAGTTGTATCCCCCCATTCAATCTAACCAAAATCAAGGGAGTTCTGATGGTTTCCTTGACAGTATATGCAGAAGTTCTCTCCATTTTTTAATTTTCATAAATATAATGAGTGGATCATAAAGAGTATTTTTAAAGAAATGCTACCAATGCTGTTTTAATGTTTTCTTAAATGCTCAACACAAACATAGACTTCTAGAAAAATACATTAAAAATGATACTCTAGGGGGCAGCTAGGTGGTTCACTGAACAGAGCATTGGCCCTGGAATCAGGAGGACCCGAGTTCAAATTCGGCCTCAGACACTTGACACTTAACTAGTTGTGTTACTTGGACAAGTCACTTAACCCCAACTGCCTTGCCTCCCCACTTCCAAAATAAAAAGAAAAAAACCTGATACACAGAGCTCTGTTTTGCAAAATTTCCTTCTAATTTTAAAAATAAAGCAAAATTAATGAATCTCTATTGATTCTAATATATTCATATTCGGGTGTCTATATGGTACGATACTGAGAGTGACGAGTAACAGCTGGACATCTTGAGTGCTCCCCTGGTAACCCATGGAATACTGGAAGGCTGCACTGGGCAGAGGTTCCATGGAAGGTTAATGGGAGAACACAGACAAGAAACGCACAGGATGAGAAGATCTGGATGGGCTAGGCCTTACATAGTTGGAAAGTTAGATTGTTTAGTACATGACAAGACATCTGATTCAGGGAATGGGCTGACAACTTGATAGGCATGGATAACATACAGTGTAAGCAGGAGATGAAAGGGATTAAAAAAAAAAGAAAAAACTCTCACACTCCTTCACTGACCTAGTAAACACTGCCACAATCATTAGGTATAGTTCTCACTTCGTAGCTCTTTCAGCTAGCCTTAATGAAGGTATAACATCGAGTCTGAAGGTAATAAAAACTCTGCTTCCTACCACTGCCACACAAAGGCCAAACTGGCCTTAAAAAAACAACAAAAAAAACCAAGCCAAAGAGCAGAAGTCAAAGGCAGCCACCATTACTGTAGATTCTTGATATCTGGTGAATACCAGGCAGTCAGCAAAATACAGCTTTTCATATCAATTGTGTGCAGATGGAAACCTTATTGGCATATTCCAAAAACCTCATTTTGAAAAAAAAAAATCTAGATGTAACCTGAGTTGCTCTGAATCTCTGGTAAAAGATCACTTTACTGCTTAAATATAGAATAAATCCATACAAATGTTACTGGTATTATTACTGTTACAGAAAGTTTTAGAAATTTTTCCCCATTAAGAATACCTTTTGACATAAGCGGATAAGATTGATAAGAGTCAGAAGCAAAGCAAGAAACTGATGTCAAATAGAGTATAATATTCATAGAGGGAGCAGGGATTCAATCTATTTCCAACAATGAAGAGATGATTACTTACCTCCTCACAGAGAATTAAGTCCCCATTGTGGGTGGTGCTGTATTCTGCACAAAATAAATTCAAGAGACACAGTCTAAACCCACAATGACCTTACCTAACACAAAGGGATTTTAGCCTTTCTACTCTCCCACAGATCCAAAAAAAATAACAAGTTTTGGCTGATGACTTACACATGAGCTTTACAAGGCTCTCAAAATGGATTTCTGAGGTACAGTTTTAAGTCTTGTGCATCATGCACACTGCTGACATCCAACATGGATTACTAGGCCTGCACGCAGATAAAACAGAGCAGCTGCTCAGGTCCTTATGATGTCTGCCATGCTTGCTGTTTTGGGAGGGAAATTTGTAGGATTATCATAAATATTCCCAGAGATTGCTTAAATAATATACCTTACCAAAAGGAGGTAGTCCATAGGTTTGGGTTGCCTGAGGGTAGACAGCATAGGGTTGGGACTGCTGAAGTGTCTGGTACTGAGTCTGGCCAGAATAAGCAGTCTCTGATACAGGGACCGAGAGGATATGTGCATATGGTCTAGAAAAATTAAAAACAACAAAAAAATTGCTTACATTAGACATTTCAATTCTATGTATTTCAAAAAATACTTAAAGAATACCCATTATATGCTAAATATTATGTGGGATACAAAGAGCAGATATAGCCCCTTAACTAAAATAGTTTATAATAAGTATGGGATGAAAGACATGGAAACAACTCTGTTACAGGTAGAATGCCATGGTTGATACAAGTCAGGTACAAACAATGTTCTGTGGGAGCAGAGAAAATGTATAGATGACATCTAAATCTGGGGAGAATCAAGTTGGTAGAGATTATGGAAGGATTAATGGAAGTGATAGTGACTAAACTGGGTCTTGAAGGATGGGTAGAATTTCTCCAAGGAGAGACTAGAAAGGAAGGAAATAAAAGAATAAGCCAAAGAAAATCAATGTAGATCTGTAAGACTAGAGAGTGCATGAAAGGAGCTGGTAGATAAATGAACCCCATGCTAAGAAGTGTGGGCTTTACTTACTGGCAAGAGGAAGCCATGAAGAAACTTAAACATGAGACCAACACAACCACAGTTTTATTTAGGATGATTGATCTGGCACTATACACATGGAAGACTAGGGGAAGGAAAAGCAAAGGACATCAGTTACAAGGCAGGTGAAACAGTCCAAAGGAGAGGGGAGGATTTGAAGTAGGGTAGAAGTAGGAATAAGAATGGAAAGGAAGAGAACCATTTTGAAGACAGAATTCATGGAAATGTGGTGATATGGGTGTGGGAGGTGTGGAAGAGGGAGGAATGAAGGTGGTAGGAGGGCCAAATCCAAGCTCGTGAATGTAGGTGACTGGGAGGTCAGTGATATCATTACTGAAGAGGGTAGACAAGCAGGGGAGAAAGTTGGTGGAAAACAAAGTCTATTTTGGATAGTTGAGTTTCAGGTGTCAGTCATCTATATCAAGCTATTCAACAGACAGTTAAGAATGAAAGTCTGTAGTTCAAAGGAAAGGTCAGGATTAAAGACAGCAATGGGAACCAAAGATTTAGAAGTGAATGGTGTTATAGGTATTGATGAGATCACCAAAGGATAAAATAACAAGGGAGAAGGTAAAATCTTGAGAAACTCTTTGGCAGCAGGAAAAGGATTTAATACAAGAGGGTATGAGAAATACACAAATGAAGAGTTAATATCAGTATTAATAAATAACCCAGGGAGCTTTCTCTGCTTCAAAAATAATCACAATCTCTGGCCAAGGTTCCCAAGCAGTAATGTCACAAAATACACGCCCTTTCTGTTTTCAGATTCTTATTTGTTACTACCCAAAAAAACAAAGATGTCTTAGAAAATAACACCTTCAATTGAGTTCTCAGATATAAGAACAACTTGAAATAAAAACACTGCTACCTCTTCAAAAGATGCAAGTAAATGGCTGGCCTCTTAATGACTAAGACTATAAGCATACTTCCACAGTCCTTTTGATCCATCAATGGTATTGCTAGTTCTGTATCCCAAAGACATCCCAAAAAAGGGAAAAGGACCTATTTGAATGAAATTATTTACAGCAGCTCTTTCTGTGATGGCTAAGAATTGGAAGCCAAAGGGATTCCCATCAACTGGGGAATCACTAAGCAAGCCGTGGCATATGATTGTAATGGAATATTGTGCTATAAGAAATGACAAGGAGATTCACATCCAGAGAAAGAACTATGAAATCTGAGTACAGATCAAAGCATACTATCTGCTCTTTTTTTGTCTTGTTTTTTTTCTTTCTCATGGTTCCTCCCATTCATTTTAATTCTTCTTTACAACATGACTAATATGAAAAATGTGTTTAATGAGAATGTATGTGGCAGGGTGGCTAGGAGGCGCAGTGAATAGAGCACTGGCCCTGGAGTCAGGAGGACCTGAGTTCAAATCCGCCCTCAGACACTTGACACACTTAGTAGCTGTGGAACTTGGGCAAGTCACTTAACCCCAATTGCCCTCCAAAAAGGAAAAAAAAAGAATGTATGTGGAGAGCTTATATCAGACTGCATGCCATTTTGGGGGGGAGCAGGGGAAGGCTAGGAATATAGAGGAAAATTTAAAGCTCAAAAGCTTACGGAAGTGAATGTTGAAAACTAAAAATTAACTAAATTTGAAAAAGAACAGATTTTTAAAAAAAGAAATGACAAGCAGGATGATTTCAGAAAAACCTGAAAAGAATTCCATGAACTAATGCACAGTGAAGTGAACAGAACGAGAAGAACATTGTACACACTAACAGCAATACTGTTCAATGAATGACTTAGCTATTCTCAGCAATACAATGATCTAAGACAATCCCAAAGGTCTAATGATGAAGCATACTATCTGCCTCCAGAAAAAGAACTGATATTGACTGAATATAGACTGAAGCATTTTTCATTTTCTTTCTTTTATTCAAGTCTTCTTGTACAAAATGACTGACATGGAAATATTTTACATAACTGCATATGTATAACCTATATATGATTGCTTACCAGCTCAGGGGGAAGGAGAGAAGGAGGGAGGGATAAAATTTGGAACTTTAAAATTCAAAACTTTAAAAAACTGAAGGAAGGAAAGAAGCCCCTCACAACCCGGTCCCAACCTATCTTTCTAGCCTTATCAAACATTATTCCCCCTCCAATACTATGCAATCCAGTCAAAATGACTGTTTCTCTGATCCTCACTCATGACATTCTACCTCTCATTCCCGTGCCTTTTAATGGGCTGTTCCACACACCTGGAATGCTTTTTCCTTTCTCTTCATCTTGTATAGTTGTCCTCTTCCTTTAAGACTCAGCTCAAGTATATTCTTTTAAATGTACCCTTTCCTGATTTGCCATTTAATAGCTAATGCCTTCCCTTTCAAATTACCAAGCATTTTTTCATATGTATTCACTTTATGCCACATAGATTTATATCTGTACTTACTGTCTCCTCCTCAATAATGTAGCCTTGCAAATAGGGTTGTTTTATCCTGTGTATTTATGTCCCTGGCACAAAGGAGGTGCTTAATAAATCCTTACTGACTGATTTACTGTGTTGTGATTCTATGCCAATAGAATAAGTTCTAGGACAACTACTCCAAACCTTTCTAAAGGTAAAAATTCCCCAGTAATTAGCAACCAAAGAAAAACCAACTAAGCCCAGAATGTCTCAGCCTCTAAAGATGAAGCCAGGAACAGTCTATCTAGAAGAATCTTTTTCTGGATTTCCCTTAAAAAATCAGACCAATACATCCTGGAGAGTCTTCAACACACACACTCCCTGGTTGTCCTCTTCACCCTTTCCAAAGCATTAAATACAAAGGGTTAATTTGGTGGTGCTTGTGGAGGCATTAAATTAAAAAAAAAAAACAAAACAAAACCCATTTTTGTTCTGAATTTAACAAACATCAAATAAAATAAACATTCCCATATACAAAGTAGAGCAGAAGCAACAGACTGTACACAGAACTCCAAATCATCATTGTGTACACCTTGCTTTCCCTTTTAAGCATAATAAACTCAACACATAACATTCCAAAATATTTTGCCTGCCTCTGTTTCCTTCTGATCTCCTTCATGTTCTCTCCATGTATTTAAAAATGCTTTTCAATGACATTTTTAAGGGATTAATTTGAAAAGTGCACAGTTCAACAATCCTTTACACACAGCATAGGTAATCAATAAATATTTACTGAATAAATGAAAGAAAAGCTTGGAAGATTTCTCAGAGTACATGTTATGCTTATATTCTAATGGAACTGAAATTTTCTTTGCGTAACACATAAAGAAACAAGGTCTCTCGTGTCCACAACCCAGGGTGCATGGTATTTACAGCACACATAATTTGACAATCAGTAACAACCCCAAGTATTTCAACTGGATTGCTTCTCTCTGGTAACAGTGCTTGGGTCCCTCTCACAAACACTCACAATCACAGTAGTTCTGTTCATATTTATTTTTCTCATAAGAGCTCAATATGCTTTCAAATTTAGTGATATCATTCCCCACAACAGCTCTAGGAAGAAGGCTCAGACAGACCTTCATTTGGCCTTCAGAAAAGCCCTATCTGTAATAAGAGGTAACATGGGCTTCTATGTTTGTACAAGCCCCCCCTGGGCCCAAACTCCTCTGGATGCACTTCTTTTCCAAAGTGGGTCTTAGCCCATACCCAATTAGCCAGGACTCTCAGAAGGCTGCCCTGCCTGGGACACTCATAGGCTCGTTTCTCCTTTAAGGACCTTTCCTCACAAAGGTCAACAGCCCAGACGTTGGACAAGCTGGAAAATGTCAGAGTGTGGTCTGTACTGATGGTCCTCATTAGCCCCTAGAGAGGGCTTGGGACTCCAGGGAAAGACAGTGGTCAAAGGCAGTAAATCCCTGCCATTATTAATAGCTTCAGTACTTCCTAACAGAATGCTTCCCTGTATGACTCCCAGTTTAATAGATTCATGAGAATATCTGGCTTATAACAGCACTGTATCATGGACTTACAGAGAGAAAGAGGGATGAGAAAAAATAATTCATTATTCAAAGTAAAGTTGGTTAAAAAAAAATCCAGGGAAATAGTATGCAAATTTTAGAAACAGTGAATGAACTTACTTTGCAGAATACATCTGTGAGGTATAATCATTCGATGATCGAGGGATGTAATCAGCACATGTCATAACTGAAATAAAAAAGATCATCAGATAAAATAAATAGAAATAAAAATAAACTGTTAAGTAAGGCCAAACAGAAGTTTTGCATATCCCCATGGTATAATCTTTAAAAGCAATACAGGAGGGCTGGTATGTTGAGATAGAAAAATAACTGGACTGGAAGTCAAGAGACCTGAAAAATAGTCCCAGACATGCCCAAGTTGGGCCATGGATGTAGCTCTTCCCTCTAGAAATCAGTTTCCTCCTCGGTAAAATGAAAGAGCTGGGTGAGCTCCTTTGGGCTCTGGTCCTCTGTTCCTGCAGAAACAAGTTCAGGAGAGAAGGCAACAAGGACAGGAACATTCCATACCGATACAGGTTTCAGTGCCCTCCAAAAGCTCAGATACTTCCTAAGGGGGTCACAGTTTGCATACACTGTTCTGTCCATTCTACAGTCATCTCTGCTCCTGGGGAAGTAGCAGAAGCAGCTTTGTTCATGGTGGCATCTGGGATATGGCAAACTGGGAGTCAAGGTCTTGCCAAGAGGCAAACAGAAGGGCTCTAAAACTGCACCTGCCTCTGCTGACTTGTGAAGAGACAGGAATTTTCTGACCTGAATGGACATCAAAACAAGATGGCAAGAGGCAGACTGGAAAAACTAGAGCTCCAAAATGGCTTTAGTATCAGCAAAGAGCTAAGTTGAGAAGCTCCCTGTAACTAAAAGAAACATAGAATTTTAAAGCCGAAAAGCTCTCTAGAGATCATTGAGTTAATTCATTCACTTTACAATGGAAGAACTGAGATCCAGAACGGAACTTACATGAGGGCAAAGAGAAAAATCAGTGGCAGAGCTAAGACCAGAACCTAAGTTTTTGGATTCCTGCTCCACAATCTTACCACTATAACAAGTTATGGTCTCTTATTTAAAGGTGTCATTTAGGGCTGTTCAATGTCCCCTGAAAAGTAGCCAAAGGCAGAGCATAAGTAAACTAATGTGTAGAGGGAGAAGCAGAAGTACAGACTCCAAGGTCTTCCTAGTGCTCCTTGATACCACATGGGAGTTAGGCCTTTTCTTAGCAGCATCCTACTGTCTTCCCCGGGGAGCAAACTCTTAAATGAGGGGCAAACAAAGCAAAGTGCTCATGCCTCAGTGGCAGGAAAAAAAATCCTACTGGGTAAGTCCATGCTACATGCAGACTAATACTAGATGTGACAAGCTTTTACTAGAATCCTCAACAGTTCAAGAACTTTGTCTAAAATTAATAAGACTGTGCCTTCTCGGGTAAACAATGGGAAAGGAGACCAAACCATGCCTTCTCACTAGATTATTTTAAAGAAGTCAGAAGGACCTTTAGTTCAAGGGAAGATTAAAGTCAGATCAGGTGTGGACCAATGCGAATCAATGTTTGAGTGAATTCATGAAACAGACTCACCAAACAACCAACTTCTTTTGAGTTTAAGGAATAAAATTCACTTAATGGGAAAAAATTACAATGATGAGCAGGCCACACCTAATTCTGATGATTTCTCTAAGTTACCTCCTCAGGAGGCACATAGTTCCTGGCTCTGGCTATTACCATGGATGAAAGAAGGAACCACTCATGAAAATTTGAAGGTAGGGGCAGCTAGGTGGTGAAGTGAATAGAGCACTGGCCCTGGAGTCAGAAGGACCTGAATTCAAATCCCGCCTCAGACACTTAACACTTACTAGCCATGTGACATTGGGCAAGTCACTTAACTCCAATTGCCCTGTCTTCCCCCCACTAAAAAAAAAAAGAAAATTTAAAGGTCATGTTCCGAAGTATGCTAAATAACAACTTAAGTAACCAGAAGTATTTGGGTTAAAATTAAGAAATTAGGCAGTGAGGTAGCAGGTTGGGTGAAAATGCTGGCCCTGAAGTCAGGAAGATTGAGTTTAAATGCAGCCTCTGATACTTAGTAGCTATATAACCCCGGGCAAATCATTTAACTTCTGTTTTCCTCAAGTTTCTTCAACTGTAAAATGCAAAATCAGCGCCTAGCTCCAAAGTTATTGTGAGGGTCAAATTAAATAAGACAATAAAGTCTTATAGGAATGCTTACTATTATTACTGAATCAGTTTTAATACCAATTCATATAGGTAGCGGGGCACACTGAATAGAAGACCTGACATTTATTACCTGAGAGCCTTTTAAAATCTTTTCCCTGAATTACTCCAGTCCTCAAAAGAGAACCATCAAAGAGAAGACAAAGTAAAAATTCTGGAGTTGTGGGACAGATACTCCTCTATGCTCTGAAAAGTAAGTCAGATTTAGCCCCAGTTTCCTGAAAGCCAGGAAGATTTAATGATCCAAAAAGAATTAGCTAGTGGGGAAAAAAAAAAACAACTACAGGAATGTCAAAAGAGGGGACAAGAGAATATGGTAAATATTATGTCAAGGAGGGACCTGTTCTGCACAAGGGATCCTCTAAAGGTTGGTTATGGATTGAATTAGTGTGGCCATTTGGAGAATGGGGTGGGGTGGGGGGAATAGCCTCAGAGCACCAAAGTCATTTTAAGAGAGATTTTCTATCAGTTGGGAATGGACAGTTCTAAGGTAGTGCCTAGTACAGGTATGAAAGGGGACCCTGGGGTTAGATGGGATATTCTAAAACAGGAGTTAAGAACTCCCAGAGTCTGTAAACTTTTGATAACTGCATTTCAACATAATGATATTCATTTGTAATCCTATGTATTTTATTTTATACATCTGAAAACATTCAGAGAAGGAGCCCACAGAACAAAAAAAAAGTTAAGAATTCCTGTTCTAAGGGAAAGTGGTGAAGTTAACTTGGAGTGAGAGGAAGACATTTTGAAAGGCAAGTATCTTACAGAGATAGAATTTTTAAAGACCATATGATGGAAGAGAAGTGGCTGTTTAGTATCTGTCTCCTTCTCCCTCTCTCTCTTTTGAGACTAGGTCTTTCTATCTCACCCAGGAAAGAGGTGCAGAGTCCATCCACAGTCCAATGCTACTAATGAGTAACAAGGAAGCTTTGGCTTGTTCCTTTTCCAACCTGGCTGCTTCACCTATCCTTAGGCACCCAGTCCACCAGGAGTTCATACTATTGGTACCAGACTTACTAAAGATCCCAAATTGGATTTAGCCTGTCTGTAGCTCAGAACTCCCCAAATCAAGAGATCCACTAGCCCCAGCCTGCCCAGCAGCAGGGATCATAGGCATGTGCCACCATGCTGGACTGTTTAGTACACCAAACAGCTTGGTTTTTAAATTTTTTCTCCTTTCCATCTGGCATAAAGCTGAATCCTCTTTCATGTGTGTGGTTGCCCCTAATTAGAACATAAGTCCCTTGAAAGATATAGACCCATTTGTTTGTATCCTAAGTGCTAAGTATGGTGATGTACATGCAGTAAGACCTTAATGGTTGCTTTCTACTTCATTCCATTTTTGACTGTTTTGTAATGTGTACAGACTTCCTAGAGAAGTAAGTACCCTTGACTACTTATGTGATCTAGCAAGGAAGACAGAAGGGTATCAATGAGAGAGTTTGGTAGCTTATAAGTTTGGAAAACAAAACTTCCTTTTTTGCTTTTTTGGAGGGGGGAAGGCAGGGTAACTGGGGTTAAATGACTGGCCCAAGGTCACACAGCTAGTAAGTGTGTCAAGTGTCTGAGGCCAGGTTTGAACACAGATCTTTCTGATTCCAGGGCCGGTGCTCTATCACTGCACCACCTACCCACTTTGAAAACAAAACTTCTAATTCTCAGAAGACATACTTCAGATACTAATATGACAATTTATTATGAATTTGTACAACTTCTCAAATTGTTCTCTTGGTCTTAGGCTGCCAGTTTAAGCCTAGAAGTCTTACAAGGACTCACAAACTTTTCTATATGGCCCTATCCCTATGACACTGCCCACTCTGCTTAGAATCTGAAAGAAATCCCTAAATGGGATTCACTGCATGAGCACCTGGGTGATTTTGTTCTCCATCCAAATAACGGGAAATTAGTCCTCTCTGCACACCATGGAAATGAATTACTGAAAAGATCTGTTTCTTGGGTACTTACTTTCATCTGACATGGTAAGGTTTGAAGCAAGGCTTGAAGCTTCAGGTTTCTGATCACTGCCTTCAGGGTTGCTCACTTGACTGGAGGGAATCAAAATGAATACATTAGCCACCAAAATCATAACTGAAGTGACTGACAATGCTTAACGGCTGCCTTCTCCACACCTTGGGGGAAGTGGTCTCACTCCGCCACATGAGATCACAGCAGTCTGCCTTTCTCTTTTGGAGCCTCTCATGTTCTAATCCACTTTCCATGTATCTGGGCACATTTCATAACTCTCCCATTTAGCAGTAAGTTCCTTGAGGATATGGACCCTGTTTTGCTTACCTGTACATCTCCCGCAGAACATTCAGGATTTACCTACATTTGTGGGTGGAATGAATAAATGTTCCTAGTGAGCCTGGAAGGAACCCCTCCCCAACCCCACTTTGCTCCCTGCAGGACAATGGGTGCCTTGGAGTTTTAAGACCCTCAGGCCTATAGATATCTCTGTGGCTTCCAAGAGAAAGTTAAAATCAGGGTCCCAAAAGTAGCCTTCCCAGAATTCTATTATGGGGGGTTCTGGGTCTGCAAGATGCTGCCTCAAGTCTTGTGAGCATACAGAAGCTCCAGAAAGTAGTCTAGTTGGCAGTAGGTACAGGATGTTATTATTAAAACTAACATAATTACTATATATTTTTTTAAACTCCTAAATGCTTATTTTCCATTTAAGAGAGTCACAAAAGCACCACAGAAGTAGAAATGGAAAAGTTTAAAGACCCAGTGGATCTTTAAACTAGGGGGTGTATTAGGGGTCAGAAGGAGTGATTTGTACACAGATTCAAATATACAAGGGATCAGATAATGTTCCCAAAGCATAACAAGAGAGCGGAAGAAAACTGATACAATAGTTAGCCTATAAGTGAGATATTATTCCTGCCTCCTGACATCAGCACTATAAAAGACCTACTTTATTATTCTCAACAAATAGAAAAATGATGGAACACACACACACACACACACACACACACACACACACACACACACACACGTTTAAACCCAAGTCAAATAAATCAGAGAACAAATGAGGCAAGGTGACTCAAATGTAGAAGCACAATTGGAATAGGGGTAGTTATGCCCCAGACTGTGATCTTGGGAAAACTGATACCAGCCCTTACAAGCGTAACAATGTATTTCCCCTTCAAGTCTCCCCTGTTCCTCCCCACAACTGTGTCCTCTATTTTTCTCCACTCTCAATACTCCCTCAACTTCTGCTCTCTTTCTCTCTTAGCTCTCCCTCTTCTTGCTTCTTCATGGTCTTAATCAGATCCTGTTTCTCTAAGAACTAGAGTACGGTGATTCACAGAACCAGAAGCCTTCAGCCTACAATACTGTCAGTTAAAAAAGAACAGGAAGTAACTAAGAGGTTAAAACTGTATAAAGGGGAGGGGGCGGAGCCAAGACGACAGAGTAGAAACAGCACTTCCAAGGCGCTCTCCCCAACACCACTTCCAAACCATGTAAAAGGTGGACTCTGAACAACTTCTGGAACTCTAACACCCACAGAAGAGCACAGAGAAGTTAACCTCCCGCTGAGGACAGCCCGGCAGCCCTGCAGCTAAGCGCATCACTCTGGGAGCGGCCAGCACAGCACAGCACAGAGCTCTTGGAGCCAAACCCAGGCCCTCCTGAGTCGAGGTTTCAGCCCTAGGGCGGCTGGGCCAGCAGCCGGCTGGAGGAACCCCAGAACACCAGCAGCTGTGGTGATTCCAGAATTATCAACACAGATATGCCTAGGACAAAATGAGAGGCTAGTGCCCTTTGGACTTTGGGACCAGTATTTGGGGAACGCGTCAGCTTCTTCCCCTGGGGGCGAAAAGTGGCTGAGGAGACAAGGCACAGAAACCATTTTGCAGCTTCAGTGGCAGCTTCAGCTCCTAGTCTGCGAACTGTAGGGAGATCCAGCGATCAGTCTTGGGGTGTAATCACTCTTGCTTTAACATCCCTGGATCTGGATTGTGGTCTTGGGGGGAGGTCTGGGGTGGGTATCCAGCTTGCCAGAGCGTGTGGAGGCTTTACAGAGGCCACCCAACTAATACCTCCAAAAGTTGTGAAGACCCCAACTTTGGGACAGAAGCTCCCCTGTCTGGTGGCAGAGTCCTACTATGGCAACAAGCCCAAAAATGAAGTAATTAAGTGGCAACATGCCTAGGCAAAGGAAACAAAATAAACAGAATAATGCAACATTAGACTCCTATTTTGGCGGCAAAGAGGATCGAATCATGGAACAGGAGGAGGACTGTGAGGTCAGAAATCCTGCACCAAAAGCCCCAAATGAAAATATGAGCAGGTTACAGGCCACAGAGGACGTTAAGAAGGATTTTAAAAACCAAATAAGAGAAGTGGAGGAAAAATTGGGAAGGGAAATGAGAAGGATGCAGGAAAAATCTGAAATGGGAGTCAACAGCCTGACTGAGGAAAATAATACCTTAAAAAACAGACTAACTCAAATGGCAAAGGAGGCTCAAAAGGGCAATGAGGAGAAGAATGCCTTAAAAAGCCAAATTTGCCAGACAGAAAAAGAATCTCAAAAACTCACTGAGGAGATTCATTCCTTCAGAGTTAGACTAGAGCAAATGGAAGCTAGTGACTTTATGAGAAATCAAGATGCTGTTAAACAGATCCAAACAAATGAAAGAATAGAAGGCAATGGGAAATATCTCATGGGAAAAACCACTAACCTGGAAAACAGAACCAGGAGAGATAATTTAAAAATTACTGGACTACCTGAAAGCCATGATCAAAGAAAGAACCTAGAAATCATCCTTCAAGAAATTCTCAAGGAAAATTGCCCTGATGTTTTAGAACCAGAGGGCAAAATAGAGGTTGAAAGAATCCACCAATCACCTCCTGAAGATCCCAAAAAGAAAACTCCTAGGAACATTATAGTCAGGTTCTGGAATTCCCAGATCCAGGAGAAAATATTACAAGCAGCCAGGTAGAAACAATTTTAATATTGTGGAAACACAGTCAGGATAACACAGGATCTGGCAGCTTCTACACTGAGGGACTGAAAGGCTTGGAATATGATATTCCAGAGGTCAAAGGAGCTGGAATTAAACCCAAGAATCACCTACCCAGCAAAACTATCATATTCAAGGGGAAAATATGGTCATTCAGTGGAATAGAGGACTTTCAAGCATTCTTGATGAAAAAAACAGAGTTGAATAGAAAATCTGACATCGAGATATAAAAAGCAAGAGAAGCTTGAGTAGGTAAACAGGAAAAAGAAATCATAAAGAACTTATCAAAGTTGAGCTATTTACATGGTTGAACAATAGTTGAACTATTCCTACATGGAAAAATGATAATTGTAATTTACTAAACTTTTCTCAGTATGAGAATAGTTGAAGGGAAAAGAAATGTGTTTATATGTGTGTGTGTGTGTATGTGTGTGTGTGTACATACATATATATATATACATAGGAGGGTATATGGCCGTATGAATACATATGTGAATGTGTGTATATATGTGTACAGGTATACATAGATAAAGGGCACAGGACCAATTTAATAGGAAGGGATGTTACTTAAAAGGTGAAATTAAGAGGTGAGAGAGGAATATAATGAGAGGAGATGGGGAGAGACAGAATGGGGTAAATTATCTCATATAGAAGAGGCAAGGGAAAACTGTTACAATGGAGGGGAAGAACAGGAAGGCAAAAGGGAATGGGTTAACTTTATTCTCATTGAATTTGGCTTAGGGAGGGAATGAAATACACACTAAAAAGGGTATCTCACCCTACAGGAGAGTAGGGGGAAAGGGGATGAGAGGGGGAATGATGAAAGAGAGGGCAGGCTGGGCGGGAGGGAAGTTGGAAGCACCTACTTTTGAAAAGGGACAGGATCAAAGTAGAGAATAGAACAAGTGAGAGGTGGGATAGGAGGGAGGGAAATATAGTCAGTCTTTTGCAGTATATCCACTATGGAAATGTTTTGCATAGCTACATATGTATAACCTATACTGAATTGCTTATCTTCCCAGTAAGGGTGGGTGACAAGGGAGGAAGGGAATGAATCTGGAATTCAAAGTTTTAAAATCAAATGTTTAAAATCTATATCTATATCTCTACTATTATTAATATTATTTTACATGTAACTGGGAAATAAGACATACAGGCACTGGGGCACAGAGATCCACCATGCCCTACTGGAAAGTCAGAGGCGGTATGGGAGAAGATATGGGAGAAAGCAGATTGGAGGAGGGGATATTTTGGGGTGGTAGCTAGGGGAAAGATAGGGGAAAAAGTTTGTATGATGTAAATGAATGAATGAATGATGTAAACTAGACGTTAATAAAGCATTTGGTTTAAAAAAAAAAAAAGAAGACCTAAATGCAGGGCAGCTAGGTGGCAAAGTGGATAGAGCAATAGCCCTTGAGTCAAAAGGGCCCAAGTTCAAATCCAGCCTCAGACACTTACTAGCTATGTGACCCTGGGAGTAGTCCCAATTGCCTCCTCTTCCTTTCCTGCTCCACCCTACATCCCAAAAAAAGATCTAAATGCAAGTCCTAGCTTCAACACTTGGCAGCCATGTGAGCTTGGCCAAATTTTTTCTCTCCTGAAACATTTTCCTCACCTGTAAAATGGGAGTTGTATTTATACTACTTGATTTTAAGGTGGTTGTGACAAAAGCACCTTGTAATTATCTTCTGTGAATGTGAGATTGTTAGTAGTGATACCTGAAGTTAGTTACTTAAGATCCCTTAAGCCATGATATCAAACCAAGTGTAAAGTAATCTTTTAGTATCATGTTCATATAAAAATTAAGTGGGAAGGATCTGTGCGGGGGTGGGGGGGGGGTGTCTGTTCTCACACCTGCAATTCTTAGACCAATACTGTCAATAACAGAAGACCAACAGTTTAATCTCCCTACCCAGCAAAACTGAGTGTCTTGTTTCAGGGGAAAATATGGTCATTAAGTGGAACAGAGGACTTTCAAACATTCTTTTTTTTTTTTTAAAGCAATTGGGGTTAAGTAACTTGCTCAAGGTTACACGGCTAGTCATTATTTATGCGTGGGTGCTCATTTTCTGAGGCCGGATCTGATCTCCGGTCATCCCAACTCCGAGGCCGGCGCTCTTACTCACTGCACCACCTAGCCGCCCCTTTAGGGCAATTGGGGTTAAGTAACTTGCCCAAGGTTACACGGCTAGGTTTTTTTGTTGTTGTTGTTTGTGTGGATTAAGTGTCGGAGGCCGGCTCCGAACTCAGGTCCTTCTGACTCCAGGGCCGGCGCTCTATTAACTGTGCCACCTAGCCGCCCCTACTTTCAAACATTATTGAAGAAAAAACCAGAGTTGAATAGAAAATTTCACATTCAGACACAAGAGGTAAGAGATACCTGAGAAGGTAATCAAGGAAAAGAAATCAAAAGAAACTTATCAAAGTTGAACTATTTACATTCCTACATGGAAAAACAGTAACTGTGACTGATAAAACCTTTCTCAGTATGAAAATAATTGAAGAAGGATGTATGGGCATATGCATACATATGTGAATGTGTGTATATATGTTTACAGGTATACATGGATAGAGGGCACAGGTCGAATTTGGTGGGAAAGGATGATACTTAAGGGGTAAAGTTAAGAGGTGAGAGAGGAATGTGGCAAAAGGAGATGGGGAGAGACAGGGTAGGGTAAACTATCTCATGTAGAAGAGGCAAGGGGAAGTGGTTGCAGGGGAGGGGAAGAACAGGAAAGCAAAAAGATAAAACCATATTCTCACTGAATTTGGCTCAGGAAGAGAATGACATACATACTAAATGGGATATCTCACCGTGCAGGAGAACAGGGGGAAGGAGGATGAGAAGGGGGATGAGAGGGGGGATGAGATGGGGGATGATGGAGGGGAGGACATTCTAGGGGAAGGGGAGGTTGGAAGTACCCACTTTCAAAGAGGGACAGGATCAAAGTAGGGAATGGACCAGGTGGGGGGGGTGGGATGGAAATATAAGCAGTCTTTTACAATATATCTACTATGGTAATGTTCTGCATAGCTATACATGTACAACACATACTGAATTGCTTATCTTCTCAAAGGGAGTGGGTGACAAGGGAGGAAGGGAATGGATCTGAAATTCGAAGAAGAAAAAATAAAATAAAACTGTGTAAAGGGGGAGGCTAGGTGGCACAGTGAGTAGAACATTGGCCCTGGAGTCAGAAGGACCTGAGTTTCTATCTGGCCTTAGACACTTAAGGCACACACAAACAAAATCCTAGCTGTGTGACCTTGGGCAAGTTACTTAACCCCAATTGCCCTCCAAAAACAAACAAACAAACAAACCAAAAACTGTATAAAGATACTAATAGAAAGAAACATTAGATGTACTCAATACAGAGTTTGAAACATCTTTATTGTACACTCAAAACCAAATTTCAAAGCCCAGGGACAATAATGACAAATGAAAAGAAATTATTTCGTCCCACAATAATCTCGTCCCTGAGAGTGTATTAGTGAAACATGGAAGCACAGATTTTCTCAAATGATCTCCCGAATATATATGTTTTCCTACGCTAAATTGTATCTCAGGGTATTTCATTCTGACCTCTGACAACTTCTATACTTTCTGGCACTGATAAAAACTTTTTTTTTTTAAACCTTACCTCTTCAAATGAGAAAACTTAAAGTTTGTAAGCTATGAAGCACCACGTAAATATTAGCTGTTATATACTAAACAGTTTTTGGACAGCTCAGTAAGGTCCTACTCAGGTTAATATTTCATGTAAGAACAGAGTTAAGCACAGAAGCACAGCTGTAAACACCATTCTTTAATGAGATATAAAATTGGTAGAGATAACTTCTGAAAACCTGTGAATCCTTGGGGGTGGAGGGAGCAGGGAAGAAGACATATTTAGAAATACATATATATATATTTAGAAAATTTGGAACTCAAGGGATTGTGGAACTGAATGTTGTAAACTAAAAGTAAATAAATAAAATTTTAAAAAAGAATAACTGGGGGCAGCTAGGTATCGCAGTGAATAGAGCATGGGGCTGGCCCTGGAGTCAGGAGGACCTGAGTTGAAATCCTGCCTTAGACACTTGACACACTTAGTAGTCGTGTGACCTTGGGCAAGTCACTTAACCCCAACTGCCCTGCCCTCTCTCCTAAAAAAAAAGAATAACTGTCTAAATATTATCTACCTAGCAGGTACTTGAATAAGTTTGAACTAAAGTTAACATTTTCCCCACAAATAAAGTCTTAATTAAAAAACCTAGCTTATGTTAAACGAAAAAGAAGTTTAATGTTGCTTTCAAGAAGCAATAATAAATGATGTCATTCAATAAACATTTATTAAGCACCTACTAAGTTTTGCCAGGCAAGCACTGTGTTAAGCACTGGGATGTGGAAAATGGTCTTTGAAAAGTCATGGTAAGAAAAAAATGTATATTGAACTTCCACTTACTCAAAATAGGATTATTTTCTGTCCTTCAACCTTGGAAATTCAAAGAACAGCATGTCATGAACTCAGGGCAGAGGACTTCAACCCTCCTCCATCCTGGCCACCCAAATCCAAGCAGCCAAACAAGGATACATTTTGGAAGAATTTGAAAAACCTGATACTGGGATCAGAAGTTCTAGTTGTAGCTTTTTGTTACTAACCAAAACAATACCATGCTGGGCAGAACAGAACTACCTCACTTGTGTGATATTAAGATAAGCAAAACCTGCCCCTCTTGAGGAAGCCTTTTCTTCTGAAATGTCAAAGGTGTTGGTAAAGTTCCTTGATTTCTTTCTTTCTTTCTTTTTTTTTGGCTTTTTGGAGGGGGAAGGGTATGGCAACTGGGGTTAAGTGACTTGCCCAAGGTCACAGGGCTAATAAGTGTGTCAAGTGTCTGAGGCCAGATTTGAACTTAGGTCCTCCTGACTCTAGGGCCGGTGCTCTATTCACTGTGCCACCTAGCCACCCCCAGGTTCCTTGATTTCTAAGTGAGCATACAAGCACAGTGCATTGCAGGCTCCCCAAGGAGTTAAAGTGTTCATGGTTAGGCCAAATCCACACATCAAATGATCCCTCTCTAGGGCTGTACTATTTCCATGCCATCTATAAAATCTATGACCACAAAAACCTTTTCCTGTCATTATAATCACTTCTTCTGATCAACCTAAATTGTGATAAATAATCTGTGCCTGAAAATAGCCCCTATAGATAACAATAGCACATACACAATACAATTATAATATCTATAGTCACCAAAACATTGTTGATCCACTGTAGACCAAAAAATGTTTCTAATCATAATTTTTATGAATCAAATTCACAGCCATATATGCACAGTATAAACGGTAACTTAAAAACCACATTCCTTCTCCTATCTCTTATAGAACTACTCTTTGGGAGACATTCTATCTGTTTAGTGCAAATAAAGGCTGGCAGTGCCAAACTGCTCATATAGTTTATATTTGGGAAATATCTCCTTGTAGGGCACGCTGTTAATTAACTGAACAGAAAATAAAGTTATACTTAGGGCAACTGGGTCTTACAATTTACATAAAAATGGACCTGCAGAAATATTTTAAATGTTCTTAGGTTGTGAAGCCAGAGCTGAAATATGATATCAAACCAATTGCAAAAGCACATAGCAACCAACTTTTGTGACCAGACCAGGTACTCATATATAAAAAGAAACTTTAAGACAGATGTAGTTTGTTGGCATTTTCCCATACCACGTCATGATCTTATAATGTCTGAATTTCACAAAAGATTCATACTGCTTTGCTAATTCTGTATGGAGGAGGATTTGATCATATTCCTCCCAAATTCATTCGGCATGGTCTCTTAAGAGATGGTCACACAACACTCCACCTCCCTTGGTCACAGTGTAAATGTTGGCTGGCTTCTCTTCATCCAGGATGAACCTGGGGAAGTAAGTGCTCTAGAGTGTGACTCTCTCTGAAGTGCAGGTCTCCCTCTAAAAGCAGCTGTATTTTTGGTGTATGTCCTCAAACCTTTGCTTGGGACTCCAAGGCCCAGATCACACAGAGTGGAAGGGGGGGGCTCAGTGCCACGCCCAAACTGTAGCCTCTTCCACAGAGCCCTGGTTCCTGTGCTTAGTCTGGGCCAAGGCAGCTCCAGGGGGTCACTTGCACAAACCTCAAGGGCTCCATAAAGGGGGGGGGGCAGCACCCTGCCATCAATGTCACAATCATCACTGAGTGTCCTGACACAGCAGAGAGAACATGGTAGGGCCTAACAGGCAATTGCAGTGGTGAGAGAGACCCACAGTAGACTCCAGTGGAGAGGACTCAGCTCTAACACCCTGAAGGACCTGGTGTAATCACTCATCTTCTTTAAGCCTGAGTTTGTGTCCTTATATAAAATGGGAGGATCAAATCAGATGACCCTGAAGAGCCCATCTGACTCTCAAATCCTGTGATCCAGAGATTGGTGGGGAGAGAGTAGGCATTGACAAATGACCTTGAAGACCAGAAGAGAAATGATTTGTCAAATGGGAGAGCCATGATCAATGTTTGTGATGAGAGCTGAGCTGGAGGTTAAGCCAAGGAGAGGTAGGGGCCCAGGCAGAAAGAAGTTTATTTCAGAAATCTGTTTCTGGAGACTATCCGCAGCCTAACAGTATTTTCTAGAACGGTGTCAAGAGTCAAAGGAAAGAAGGAGAACTATTGTTGAGCACAATTCCACCCTCCCCTTCCCTTAAAAGATCTGTAAGCAGGCAACTCTACCCTTCCCCTTCCCTAACTGATGGGGGGGGGGGGGGAGTTTCAGCCTAGGGTAAAATCTTCCCCCATTCTGGGTTCCCAGTCCCTCAGCCTAGGGTACACTTCAAATTCAAATGTACACTGACCAATCACTGATTATAGTTTCAGCTACAATAGCTGGCTATTGGATCTCTTTAAAAACTAGCAAGCTGTCCATGCCAGCACTGTCGGATTTGGGTAAGCATGTAACCCCAGCAGTCCCATGGTAATAAAATCCACTTCCAATTTTAATCTCGGGGATCTTCTGTCTCACTCAATTATACTCTTCATCATAAATGGAGATGGAAAGGAAAAAGAAAGTGCTAGAAAGGGAAAGGATGAAAAGAAAGGAAAGCATCCAGAGTGTCCTGGAGAGAGTCAGAACCCTCAAAGTTACACACACCACCACTGCGGCCCACAGAGAGTCACTTAATGTCCGTGAGGGACTCTTTTCATCTGTCAAATAGCAGTAACAGCACCAAGAGCAGCTGATTTCAGGCCCTGAGTACTCACACCAAGGGCTCCTGGCAGGGAGCCAAGTGAATCCTCAGGTGGCCTCAGAAGGCCACAGTAGGCCACAGTGACTTGCACTGTATCCTAAGCCAGTGCTGGAGGCAGATTCCCACCCAGGGCTTCTGGCTCCAAGTCCACCACTTTATCCTCTGGAAATGTCTCTCCATCTTACATCCTATCACCAGCCAGTCCAGAGAAGCACCATGCTCAATAACCAAAATGTGAGAAAAATAACCGTGAACAGCCCCAAGGTGGAGATTTCATATTTCTTTTTTTTGTTTTTGCCTTTTGGAGGGGGGAAGGCAGGGCAATTGGGGTTAAGTGACTTGTCCAAGGTCACACAGCTAGTATGTGTTAAGTGCCTGAGGCCGGATTTGAACTCAGGTCCTCCTGACTGTGCCACCTAGCCACCACAAGATTTCATATTTTTAAAACATGTAAAACTATGAGCTACTTGAAAGGAAGGTAAGTTATAAATGTGAAAGTGATTTGCCAAAAGCACAAAACAGGAAAGAAACAGCTAGATTTACAAAAGGCCACAACTGTTCAGAGCACCAAATGCCAACTCTGCTATTGCTAAAGTAGTCACACTTTATTCTTACATACTACCCCACAGGATTCATAAAACCCTACGTACTAACACTACTTAATGGGGTCCCTTGGGAAAAAGGAGGTGGAGTACTGTTTGTTATTAACTCTGACTTGAGTTTTAGAGGGGCTGGGGGTAGAAGGAGGCCTGTGATTTTATTGGCTTTCGAAATCTCCTCTATCAATGCAGAATGGTATATTTTCTGCAATTTATGAGCACTGCCTAAAGCACAGCGATGTTAAGTTACTTGCCCCGGGTCACACAGTAGTGTCAGAAGCTGGACTTCAAACCAGGACATTCTGGCCCCTAGGTCACTTCTACTAACCCAAACCAGAAAGAGGAGCAAAGGCTAAGGGTAATAAACAGGTAGAGGAAAAAAGAGAGATAACATATCACCTTGTATGTTTGCACAGAAGCTTCACCAAAGCTCTCATGCACATTACCTTACTTATTCCTCGTAACAAGCCTATAAGTACAAAATGGTTATCAGTCAAGACTTAATTAGCTACACACTCATTTTGGATTCTCTTCCTGACAAGGTCAAGCACAGACAGTGTCTGAGGGTATTTAAATGCACAAGCACTAGGGAATCTGACAATCTTTTCCAAAGACAAACCCTCCATTAGCACAAATAACTGAGTATTAAGTACAAAGGGGGAAGGTGTGCCTCAAAAAGGAAGGAAGTGTCTGAGAGTAGCTATGTGCTGTACAATTTCCTTAGTAGGAAAGAAGGAAGGCAGAGGAGGCAGGGGATGATCTAAAAGTCTCCTAGAGGTCAGAGGTCTTTTTGGTCTTCAAAACCATATGGTTCTAATATCACTACAAGCATTTTAGAAAGTAAATAAAAACAGGAATCTAAATTGGTCATAATACTGCTAAGGGAAGGATTACAACCAATTTTTTAAAGCCCTGAAATTTTCCTAGTTTAGTTAGTTTTGAACTTCATGACCAGATTTGGGCAGGTATCCTCAATGAGACACAAAAAACCTTTTCTGCATCTCCTTGCTAGGTGCTCTCCATCCAAAAAATTCAAACAGCTGCTTTAAAACATAACTGCTTGGGGCAGCTAGGTGGCACAGTGAATAGAGCGCCGGCCCTGGAGTCAGAAGGACCCAAGTTCGGGCCGGCCTCCGATTTTTAATCCACACAAACAAAAAAACCTAGCCATGTAACCTTGGGCAAGTTACTTAACCCCGATTACCCTAAAGGGGCGGCTAGGTGGCCCAGTGAGTAAGAGCACCGGCCTCGGAGTTGGGATGACCCGAGATCAGATCCGGCCTCAGAAAATGAGCACCCACGCATAAATAATGACTAGCCATGTAACCTTGAGCAAGTTACTTAACCCCAATTGCTTTAAAAAAAAAAAACACACACATAACTGCATTGGTTTGTTTGTTTGTTTTTAACATGCAACTGGGAAATAAGATATGCAGGCAGTGGGGTATAGAAATCCATCTTGCCTTACTAGAAAGTTGGGGGCAGGGGTGGATATAAGAGAGAACAGATTGGGGCAAAGGGTATTCAGTAGGCTAGCTATTTTGGGGTGGGAGGTAGGGGAAAGATGGGGAGAAAAATTTGTAATGCAAAATCTTGTGGAAATGAATGTTGATAACTAAAAATAAATAAATTGGAAAAAAATATATAACTATCGGGGGCGGCTAGGTGGCACAGTGAGTAGAGAGCTGTCCCTGGAGTCAGAAGAACCTGAGTTCGGATCCGGCCTCAGACACTTAACCCACACAAACAAAAAAACCTAGCCTTGTGACCTTGGGCAAGTTACTTAACCCCAATTGCCCTCCAAAAAGCAAAAAAAAAAAAAAAAAAAAAATTATAACTATCCTTATGGCCAATGCCCTTCCCCAATCCAATGGCTCTTGACCAAAAAAGTCTAAAAAGATTACTGGGATAGACACCATTCCTATTAAACAGTCAATACATACTATAACCTTTCAGTAATCAGTAAACAGAAGTGTAGGGGAGAGAAAATTTACTTTGAAGAAAAATTTCCATCTTAAAGTTGGTTGGCAGAATGAAAATAGATGGTAAATGACAAAGTGTTAAATTTGTGACATTATTCCAACCAAATCAAAGCACACACCATGATGAGGTGAAAAGCAAAAATAATAAAGACAAGGTTGGAATGGATTATGAAGAAGTTTAAGTTCACGCACCTTAAAGTCTGCTCTCCCGAATCTTGCATCTTGGCTTTCTTCACCTGCAAAGACAAATTGATAAATGCAAACCAAGACAATGGTCTTTCTGGCCCAGAGAGAAACTGGGCTACAATGGTCAACTTCAATGATTTCAGTGATTTTCAATATTGATTTACTTACAATAAGATTCTGTTTTGAGGAAAAATTTAATTAGCTCTACTGTTTGTATACGATGGCTAAAGAAAACAAGCTACTCTAACTTTTGGTTGGATCCAAAAAAATTTTAGTTGATGATGATGCTTTTTGTAGATTCTGATTTCAAAGTTAAACTTTCACCTGAAAACAGACTCATCAGACTAGCAGCAGGAATTTCGAGATACATGCCACAGAGACAGTTATATAGAATCATTAGTAGGAAAAGACTTTAGCCATCATTTAACCTCACCTCATTTTGAGCCCCTACTCATCCCAGAGATAAGAAAACTAAGAGAAAGGCACTTCACCAGGTTCAAGCACAGACTGAGGCCTAGAGTCAGGCTTCCTAACTCTCATTCTGCTGCTTTCTCCAGTAGACCATCTGGCTTCCTCCAACAGTGTATTTTTCTATTTTTAAGTGAAATAGGTATTCAAGTTGAAGACCAATAGAATCATTACTTTTAAAGAAAAGGGACACAAACGCTGACTTTTAAGTCCTGTAGAATCTTAGAAGAAGAATTTTAGAGGAAGAAGGGAAAAATCAATTAGTCTAACTCCTTCACCTCACAAAAAAAGCAGGTGCGACCCAAAGAGAGGGACTTACCCAAGGGACCATAATGCGTCAGTGACTGAGCTGGTTTAAACCCAGGTCTTCAGACAATCAAGTAAGTGTTCTTTGTGCTACACTACACTGCCTGTCTTTTAACTACCATCATTTTTTCCCCTACAAAATCATTTTAGGGGCGGCTAGGTGGCGCAGTGAATAGAGCGCCGGCCCTGGAGTCAGAAGAACCTGAGTTCGGATCCGGCCTCAGACACTTAACGCACACACAAACAAAAACCTAGCCGTGTGACCTTGGGCAAGTTACTTAACCCCAATTGCCCTCCAAAAAAAAAAAAATCATTTTAAAGTTAAAAAAAAATTAAGAGTCAATCAATAAATTTTGCCTTACATTTGGAAGCTTTTGAAAATCTAGCAAATGTTTATTCACCTAACATGACAAATGCAGATCATAAGCTCATTAAGGGCAAGCATTGTACTGTTTTGTCTTGGCTCTCCAGAGCTAATAACAGACCACTGTACACAATAGGCAGTTAAGAAATCTTTTTATTAAGCAGTTGCTGAATGAGGACATTAACAAGAAAAGTATCTACCCAGCATCATATGGTGTGAGGAGAATCATTTGGGAAATATTCTAACAACCATATTCTATAATCCCTTCTCTTCTACCTTTTAGCAGTCCAGGGACCCTGAAGACCTTCCTGACAATGGAGTCTATTACAAACAGATTGGATGATCTCATGACATAGCATAGACTGCTGTCTCAGGTGGAAGGCATCTCAGAGTCCATTTCCAACCTCTGCCTGAACCACAACTCTCTTCTCCAGAAAGGTCACTCTCACGTTCTGAACACCTCCAGGGATGAGTACTCAGTATTACAGTAGTCCATTCTATTTTCTGAACAGTTCTAATTGCTAGGATATTCTACCTTGTATTGAGACAAAGCGTGCCTCTCTGTAACCTTTACCCCTGGACTACATAAAAATCTAAGGATTTCTTAACTCTACCAAAGCCTATTTTCTCCTTGCTACAGCAACTATATAGGCTTAATATTAGTATGTTTAAAACATGTCTGCAATAGGAACCTATTACTGTACTTTACAGTAGCATCTATATATGAGGGTGTCTTCTTTTTAAACAAATTAATACAAGTACAACAAATTACAGAAGCTCAGAGAGAAGGGACCTCAGAGGTCATCTCATCCAGTCAGAAGCCAAATAGGAAGACCTGACAAGTGGCCACCCTGCCTCTGGCTGGAGATTCTAATGGAGGGGAATATGCTACCAGTCCAAATATCAATAAACACTGCTAAAATCCATTTTACTTTAAATTTATAGTCAGCCATATTGTCAACTCCACTTTTAAAAAGAAAATAGGAATCAACAGCTGATTAGGAGGGAAATAGGTGACCAGAAGAAAAAAAACAAAACGTTGCAACAAGTTTCTCTGATGAAGACCTCATTTCTTTTTTTTTTTCTTTTTGGAGGGCAATTGGGGTTAAGTAACTTGCCCAAGGTCACATGGCTAGGTTTCAGTTTGTGTGTGCGTTAAGTGTCTGAGGCCGGATCCGAACTCAGGTCCTTCTGACTCCAGGGCCGATGCTCTACTCACTGCGCTACCTAGCCACTCCAGAAGATCTCATTTCTAAGACATATAAGGAAGCAATTCAATTTAATTAAATAAGAGCCATTCCCCAACTGATAAATGGTCAAAAGATATGAATAGGCAATTCTCAAGGAAAGAAATTTAAGCTATCTATAGCCATATGAAAAAATGACCCAGATCACTAATAATGAGAGAAAGGCAAATTAAAGCAACTCTAATGTTCTTCCTCATAACCATCAGATTGGCAAAGTTTACAGAAAAGAAAAATGACAAATCTGGAGAAACTGCAGGAAAACAGGAACATAGATGCACTATGAGAAGAGCTATGAATTAGTCCAGCCATTCTGGAAAGCAATTTGGAGCAATGCTCCCAAAATTACTAAACTGTATACTCTATGACCCAAAATATTACTACTAAGCCAATACCTCAAAGAGATGAAAGAAAAAGGAGATCTATACATAAAAAAACATTTATAGCAGATCTTTCTGAAGTGGTAAAGTGGACAATGAGGGAGTGTCCATCATTTGGATAATAGCTAAAATAAATTATGGTAATGGAATAATACTGTGCTATAAGAAAAGATGAAAAGGATGGTTTCAGAGAAACCTAGGAAGACTTGTATGAACTGATGCAGAATAAAGTAAGAAAAATTAAAAGAACAATTTATACTAAAACATGGACATTATAAATACAAATAATTGTGAAAGATTTAAGAATCTGATCAATGCAATGCTCAATCATTCTAGAAGGACCAGGAGAAGAAAGTTATCTACAGAGAGGTGATGGACTGCAGAATGAAACATATATTTATATCTGTGGGATATTTACCACATTAGAAATTGAAACTGATAATTTTAAATGTTTAAATAATTAATATAAAAATAGTTCATTAAAAATCAATATAAACAATAATATTATATTTTCCAAAACAGAAAAAATAGTGAGAAGAGTACCAACGTTTTACATATTTTTCAGATTTTTTTAATGCCTGGCCTAGCAGTAGCCAGCTAGCTATCTGCTTCTTCATTGTTTTTTTTGTTGACATATTTTTTTTAATACATGAAGAATACCCAGCCTCGCACAAATATATAATCAGAAAAGAGATGAGTATTTTGATAGCCTTTTCAGATAAGTATGGAGAGTCTACTCTGGTACTATACCCAAACTTCTTGAGGGCTCATTACAATGTGGAATAAGACTCCTACATTAAAATTCATTGTATATTTTGTACATCATATTGCATTATATTGTAACATTATATAACAGTCATTTGGAGAATACTGATTCACTGAGTCATGCAGATCTTCCAAATACTGACACATTTCATAATACAATATCAAAAATCATATTCGTTGGGGGTGGCTAGGTGGCGCAGTGAGTAGAGCGTCGGCCCTGGAGTCAGAAGGACCTGAGTTCGGATCCAGCCTCAGACACTTAACGCACATACAAACAAAAACCTAGCTGTGTGGCCTTGGGCAAGTTACTTAACCCCAATTGCCCTCAAAAAAAAAAAATTTATATTCATTGGGGCAGCTAGGTGGCGCAGTGAGTAAGAGCACTGGCCCTGGAGTTGGGACAACCCAGGATTGGATCTGGCCTCAGAAAATGAGCACCGACACATAAATAATGACTAGCCATGTAACCTTGAGCAAGTTACTTAACCCCAATTGCTTAAAAAAAAGTTATATTCATTGATAAATATCACTACTGACCTCATCAGAAAAATTTGAAGTATTGGAAAGTTGTCAAGTTCACAGTGGGAGATAAAAGTTTCTCAAAATTCTAATTTTCACTTGATTTTTATCATTGGCAAAAAGTCTAAAATTGTTGTCCTTGAAGCAAAAGGTTAAATTCATTTATTTTTGAGAAAATATTCCAAATCTAAACAATTATAATTTGCGGGCTGTTCTTTCAAGTACAAATGGTGTTCCAAAGGTAGGGAAAAGGCTAGTTAAGTAATTCAAACAATTGCACAAATGCTTTTCCTCAGACAAAAATGTATTTTGGTAAGCAGCAGAACTATTCTATGCACAGTTCCCTTGTCATCACAAAGACTATTAAAAAGAAACATACTCAAGGGTCGAGGTTTAATAAAATTAATACATTCTTATTGCTTCATCAAGGACAAAACTGGGGAAGGATATGACTACCAGGACAGTTTGGTGCCAGGGCCTTGATTCATGCTAAGATATCAGCAGTTTTATCAACCATTACTCCTGCATCTTCAGTGCAAATGTCAACACTGTTATTCCATAAAAATTGATGAGATTGAAAAATTAGTCAGTACTGATTATTTCAGCACCACTTGTCAAGTGTAGAGATAGAAAACCTTCATTGATAACTAGCTAATCCTGATATCAAATAAATACCAGTAAAGTATCAAGTCCAACCACATTACAGATTCATCTATTTGAAAGACAAAAATATAACTCTGCAGATAAATTATTAACTCAGACCTCAAGTGTACACCTAAATTTTTTATTTACTGGTCATGTAGCCTCTGGAAAACTCCACTGTGTACTCAAAAGAGGACAGTGAAAAAGGCAAGGGTTGTTAGTAGAACTAATTAAGTAACAGTACTATGAAAACAGTTTTGACCTCACAGGCCCCCTGAAAAGGTCTTCAGGATCCCTATAAGTCCCTAGACCACACTTTGGGAGTTATTGCCTTATATTATGTTCCCACATCAGAGCGTTCTTTCAAGAAGTCCCTGAGGCTTTGGAGAAACCCCTGGGCTCTCAAAGGTTATATGCTATTGGAATATAAGCTCTGGAAAAGCTTTAAGTACAAGTTCAGTGACAGGCTCACCACCAGAAGGCTGGCCATGGGGAGATCACGTTAAAAAAACAACAACCCATAGAGACTTGTGAAATCATGTATTAAAATATGATAGGATTGGGGCGGCTAGGTGGCACAGTGAGTAGAGCATCGGCCCCGGAGTCAGAAGGACCTGAGTTCCTATCCAGCCTCAGATACTTAATGCACAGGCCAAAACAAAAACAAAAACAAAAAAATCCCCACAAAAACAAACAAACAAAAAAACCTAGCCATGTGACTTTGGGCAAGTTACTTAACCCCAATTGCCCTCTAAAAATAAAATAAAATAAAATGTGAGGATTAGGAATTAGGATCTGAAGTAGAGAACACCACTGGAGTACAGATCATGCCACTGATGCCTGAAATACTGAAGTAAACAATTATATTTTCTCAGCACTGGATGAAATCTAAAAAAATCATCCACTCCAATGCCTTCATTTTACTGATCAAGAAACTGCGACTCAGAGATGGGGAAGGGACTTGAATAACGTCATACAGTATAACAGTTCTAGAGCCAAGAGAATATCCAAATAGTTAAATTTAGAATAGCTCAACTAAGGATTAAATGAATTAACATCTATAAAGGGCTCTATAAATCTTAAAAGCTCTACATAATAACTTATCTATTATTATTATTAAATATTTTAAATTTTAACAGGTAAGGCTAAAAGTTAAACAAGTCCAACAAAACTTCCACCTGGCACCTTTTCTCCATGTAGAGTGTTATCGCTCCCCTCCAAAAAAAAAAAAAAATTCTCAGTAACTCAGACCTGGAAAAGATCTCTAAGGCCCACTAGTCCAACCCCCTACCCGAAGCAAGAATTCTCTCAATCTTGCCCCTGAAATTAGATGTTCTTTAAGATATGCACAAAGTCGATTTCACCCACAGAGGAAGTTAAAACAAACAAACAACACTATGTTAGACAGGTACCAAGAATGATAAGATACAAGAGGGGGGAAGTTCTAAAAGAGGAAGTAGGCAGCACAGGGCACGAAAAACCCAAGGCAGTCTGAAGAAAAATGGAATGTTTAATTCTGCCACGAACAGCCCTGGCCTTGGGCTGTGAAATTTTGTCTGCCACACAACAGTCTGCACAGGCAACGTGCTATGTACACTATAAAGAAACAAAACAAGGAGTCATTCAGAGAGAAGAAGACTCCCACCTATCTTTTTTCCCTTTATTTCAAACTATGCCCTTTAACAAACTCTTAGGTTCTAAGCTGTTTTCATAGCCACTGCCTGAACAGGACACATCATCTGACCCTCTATTTATACAAACCGCCACCACCCCACCCCACTTCATCGTCTTCATCGCTGCCTTTTCTGAATCCTTCTCATTCTTTAAGGCTCGTGTTTACAAAACACTTAGCATGGTGCCTGGCATCTAAAAGGCATCACAGAAATGCTCGCTGTTATTATCACTATTTTCTCAGAGACTAGCGCTCCTCCAATACCCTCCATGGTTTGGCGTGTGCTAGTACACAAGTATGTTGAGACCAGGAGTTGTTTCCTTTTTGTCTTCCTATCGTCTGTGCCTAACAGACCACCTTGCATACAGGAAGGACTTAATTAAAGTTTACTGAATAGAATATTACTATAACTAACATCTGACATAGCTAAACTTAAAATAAGTTAAATAAATTACTTCACTCTGTGAATCAGAAATAACATTATTATAAACTATCAGAAAGTTAAATGTAGGTGTAAACAATACTAAAATGGCTAACAATGGTGTGATGTAACAGATGAAACAATGAAGGCTGTGATATATTCAAGTACAGTGATGAAATGATAAGGCTGATGATAACTAAAAACCTATAGCCATTGGCTCAAATGGTAGATCATATTAAAAAGAAGCCAAAAGGGGGGGGGGTTTTGTTTAACTCCCAAGAAACATTTTCAATACTAGGGATAGATTTTCAAGGTCATGATGTGTTATCGCATCATACAAATGATAGCCTAACTGTGCTATTCACAAATTTCCCATATGATGACATAATTATGACCTGCCCTCAGTAAAAGGCCGTGTTCCCTGAGCAGTAGTGATGAGATTTCGTGATTTGGATGAGCTAACTAGTCAAAGCAGCAGGTGTAGACTGGTCTTGTAACAGGTGTTTTCCTCTACACAAAGCTAACTAATTTTCTCAAGAATGAGAACCCCTGCCCTTTAATCAACTCACGTCAGATCTACCTAGCATAAAGTGAAATAGATGGTTAACTACTGCCTGGTGAAGCTGTGGAGAAAGCTAATCTGGATAATTCACAGTCTGTCTTTTCTTTCATTCAACCAGCACCTACTATTAAACACTATGCTGCACTGCACTATGTTAGGATAAATAAAAAGATGATTCACTTCAGTATTACAAGACAAAAGATACATTATTAAACTGCTGTGCATTTTAAATAAAACAGATCAAAATTCTTTCACACTTTAAAAAATCTTCACATGCTTCTTTGGACAAAATATTCAGTCTCTGGTGGCCAACATTCTGGTAAAGAATCCCTCTTCATGTGGTTATACTAGTCTGAGAATGAGAGACATAGCTGTTGCTGTACTTATACAGAAAACAATTCAATACAAAGATATCTGGGAAAAGAAGTTATCATTAGATGGATGAAGAATAAATTCAAACAAGCTATATCTCACACTGTATACCAGTGTGAATTCAAAATGGGCATGTGATTTAGACATAAAGGGTGAGATCGCAAACAAATCAGTGGCATCTGGCAGCTGTGGCATAGTGGAAACAGTGCTGAGATTTTAGTGTCTAGCTTACAATCTCTCCTCTCCAAAGTGAAGAGGGGAATCTTCAAGCATGTGTTAAGCAGCTGCTATATTCTGGACTCTGTACTAGGTGCTGGGGTAGCTCATAATGGCTGATAACAGCCAGCACTCATACAGTGTCTGCTCAGTGCCAGGCACTGGGCTAAAATACTTAATTTGAGCCTCACAGTAACCCTGTCAAGTACCTACTATTTTTATTCCCATTTTACAGTTGAGGAAACTAATGCAAATGAAGTTAAGAGGTAAAATTCAAAGGTCACCTGGCTAGTATTTGAGTCTGAATTTGAACTCAGATCTTCTTGACTTCAGGCCCAGATCTCTATCCATTACATCACTTAGCTGAGACAAAAAACAAAATGACCTCTGCTCTCAACGGTTAGGATTAGTTCCTTGGAGGATGTACATACAGAATACATGCAAAAGAAATAAAAGGTAGTTGAATACAAGGCTGGAGGGGAAGGAGGGCACTAGCAGTTAGGTGATCAGGCTGTGCTCTGAAGGAAGAAGGGAAGACTTTGCATCAGAGGTGAGGAGGGAGGCCAGCCAGATACATGGACAACCAGTGCAAAGACATGGAGATGGGAGATGGACTACAGTATACAAAGGACACAGAGAAGGCAAATTTGGCTGGACCACAGAGTGCAGTCAATATTCATTCACATGAATGCTCCTTTTCAAACCCTGGTCCTCCTCCAGGTCATCAACCACTCAATAATCACAGTCTGTATTTCCATTCTCAGTCCCTTTACCATCATACACAACTCTTCCACCTTGGTGATCCTGAACTCAGATGTTTCATCCTCTGATCACAGAAGATCCCCTCCTCCTTGCCCTCTCCCTGTGCCCCTATGCGCTCTCCTCTCTCCTCCCGCCCAGATTATATTCCATCAAACAGTCCTACCACTCACTCATTTGAACTTTTTTTTTTGTCAACTGTTTCTTCTTGTTCTTCCTCTTTGCTTGTAATAAATTCCCTTCTCATCTCTACCTCTTAGAATCCCTAGCTTCCTTCAAGGTTCACACCTTATAAAGGAAATCTTTCCTTATCACCTAATTGCTAATGCTCTCTTCTCAAACTATCTTACAAATAATTAGTTGTTTATATCATCCAGTAGACTGTAAGCTTCTTGAGGGCAGGGATTGTTTTTCATTTGTCCCTGTAAACCCAGAGCACGACAGTATACTACTGCACAGAGTAGGCATTTAAAAATAAAGGTTTGTCTGCAAACACGCGTGTAGGTCTCATCTTCAAAAAAATCTTCACTTTAGCCTGAAATCACCTCAAGACATCTTCTCCATGTCAAAATCAAACTCCTGGAAGGAGGAGTCTATACTTGGCTGATCCCAACTTCCTTACCAGTGGGTCACTAACCAGTTTTTTACAATCTGGCTTCCTACCTACTATTCTACTAAGACTGACCTTCTCCAACATTACCAACACTAAACCCAAAGGCCTTTTCTCACTCCTCATCCTACTTGGCTTGTCTATACTTATTTTGTTTTTTAAAGACACTGGGTCTCCCTGTCTCATCCTGGCAGGAAGCACAAGAGCCCCTCTTGACAAAATTCTACTCTGCTGAACCCAGGAGATCTGATCTCTTCTCTTTCCAAGCTGCACCCAGGTCACTTCTCCTTAACACCCCGGAGACCCCCAAATCCTGGAGGCTCACCATATTAATGCTGAACAACACAGGCCACCATAGAGCTCACAATTCTCAAGCTCAGAAGACCTGTGGTTAGCTTCCACCTCCCTGGTAACTGCAATGACAGGCATGGGCTGCTATGCCCAGAGTCTGCTTGCAGCTCTTCTAAATACTCTCACCTCTCCCTTTGACTTCTGTAAACTGCTCTCTTCTGATTCTTCTAATCATTCCTCCTCAGTTCCATCTCCAACTACAGGGATCCCTCAAGATTCTGTCCTAGGTCTTATCTTTTCTGTTTACTGTCTGTCTTGGTAATGACATTTGTTCCCAAGGGGTTCAATCATCTCTAGGTAGGTGACTCTCAGATATTTGCTACATACAGGGACAGGAACTGAACTGTAATGTCACTGGTATAGGGAACTCCCAGATGAGGAAACTACCTCTACCAATGCAGGGTGGTACATTCTCAGTAACTTAGTGTTAGGGAGTTGTCTTCGAGGTTCAGTGACTTACCCTGGGTCAACCAGCTAGAGTGGGTCTGTCTCAGAGCTTAAATCCTGGCTCTAAGGCCAGTTCTCCATCCACCACACCATGGTGCCACACTCTCTCTCTGCATCCTCAAAGTACCTAAGAGAGGGCCTAGCACAGAGTAGGTGCTTAGTAAATACTGACTGAAATAAACTGCATTTTGGGTACTGGCTTTGTCACTTTGAGAACTTGGACAAGTAATTTAATTGCTCTGAGCTTCCTCATCTATAAACTAAAGGCATGAATACTTATGCTTTCCATTGTAGCCAACACTCACTTAGGACAGTGTTACTATCTCAAATTTCTAGAGCACTTTTTCTTTTTACACATCTGATTTCACTGATTCCTTACAAAAGCTGTATGCAAACACTGCTACCTAAATTTTGCAAAACAAGGAAATAAAAGGCTTAGACAGATGGGCCACATACTAGGGATGAAGTTTTTTCTATGGACTATGAAGTACAAACGTTGTCTGTTTTCAAGAATGATTCCAAAGGAACGTCTTTCTAAGAATTCAGCAGCAGGATACCCTTCAGGGCAACTGTAATGTAAAGTACTTGATTCAAATATAAAATTTGTGCAATATTTAGGAAAGCCTTATTTCTTGGTATCATATAATTGCTAGCTTGAAGACAAAAACTATAATATTACCCTACAACATTTCTATTTCTGAAAATTCTTTGTAAAACAGATTTTAATCAGTATGTTTTGTTTTTAATGTCACCTTAATTTACCTTATACTTACTTCCCCTCCCTACTCATGGAGTAATGCCTTATAACAAAGAACTCTTAAAAGCGATAAAAATTCAGCAAAACCTTTTTCAATACATGGAAAAGACATGCCATTCTGTGCAGTGGTCCACACTAGAGTCAACACCTATAGACTGGGACCTCTGCAAAAGTAGTGGCTAGAGGTATTCTTTTGTATTTCTTCTTCGGGGCCAAGCCTGTTTTTTATGTTGTTGTCATGTCTGCTTTGGACTGTTTTGCAATTGTTGTTTTCATTTATTGCTGGGGTCAGAGTGGATATGATGTTCCTGGCTCTACTTCTCTCTGCATCAGTGCACTTGCCTTTCCATGCTCCTCTGTATTCAACAGACCTGTTGTTTCTTATGATATACTAATATTCCACTAAATGTTCTCCAAATATTTATATACATGGGAGTAAACAACATTTTTGTATAACCACATACTTTGCTTTTGCTAGTTAAGCAAAAGTCTAATTCAACTTATTGTCTGGATGTATTTCAAATGGTCTTTACAAATTTAACTTCTCTCTTTATGATTTATCAGATAGATACTCCTTCAGCCTCATTAATTTTAAGATGGTTTATCAGGAAGAGTTGTCACCAGATATTCACTTCTTTATTAAGTGAAATCTCCCACTTACCAACTGAGAAAATTAAATCGATTCTGTATCATTTTTAATTGATCTTATTACAGTTAACTTACTTTGTCCTGTAACTGTCTAAACCACTGTTCTTTGTCACTGAACTTAATTCTGAAATCCAGCTAGCCTATAATGAGTAGGTACTTAATAAATATTTACTGATTTTCTTTGAAGAACTGAAGGATGAAGGGAATGGAGACTATGGTGAGGAAGAACAAGAAAGCAGCAACTATGGGTTGTTAGGTATATCGGAAAAAATGGGATAATTCTGCGTGATTTTTTAAGACAAGGGAGCGGAACAGTTATCAGTTATGGTGAGATTGAGGGTTTGATCACCTCTAGGCACAGAGATAGGGATGTATGTGAGGAATATTGTGAGCTGGTCAAGGAATTGGGAGCTGCCTGCCTTTGAACCCAGGTGACAGTTGGAGCTGGGACCATGGAAGAGGAAACATGGAAGCTGACAGCCAAGACTGAAAGAAAATTTTACTTGGATACTGTGTACTGACTGAGAAGACTGTGATTTACCTGTAACCGAGGGCCTGTGTATTTTCCACTACCCCTTAAGAGGGTATTGAGTAGTGACTGATTTGTAACTTAGTGTGCCCCATGAGTGGAGAATTTTGACTTTTGTATTTTGTGACCCTTGGATGATTGAATTGATTGAGTTACTAAGTGACTGATTAACTAAATGATGTTTGTACTTTGTTCAAAACTATGTGGCCATTTTAGTGATAAGTTGTTGTGAAGGCTGTATTTTGACTTTCCGTGATAAATTGTAACATTGTGAATGCTGTACCTTGATTTTCTATGAATGTTTTGCTCTGATTTGCTATTGAATAAATAGAATATTCACTATACATGTAACCAGAACCTTGAAAGCTGTTCACAGCAGCCATCCTCTGGAAAGTTGCTTGTGCTTGGCTTTATAGGAGGTAGAATGAATAAGACTTGACAACTGATAGGATATGAGATGCTAAGAATCAGTGAAATCAAGCTTCAAGCATTTACTGAGTACCTCTATTTAGGGCACTGGGGAATCAAGACAAAAGCCTTTCAACATTCCCTACATATAAAGAGATTATATTCTAATAGATTATTCTGAGACCTCAGTGATTGGAAGGACCCTGGTGCCCTCAAAAGAAATAAGGAAGTTTGGAAAGGAGGTAGTTTTGCAGGTAAAGATGAGTTCTGTTTTAGACATGTTGAGATTAAATAGCCTATGGGACATCCAATTTCAAATATCAAACAGGCAGCTGGTAACAGGGAACGGAAGCTCAGGAGAAAGAATAGGGCTACATATATAGATTTAGAAGTCATCTTAACAGAAATGATAATTGAACCCACATGAGCTTATGAGTTCAATTACCAAGAAAAAGAATGTAGACAGAAAAAGAGGGCCCAGGATAGAGCATTGAGGTACATCCACAGGTGAGTTGGGATATGGATGATGATTCTGTAAAGGAAACTGAAGAGTGGTTAGACAGATGTGTAATGGAAATGCAAATTTAAAGATCTTCCCTGCCCCTAGCTTAAGTGCACCTGGAGCCTGTGGTGGGAGGCTTGTTTTTCAGGGAAGCCCACACCTTGATACTTTGTGATTGGGCAGTGGGTCAAGGAGGTTGTTACATTCTCTGAGCCAAGAGAAGGCTATATAAGCCCTGAGGAGAGGCTTTGCTTTGGGGCTCACTTTGAGAAGTGTTGTGTGATTTGACCAGATGAGACTCTGGGAAGCCGTTGTTGAGAGCCCCCCGGCTTTGAAAACCCAGATGTTGATGCTTCCCTCTCTGGTAACTGTGATTTGGTATTGATGTATGTAATGTTGGGACAGTTTGGAAGCCTGTCTGTAACTCTGAAGTTCTGTAACTCTGAAGTTTGGGGTGCTGACCTTTTCCCCTGAACTAGGTAATGTGTGTTTGTTTGATTAAAGTAAGCTTGTTAACCCATTCTGAGTTGCTTTCCTTTTGAAAAGCAGATCTAAGAACCTGTGTTGGCAGTCACCCTGGGGATATTGGGGTGCTTGCCGCTACAAAATGGCGACGAGGGATGGGATCTGCTGAGTAAAAGGAAAGTATGGGGGCTGGGATAATTGTTTGTTTCCCAGTTGTGGTAGCTGTGATTCTGTGGAGCCATGGAGCAGGAGAGAAAGACCTGCATGCTGACTTCACTGAGCTGAGAGCAGGAATGGTGAGCTGCCTGCATGGAGACCTGTGGAGAAGCCTGGAGCTGCTGCCTTCTGCTGGAGGAGAAGGAACCCAGGAGTTTGGAGTTCAGCCACAGGACAAGATAAGGACTGTGTGGCAAAGCAGGGGCACTGAATGTGTTTCCTTGCTGCATCCCACAGTTTGGGACCCAGGGGGGATGGACTTGTGACTGTGGTGGGTGGGGTGAAGTGCCATGGACCCCAAGGACCCCACTTTGGTTTTGTTGCCCTGCTCCCTCTCTGGACTTGGAAGCAGGGCTGGAGCAGTTCGAGGGGAAGGACACCCCCCCCTCCTCCCAAGGGAACTTTATGTGATAATGCTTTGTATTTTGTGAATTGATGTGAAAATGCAATGTACTTTGTTTAAGACCCAGTGGCCACTTTGGTAACTTTAGATGTACCTTGAAAATGTGACCTAAAAGATGTTTTAGTGCTAATTCAAATGTAAATTGTGTATGCTATGGGCATGAAAGATCTTGGGGCCGAATGTAATGGAAATGCAGATTTAAAGATCTTCCCTGCCCCTAGCTTAAGTGCACCTGGAGCCTGTGGTGGGAGGCTTGTTTTTCAGGGAAGCCCACACCTTGATACTTTGTGATTGGGCAGTGGGTCAAGGAGGTTGTTACAATCTCTGAGCTAGGAGAAGACTATATAAACCCTGATGAGAGGCTTTGCTTTGGGGCTCACTTTGAGAAGTGTTGTGTGATTTGACCAGATGAGACTCTGGGAAGCCGTTGTTGAGAGCCCCCCGGCTTTGAAAACCCAGATGTTGATGCTTCCCTCTCTGGTAACTGATTTGGTATTGATGCATGTAATGTTGGGACAGTTTGGAAGCCTGTCTGTTTGATCTGTAAGTGCTGTAACTCTGAAGTTCGGGGTGCTGACCTTTTTCCCCTGAACTAGGTAATGTATGTTTGTTTGATTAAAGTAAGCTTGTTAACCCATTTTGAGTTGCTTTCCTTTTGAAAAGCAGATCTAAGAACCTGTGTTGGCAGTCACGCTGGGGATGTTGGGGTGCTTGCTGCTACAAGATGGGAGAGCAGTGTTATGAAAACCCAGGGAGGAAATATTATTCAACAGTGTTAAATGCTGCAGAAAGCATTGAGAAAGTGTCAGCAGACTGACAATGAAAAGATCAGCAGTCATTTCAAAGAGAGATGTTTTAGCTGAATGATAAGGAAAAGGGGGAAGAGAATAAGCATTTGTTAAGGGCCTTCTATATGTCAGGAACATAGCTCTTTAAAAATATGATCTCAGGGGCGGCTAGGTGGTGCAGTGAGTAGAACGCTGGCCCTGGAGTCCGAAGGACCTGAGTTTGGATCCGGCCTCAGACACTTAATGCACACACACACACAAAACAAAAACAAAAACAAAACAAAACCTAGCCGTGTGACCTTGGGCAAGTTACTTAACCGCAATTGCCCTCCAAAAAGAAAAAAAAATATGATCTCATTTGATAAGGTCAGAAAACAAATTTCAAGGGATTGAGAAGTGACTGATGGGAGAGGGAGTGGAGGTTACACGAGGAGGATAAAACAGTAGCAGCACAGTATAAGGGAAAGGCAGAGGAGCCTATCATGACAAGCTACTATGAAGCAGAACAGGCTACTTCTCTCTGCAGTTCTATGGGCACCAGGTTTGCATTCAAAAGTACATTCTAGTCGTCAGTCTATGGGCCCATGGCCCTACATCCCAGTTTTAAATTCCATCTCTCTTGCTGGCTAATTGGGCAAATCCCTTGTCCTTTCCAAGCCTCTGTTTTCATATCTATAAAGAGAAAGTGTTGTCCTAGACCATCTTTAATGTCTCTCCAAGTTTTATTAGTCTATGATTTTAACTACTATAAAGGTGACCCATGATGTATCTCATTCAGTACTTAAGCTTTCAGGCTATTTTTCTGCTACTGTAAAGGTGATAAGGATCATCTGGAACATTCTCAACCATGTCACTTCAGGAACAATTCAAATACTCCATGAAAGCCATTCACTAGTTGCTTGAAGCTGACTAACCATGCTTATTTACTTAAAAAAAAAATGGCAAGATGAGGCATACCTCACATCACCAAGAGATAAATTTATGAAAAGTAAAAGTAAATTGATATTCTATAAACTGGTCATTTTAAATACATTAAAAGAATTAAAAGAATTCACTTTCTGTATCCCCAGCACTTAGGATAGTGCCTGGTAAATAAAGAGGTTCCTACTAAGGAGTTATTGACTGACTAACTTGTATTAAACCTAATTAAGACAGATATTCTTTCATCATTAGCTAAAAGATACCAGCAAGTCAACACATTAGACTACAGATTCATGTTTGGCTCTACCAACAAGAGAGTTAAAACTGTGATCTATTAAAAAAAAAAAAGCAACCTTCCTCATCAGGAGAATTTAGTTTAAAAATGATAACAAAACCCCAACAAATCTTCATACTGCAGTGGAAGGTAGTATATATATATATATATCTCTTCTATAATCTTTTAAAAAGACTCATCTACCTTATCTTTTTCATTTTCCAAATATCTTAACTTGATAATCTACTAGTCTAGTGTGTGTAGGAAAACAGAAAATCACATTTGGCAGAGCCTGTCTGACTGAAATAACAATGGCTCAAGTTCCTGTAGTGCTTAGTTTACAAAGCAATAACCCAGGAGAGAAAGAACTGGAGTGCTATTCTCTCTGTTTTACATCTGGGGAAACCAAGAAAAGAGGCAGTCACAAAGCAGCAAAACCACACTGGAACCCAGTTCCAAAAGCCCACTTCCTTTTCGTGTTCCCGAATAGCCCGGGTGCTTTGGGGGAATTGGGGGTCAGGATGGGTGGGTGACTGTTTAGTTCACTGCTGTAGCTCATGTTGTAGCATAAAGTCTTTCAGATATTAGCAAAACTGGGAGTTGAGTACCTTATAAAGGTTGCTGTGGGAAAAACACGAAAGAAGGAACTTAGTCCCCATTTATTCTTTGTCTCAACAAAAGAATTCATAACAATAGCTCGAATTTCTTAAGTCAAGCTTTTTTACAATTATCTTTAAGTTAAAAAAAAATACTTACTGGCTGCTCTGGTAAATCCTGTTCCTCTTCCATGAGTACCACTTTTCTGGAATATGCTTGTGTGACTGGCCTGCAAATCTTCTCAGCAGTCTACGCAGTCTGTAAAAAAAAGGGGTGCAGAGCTTTATGTACTCAGAAGGTGCTTATCATCAAGGCCATCATGTAGAAATTTTTTTTCTATATTGCTTTCCCCACCTGTCTACATGAGTTACAATCTTCAAATATCAAACTTGCACGTGGCTTTTCAAAATAGAAATGCTGTACCAAGTCTCAAGGCAGGGATACAGGATTGTTTTTCAAGCCTTACAAAAGCCAACACGTGAGTCATTTCGACTGCACTTGGTTAAGTTACTCTAGGGCTTAATACATCAGACATCTTAGAATGACAGCCATGTGCACAGAACTAAAACAAATTTCTTTAGGATTAGCAGTTACATCATAAATGGTAAGACTGGCCTACCATGCCAATAAGCAGTGATAATATCTAACCTGTTTTAATGTAGAACATTTATATAACTGTTACACCAAAAAAAAAAAAATCACTAAATAGGACAGCCTAGAGTATCAATTAAATGCTTCCACAACTAACTAACCACATCTGGCCAATTTTAAAGGAAGTAATCTATATTTTTAAACTTGAACATATTCACAATGAAATACATGTGTGTATATATACACGTGTGTAAACAAATATACACACAGTGGTAGATATATTTTAGGCAAGGTTAAATAATGAACAATCTTTTAAGTTACTACATACCAACCACTACTTAAAGTCCAAGGACCCATCTGACTCTGAGGTAAACCACTTCCATAAAAATGAACTCTTCAATTACTTAAAGCAAAATCCTCCTAGCCTTTAAGTCATTCACTGTATTAATTTTCAAATTAAGAGAAAAAAAGAAAACATGAGTTAGAGCAGCAAAAAATTCTAACAAAAACAAGTATCCTATTTGGTGGTAATAGTAAGCCTATGGCTAAAAAAGAAAAAGAACATGGAAAAACTAGATGCACCGCAATAATGGAGCTAAAGACATCATTTTTATGTGAAGCAAAGGAGACTAGTTTTTGTTAGAATATGTGTTCTTTTTTGCTAACCTTTCCTTAAAATTTATAAACTCCATAATTCCCTCTGCCAACACCAATCTCCAACTAAGGAAGGAATGGAGACTTACAGATATACTGGAACAAGATATTAAAGTCCAAGGAAACATTCACATATTTTGTGTGTCTTTTACTGTTCTATTACTCAATATTGTAGAGAAAACACTCAGGGAAGGGAGAAAAGGGAGAAAAGATGTGATCCTGTGCAGTATTTCCCAATTTCAAAGTATCTTTACTGAAGCAACCAGGTGGTACAGTAGGTAGGAGTGGTGAACCTGGAATCAGAAAGATCTGAGTTCAAATGCAGCCTTACCCATTGTGAGACTTGAGCAAAAGATTTAAACTCTCTCAGCTCAGCTTCCTTATCTTTAAAATGGGGTAATAACAGTGTGTATCTCACAGCAGTGCTGCCAAGACCAAACAAAGCTAACATATGCACAGTGCTTCACAAGCCTTAAACAGCTAGATGATATTAGTTATTAGTAGTAATGTCATCATTATTGCTAATTATTCCCTGACTCAGGTAGACATGCCCCATGATGCACAAAGACAAGGACAGGCCAGTTAGGCTTGTGAGTACACTGCTTCCTCTGTACCCCCTGGACTCAACACTCCTCAGAAGCAGGAAGAAATCAGGTCTGAATCAGAATGCAAACACCTGGATCCAGCTCCCACTACAGATACTGATAGAACTAATCTACAATTTGTAGTCTACCAATATTGAATACTAAAAGCTGCCTCAATCAACAAGCATTTATTAAGTGCTTACCATGTGCCAGGAAATGTCTATTATCTAAACAGATGCATATACAAACTCTCTAAAATTATTCTACGTGACAAAACCACTAGAAAAATGTTCTCATTTGGATTCATGGCTTTCTGTCAAATGCACTAATAGCCTACTCTCACCAGAACACATTTTTACCTTCTTTTTAACAAAGCACCACAAGTGTAAATGAATAGTTTTAATTTAATATTTTCCATTTACTTCAAGTAACAAGCTTGGGCAAATTTGGTATAGTACAGAAATATAATTTCAAAAATCTGCTGGTTAATACTCTGGAATAAGTTCTATAACTCAAGTTGCAGAAAAATCTAATTTTAATTCCCTCAAAACAGGGAAAGAAAAAAATGGAGATATGAATCCTCA